>JACVVK020000098.1:520000-772500 GCA_018292915.2 Batillaria attramentaria
CTTCACCGTCAGTGACAGCAGTGACTAACGTGCATGTAGTAGCGCACCTGCTCAAGTTGGATGATTCCCTGTCTGTCGAGTCTGAGAGACTGCTCACCCTTGCTTGTACCCCCCTCCCCTCCTCCCCCACCCATTTCCCCCTCCCCCTCCCCCTCCCCCTCCCCCCTCCCCCTCCCCTTCCCCCTTCTTCCATGCTTGGTGTGCATTGCAGCACATGCTGAACACATTTCCTGATCTGCCAACATCACGTACATTAAGTTTTTAATAGTTTTTTGTGGACTAGAGTTTAGGTCATGCTGCTGCTGCAAATACTTGAGAATTTATGCTGCATTTGTCTGCTTACCACCTACATGTAGTGTGGAATGCAAGGGAGCGAGTGAATGCATCAACTTTGATTACTTCACAACAGTGTGTGTGTGTGTGTGTGTGTGTGTGTGTGTGTGTGTGTGTGTGTGTGTGTGTGTGTGTGTGTGTGTGTGTGAGAGAGAGAGAGAGAGAGAGAGAGAGAGAGAGGTACAGAGAGCAAATGTGCTTATCTGCTGTACATTTATTGAAGCGCGTTTCAGACTTGTATAATACTCTTTTTAATTACAGGACATAAGATGCGATCGTTCAGTCAATATATTTCCACATAATCGAATATATTTATGGCCTTATGTATTATTTTGCTGTATAAAAGTCACCCCATATGCGTAGTACACCAGGTGACAGCAACGGAAATCCCTTCTGTTAAACTGGATTTGATATATAAAATCAAACGTAATTTTGTCTTCTATTTAACCTGTGTGTAAAAGAATATGTATCCGTGTGAAATGTTTCCACAATCTCATCCTCGCCTACTGACAGCTTTTGATGGTGAAAATGAGTCAGCAGATGTGATTTTTCATTGTTTAATAGCTGCCGTAGTTGCAGTTGGACTATTACGTGTGCCTGTCACTAAACTCGAATTCTGACTGATTTTGCAGGTGAGAGGAAACTCTCACAGGCATCGCTAAGATCAGGTATGCTTGCGTGTTCACTGAAGTCAGTAAACCTGTGGAAGGGGCAAAACGTTGTTATGTGCATGCTTTCGTTGACTAACTAGCAACATGTTCTGAAATTGCTTCTGTTGTCTGCATTGAGTTGGGTGGTTGTATATAAGTATCAGCGGGTTTATTTACAGGTGCGTGTTGGCATGTAATGGGTGTTAATTTTGATGGAAGTTTGCTTTGGTTGGTGCGGTTGGTTCTTCTTGCATGTTTGTTGGCGTGTTTTTGCTTATTAATTTGAATATAAGAATGACACTGAACGCACATGTACAGTGTCCTAACTGCCTGTTTGCGTGATTGTATACTGAACGGCTGTTACCTAAACTTAAAAGCCGCGGAATCATTTTCCTAGTCTTTAATGTTCTGGCTTTAATTGGAACACAGAATGTTTACGTTGTTCACACACAAACACACGCACTCACACTCGCTTTATGTTCATTCACTGAGGTTAAATTCAGGAGCTACTTTCCCGTCCTGTGTCTTTCAATTAATTTTTTGTTGTTTAATTTTTTCACGTTTCAGCTGGTCGGTCTGGGTCACGACAGTCACTGCTCAGTATTGGTCAGATTTTATTTATTGCTTTGGTTTTGTGTGTGCTTTTTTACTTGGAAAGTTTCCGAGAGCTTGCAAACAAAAACCTGGGATGCAGTGGGTTTTTTTTCTTTCTGTTTTTGTTTCCTCATGGTGTGCTGTGGTAGATTTGGCTTTAGCATATTATATTGTGTGTTAAAATCTGTGTCTGTTTAAGGGATTCATTTCTTAGGTGTGGCTGTTGACAGTTAAAATTGCACTTCTTTGTGTTTTTTGGTGACGTCTTATGTTTCCATGGACGGATACCTTGTTTGGTAGTTACATTACTGTTGAAATTGAATCTTGTAGCAAGCGACACTGAAAAAATGCTGTTTGGTGCCTTGATTTCACGTGGCTAGGGGGCCCGTTAGGGGTTCAAGTGATCCCTTTAAACGCTGGTATCAAAATTCCGCCTTAAAAATGTGTTCAAATACTTGGGAAGGGAGATAAATCTGAGCTTGCAAATATCTTTTCAAGTTTTTCAAGGTGTTTTACCCCTCAAGCTTAGTGCCTCGTGTCTCGTGATTTTAGTTGCACCCTGAATGCTTTGCACTTGGTGTGTGTACCATTTTGAGAGATGCTAAATTGCTGTTACATTCACAGACGTATAGATCTATCTCTATACGTCTGTGGTTACATTAGCATTGTACATCTCATCTGCATGTGTGCTGGAAAAAAAAAGCTCAGCAGAAACAACGAAAACACCAGCAGCAACCCCTCCCAAATAAAAACAACAATAAGAACAAAAACAGCAGTTACCTTTCATGCTGAAGCAGTTAATGCATTGAAAGCTGACTTGCTGTGTCAGCTTCGGGGCCTGCATGTAAAACTCGAGGCTAATTTAACCCACGGCTACGGGCCTAACCCAGACTAGGACAAAAGAAACCCAGAAACAAAATTAAATTAAAAAAGGAAGCGAAGAAAGGTAGAAAAAAATCCTTCTCTAACGGCTTAGGCACCATGCTGGACCTGCTTCCTGGTTAAACAAACAAACAAAAACAACAACAAAAAATACAACAGAAAATGTAACCCTAGAGTTAGTGTAGTTCAAGGTTAGACTTTAACCCAGGGCTAAAATCCCTAACCTTGAGTTTTACATGCGGGCCCAGGTGTTTCATTTATTTTGATGTGATTTTAATGCATGCTTTCGTTTGCTTTACCTGTGTGCGATGTGCTTAAGCTGAAGTCAGACTGTTGAAACAGGTTTTTTTTTCTTCTTCTTTACTTTTTTTTTTTTTAATGGTTGAGGACAGGGTGCAGTGGTCATAGTTGTGTTCACGTCAGCATGCTACACAGGTGTTGGTCAATTTCTACCCGTGTAGTTACGTAGTGTAATATAGACATCCAAAAATCCAATGTGTGCCCTGTTGCTTATGTTACACCTATGTGTTAAGGCAGGTTAAATAGTTCTTTAAAAAAAAATAATACAGGCACCACTTGGGCAAATTTGACTTAAACAAGAAACTGCATATGAGTGACACCTGCACATAATTTTTTTGATGATGATGATGATGGAGACTTGATATAGTGCACGGCTCCACCCTAACTGAGTGCTCACGGCGCGTAGGGAGAAGTTTTAAAAGGAAAGATAGTTTAAAAAAAAATTTTTTTGACACACCAGATAAACGTAAAGGCTAATTATTCATTTGTTTTTTTGTACCTGCATGGCATCCGGCTGGTTCCCAGCCTTGGCAGACTCAAGTTGGTCATACCTTGGTGTTAGGTGTCAATATAAATTTAACTGTTTCCAATGGTGGGTGTTTTTTTAAATGATTCTTTTTTGTGTTGCAGATGATTTCCCAAAGCCTTCCCCAAGGGGAAACAAAAAGTCACCCATCATTGGCCGTCTGTCCGAACCCAGAGGGCTTCGTGTACGTTCATGTGTCTTGTTTGTAAACTACACATCCATTACAAGAGATTTTTTTTTTCAAGTAATAACGTCAAGCTTAGCACTGATTTTATGACAGTGGTGAAATGGTAGAGTTGATGCTGTTCCCGGGCCTGTTTAATGCTGGGATATTTATGACAGGAAGCGTGGAATGCGGCCCTGTCTGGCAGTATCAAACCACATGGACCTACTAAGCATCATCTTACATCATCCTCATCTCCATTATCATGCATAATAAAAAATGTGCCCCAGCTTCCGAGCCCTCTGTGGATTCCACCCGTTACCTGGGAGGAACACCACTGGAACTGGCAAAGAGTTGGGGCAGCCAAAAAAACCAAAACAAACCACAATTCACTGTAGTGATGGAGTGTTAAAGATACTCGTTTGGTTTGCAAGAGTGACCTCGTGTGGTTCAGTAGATGTCTGGGACGTCACCTTATTACAAAACGTTTTTGTGAGTTAACTTAAATAATACAGAATTATTTGCAGACTTGTAAGAAGGTTTTAAAAAAGAAAAAGTGGTAAAGCTTTGAATGTGTAGCTTATACGAGTGCTGTGATGCTTTTGTGTTACAGGACTGGTACCATGCGAAGTCCAAAGGGTGTTTCTTTGTGGATGAGAACAAGGGGTTTATCAGCCACCAGTATCAACTCACGCTTACTGAGGACACGAGTATCTGGCTCACCATCCAGCCAGTGAAAATTGGTGAGTCATAATTATGGTGGAAGCTGTTGTTGTATTTATACCCTCGTACTTACACGGGCTAAAGCAGTTGCCCTTTTCAGGATGAATAAAGTATTTTCAGTTCAGTTCAATTCGGTTGCAGTCATGTTGTACCAGCGGTCAGTTCAGCTATGCAGCTTTTTTTTTTTTTTTTGTACATCGTAAATGACAATGATCCTGCCTTCACTAGTGTAGACATTTGCGTAAAATTTCAAGGTGATTCTGCAGACAGACGACCTGTGGACACAGCCTTGTACCTCCTTCGAGATGATGAGGATGATGACGATGCCCTTATCACGTTTACAGAACAGCGTGACAGCAGAGGGGTAAGCGCATTGTGGTACCTATCTGTCTGTTGCAACACTCGTAGGAATTTTGTCACATATAATTCGTAAAAGCCCGTGCAAAAATCGTACTTGAAATCATCAGATCACGAGGCGCCAATTGAAGCCACTTTTACGTAATCTGCAGCGGTCTCGGAGTAATAATAGTAATAATGAATACAGTTGATATAGCTCCTATCTGTTTTGTACGAAACACTCTTTGCGCTCACACGCACACGCACGCACACACAAAACACACACACACACACACACACACACACACACACACACACACACACACACACACACACACACACACACACTGAGTGCCGATGCAAAAGTGGTTGGACTACAGCTCGAAAGCTTGCCTAAAGCGTTAGGTCTTTAAATGGGCTTTGAATCGAGTCAGCGTGGGAAGATCCCTAATGGTGACAGGTAAAGCGTTCCAGACGGAGGGGGCGGCGTAAGAAAATGAACGACCGCCAGCTATTAGTTATCATATAGTGGGCAGGGTACGGTCGGGCTCAGGCTCTTTAGAGTTATTACGACACATTGGTGGGAGTGTGATGTGAAACTGGTCATACCAGACCTGTGGAAATTTTATGTAGGTTTTGTTTAACTTTTCTTTTAATAATAATAATAATAATGATGAGTATTGTATAGGCGCTTTACCCAATTTCATGAATCGGCTCAAAGCGCTGTGAACTGAACCCAACATGCACGCTCACGTGAATCACACGCATTCTCTCACACACGGGACATAGACACATTACGATCACGTGGTGCGAAGGGTCAGCTCAGCTATTTAAATTTCGGAATTTAGAATTGCATTTATTTTTTAAATTTTGTGGGCTGAACATGTCCAAAGCACAGGGGGAGGAAGCCGGAGTACCCGGAGAAAACCCCCGACGATCGGCCTGAATGAATGGTGCCACATACGTGAATGAAAAATTCTTTGCCCCAAGTAGGACTCGAACCACTGACTTGCATTGGTGACAAGTCTCTTAACCACTAGACCACCGACCGCCCTGGAACCCTTGTGCTTGTATGCTCAAAATAGTACAACTTAAGGTTGGTAAAGTTCTAAATGCAATACACAAGATGTTTGCTGGCCATGCAAATGCTGAGAACTTTGGACTGATGGAGTTCTGCTCGTTCATCTTTATCGTCTCCCCTAGTCACTTGTGTTACAAGACTGCTGAAGATGCTGTGCGTTTCAGCTTGGGTTTTGGCTTGAGTGTTGGCTTCTGTCTGCCCAGTGTCGGCCTGTATGAGACTGACTGTAAACATGTTCCAAGCACTTAAACATCTTAAACATTTTGAACAATTTCAGTGCCATGGTGTGCGGTGCGACCTGACAGCGGGAACATACTGCCTCATCCCCTTCACGACCGGTTGTCGCCTGAAGCCACGCAGGTCCGAGCCACCCAGAGAGGCAAAACTCATCACGAAGGACAAGGACGACAAGGTTGTGCTCACAAAGGCATTCAAGTAAGAACTGTATTCTCAACATATGATAGGATTTTTGTTATAAATTTGGTAAGAAAATCTGTTTAAATCTTTATTGCTAGACTGTAGGCTCAAAGAAAGTCGCATTTCTCTAATAGTAGAAGCCAAAAAAATCACGAAAACAATCACCAATGGCCAAATAAAACATCCTTCATATCTGGCAGACTGCTGCTGTCGAAGCTTTAAGGCCCCTTACAGCTTCGAAAGCAACAGTTTTCCTTCTCAGTGGCGTCACGAACATGGAGGCTTTAAGTAGTTGATTTGAAGACCATGTTTTCCTCAGGCAGTTTCTGCCTCACAGCGTTAGATGCTATTTTGTTGTGTGAACAGCTTTTTGTCGAAACCTCAATATAACTGTTTACATTCTGTTACTTGTTTAACTCTTTGACGACGAAGCACAATTTCTAACACGCGATTTCCTATAGGAAATCGCGTGTTAGAAATTGTGCTTCGTCGTCAAAGAGTTAACTGTTTACATTCTGAACCATTAGGAAAGCCCTGGAGGAGATCTTTGAGATCGCTGACCTTGACGGGAATGGCCTGCTGAGTCGCGACGAGTTCAACTGGTTCAACATCCGCACCAGCGATGACGAGGTTGCAGATGATGAGTGGGCCGTGGTGGAAGGTGAGAGGGAAAATAACTGACACACTCACGCTGTTCCCTTTTACGTTGAAGTACACGTGTTTGACTGATCAAGTTACCAGGCATTTTGGAGTGGGTGGGTGGGTGGGTTTTGGGGAGTTTGATGTCCTTTTCCATCATGTATAGGTGATATCAAAGACGAGGTAACGAGAAATGGGCCAGCAGAAATACTTGGCACCAGCCAGGATTCGAACTCACTACATGAGTGTTAAAAGTCCAACACTCTACCATTTGGATATCTCGGCTCCCCAGGAAATTTGGAATCTACCACAAGTTTATAATGAACAAGTCCTTAGTTTTTCAAATCTCATCTAATCTCTCCCCTTCACCCCCCCCCCCCCAAAAAAAAAGACCCCCCCCCCCCCCACACACACACACACATGCACACACCAATGCTAGTAACATTGTGATGCTTTGAGGAGTTGGTGCTCATCATACCTTCTTGGAGTCTAACCATTTTCTTTGATGTGGGGGATGTTTGCCTTTTGTGTTTCTACAGAGAATGTGGAGCTTGAATCAAAGGAGATCACCAAGCGTGGCTTCATATCGCTGAATGAGATGGAGGCGGAAGACAACAATGGGGACACGGAAGACTTGTGGATCACGCTGAACAATATGGGCTTCAACAGGGCGCTTGAGATGGATGAGGTTCGATAACTACTTTCATATTTTCACTGTTGGAAGAAAGCCTCGTGTTTGGGACACTATTAATTGTTTGCAGTACAGAAGTAACGGAATTCTGCATGCTACAAAATCAGAGAGAGAGAGACATTTATGTATTTTCCTTTGTTTTCATGCATGAGAAATGGAGGTAAAGAACTACTTCCTATGAGAGCAAGATTTTACTATGGTGGATTCTTTAAACGGGCTTACTCCATCTTTCAATCAATCAATCAATCAATCAATTGCACTTTATTCATCCCGAAACGGGCAATTAAGATTGAGACAGGCTCAGTATAAATCAACAAATAAATAATTAAGAACAGTCAATATTAATCACAGACTCAAGTAACTTAAAAAGCGTAAGAGTTCATTTATAAGCTGAACGCTGGGCTAAAAACAGAACACAGGCATTCTTATTCTTCTCTCTCTCTCTCTCTCTCTCTCCCACACACACACACTGACGCACACGCACACACACACACACCTATACTCACTCAACTCACTCAACTCACTCACTCACTTTGCTAATTGAGCCAACTTACGTTTTGGAACAGTTTTGCTTGTGAGTGCACCTGTATTAAAATATTTTATCTTGATGATTAGCACAGCTCTTCATGCGATCCAGTGTTGTTTGCACTTTACGCGCGATGTTGAACATTCAAATTCTGCAACCGTTGTTACACTACTGGAGTGCTTAGTGTGTTTGCCCGGTCATCAAGTACACTTATGCTGGCTTAGTGCCAGCATTAAAGACACCGTCAGCGTCCAGGTTTCTAAGTGGTGTGATGATACTATCAGATAGAGACCACGGAAACAGCTCAGAACGATCTGTGAGCATAAAAGTATTCTTCTTGCATGCATATTATGAAACTGTTGTGTCTCAGGCATGTCCATTCCTGGTGGATGTATACTCTGAAGACGGAGAGGCAATACTGAAGGTGACCAAGCTGGAGAACCCAGGAAAAGTGCTTGACAATGCTGTTTGTGCCTCCGCCATTGCCAAGGTGAGAGATAACGGGCTTCCTGAAAATTCATTTTTATTGAAATTCAGACCACTTTTGATTAACCTTATGGGTGATTCACATGCATGCACGCACGCGCGCAGAATTGGCATACTAAAAGTCATGCATGAGGTAATGTTCACTTTGTTGTGTTCTGTTGCACTTGAAACTTCCAGGCAATGGCACAGGCAACTTCTTTTTGCGCACACATGACTATTTGGAAGAATTTTTACTTTTAAACCTTCGCGGTACGTTGCCTAAATACTTATGCGCTGTACATTGTGGGTGCAGATCGAACCACCCATTCTTGCAAGGAAGACAACTTTTGCACTGTACTTTGTGGGTGCAAGTTACACAGATTCCTGGTTTGAGCAGGAAAATTGATTAAGCTGTGGATGTTGGAGCGAAAGTGTAGGCGCAGTTACACCCACAGCGTGCAGCGGAGGCTAAAGTCTCAGTGGTGACTGTTAGAACTTTTCATGTCAGGATGGAGGTTGGTAGAATGGTTGCAGCCTGGAGTTTTTCTTTCAGGGTGAGCCAACCAAGGTGAAGGCCATGAAGGACCTTACAATGTACACCTACATCGGTGACGCTCGTGCCAGCATCGTCTTTGAAAACAAGGTGACTTTTGATTGGTTCGTCCTGTAGTGTATTGAATATTCATTGTTGACAAGTAGAATATGCGTTTGGTTTCTGCGTATTGTAGTTGATACAAAACTCTCACCCAATCTTATATATGTTTAGGTGATGTCATGTAAAAAAAAAAAAAAAAAAAAGCTGATCTGCTTTGTGTGTGTTGATGCTGATTATCATTGAAGAATGGGGGGTAGGGGTGGAGGGGTTGTACATGCCAGGTGAGCGGTGTTTAGAACAGAGAAGTTCCCATGGTGACATGAATTTAGTGCTTGTGTGTGGTGTCATTTTGTTGCCCAGTCTCGGACCAAAGTGACCATGGAGCTGGACTGCAGCAAGAGCAGGAACTGCGTCAGTAACCATGGTCACCTGGTATCTAAAGTTGATGTGCCCGGACACAGCAAAAAGGTCAGTTGTTTTCCTGATGACAATCAGTTGTCCCAGTGTGTTGGAGTGGGTATCAAAAGAGTTGAAACTCAGGGGACAACAGCAAAATTTCCAAAATTTTAATTTCATTTTGCAGGGCTTAAAATGGTTCGAGGACCAAAAGGTGGAAAAGTGTGTAGCATTTAGTGACAAAGTGGCAAAGCCAGGAGTGCGCGTCTGCAAAGCAGACACATCGTGCTAGGGCTGTCCGGAGACAGCTAGCGCTTCCCTAGATTCTTTTTAAAAATCAGACTGAAATCTGTGCAATTTTGTGCATTTTTTGCATGATTTGAATGCTTCAGAGGAGGTTTTTGGGAGGAAAATGTCTAGAATTACATTAATTTTAATCTCTGCAGTTTGGTGGATTTTTTTTTTTTTTCACTGTCTTTCCTTTCAAAACCTCTCCCTAAGCACCGTGAGCCCTCAGTTAGGGTGGAGCCGTGCGCTACATCAAGTCTCCATCATCATCATCATCATCATCATTTTGGCATGATTTTAAGTGTTACAGAGGAGAAAACACACTTTTTAGGGGAGGCAAAATTTTAGGCAAAAGTGGAAATACTGCCAAAAGGTTGATGATTTTAAGCCTTGATTTGTTGTCTTCATTCAGTCTCAAGTCTTTTATGGATGGAGGCCAGTTTTGCTTTCCTTTTTTTATTTTTCATTCGAAAAAAAAACGTGCCTTTTTTGTCTGCTGTACATTTTATTTTGTCCTTGCCTGACTAAACAAGGCTGTCATATACTCTGTAATTTCAAAGCACACATATTATCATTTATCTGCACGGCATTAAGCCGTAACTGACTAACTAATTTCATTTATCATTCATTTACCCTTTTTTACCTTGCAGGTTGGTGTGCATCTTCTGCCTGACGACGAGAGAGCAGAGTGGTCCATACGCTGCACAGAGTCCATTCTGAAATAGTGTCTGTTTTGTATTTGCTGGAGATACATTTGTTCACAGTGCAACTGTTACGTGTCGATCCTGTCCATGTACTATTACAGCCTACTATAGTACATTCGTTTGTGAAGAGATAATAATATTAATAATAATGAGTACATGTATTGTATAGGCGCTTTACCCAATTTCATGAATCGGCTCAAAGCGCCGCGAACTGAACCCAACACGCACGCTCACGTGAATCACACACATTCTCTCACACACCGGACATAAACACATAACGATCACGTGGTGCGAAGGGTCAGCTCAGCTATTTAAATTTCGGAATTTAGAATTGCATTTATTATAAGAGATAATACAGTCATGTAGCTCAATCATGCATTGACTTTTTTCGTTAAGTAGGATTGAGGTGTGGGGATGGAGGTTTGGGAATGGGTTAGTAAGGAGATGAAGGGGGTTACTTCAAAACCGTGTGGTTATAAGTTAGACACGACACTGGCTGGAATCCTTGATATTCCAGATTCGTGTTTGGCGAAGCCTTCTTTTGGCCCAGTGCTAGCCTGTGAGATGGTGTCATTATGCAGGTGTTGAAGTCGTATGATGTGAGGTGGCGGATCATGGATATACCCTTTCACAACTGCTTATGCTTGGGGTACGAAGTGCCTGACGCTCAACCCGCAGCAGCAGCAACATTCCTCCCTGAACTGGCTGTCCCTGGTAGTGCAGGCCGGTTCCGCAGCACCTAACTTTGAAAAGCTATAGCTCAAACACTGTTTAACCAATCTCATTCAAACGTTTTGGGGGCGCAGAATGCTATGAGGTTTCCCTCGTGCCATAGGTGTGTTTTCCAACCTTCAGGGCCCCCTATCAAAAGACACTTGTCAAGTTTGGTAACTCCACTGCCTCATGTCGCCGATCAGCACCGTTGGTCGTCTGCTGCAGGGTGCCAGTTAGCGATGGCAGATGGCAGCGACAAAAGTTGTGAAAGGGTTAAAATACGTAGTTGTGTTATGCATTCCATGAGTTAAGAATGACAAGTTTAAATGAAACGATTTTGACAGCCTTGTATGTTGTATTGTTCTGATAAGTATGGTGACGGTTTGTTTTATCGGTGATGTTTGTCATCAAGTGGCAGCAATCTTTCGTACTGTTACAGTGGACTTTGATTTTTATGTTCTCACATTTTGCTCAGATAAAAAGAGAATTTATTCTCATCTATATTCATTGAGGTATTCTCATAGTTAGTTCACATTATTTTGTCCGCGTCTGTTTGGTAGTGGATTAAGCCTGGGCCTGTTTATAAACAAGTTCTTGTGTAGATGTGAACTTGATCCGTCCATTTTATTTACAGTATCAGTTTTTTGTTTCTTTTTTAAATTTTGTTTCATTTGAAATCATCAGTATTTGCCTTTAATCATTTGTGTGGTGTACATCAAAATCCTTATCTCAAGTAATTAGGTAAAGCTGCAGGTTGAAGTGAGTCTGTGATAGAAACTTATACACACATGTACATGTATTTTTGTGGCACCACTTTGTCACATTCCAGTCACACTATTTGTGTGACTTAACTGTCCAATCCCTTCCTTGCTTTATATTTTTAAGTGAGATTAATTATGCATACTTTTATTTATTTATTTTTTTTGCATTCTGCTCCCGTTGTTTCCCTTCTCATCCAATTTATAATTGTTTTAACCTTCCGGCTACGTCGCTAAAAAACATCTTAGTCCTACATCGTGTGAAACAACTTACCCATGGTTTTTACATCGGTAATTTTCGACTTATTCCTAGTCCTACGTCGTAGGAAACAAATTACCCATGGTTTTTATATAGGCAGATTGTAGCTTATTCCTAGTCCTACATCGTGGGAAACAAATTACCCATGGTTTTTATATAGGCAATTCACAACTTATTCTTATTTATTGTTTAATTACTCTGCTAATTACAAGTTAAACAACACAATTTTTGGCATGAACATAGTCAAACCATTTATTGAGAAAGTCATGAAATTTCAAAGGTGTGACGTAAATATTGACCGAGATACGTTCATCTAAAGCAATGTGTGTGCAACTTTTTACCCATGATGTTGTCCGAAGGTTAAATGTGTGTCTTGGATGATGTGGAAGGTTATCTGTGAAATGAATTCCATACATTTTGGTTTATTTGTACTCGAACATTGTTATCTTCTCTTTGTCTCATCGTAATCAGGCAAAATATTTATTGTAATTCCGAACATCGTGAAAACTGTTAGGTACATGTGCTCAAATGACCACTAGAATTTCATTAAAATTGTGAAATGTTTAATTGCTTTTCAGTGTGTCATAGTGTGAAGAATGTGTGTACAGTAACAGAGAGAGAGAAAAAAAAGAAGCATTTTGCTAACTTGAGTTTCAGTGCATGTACATATATATATACAAAGCATCTCCTTTCTCAGGATTGATGCACTGTTCAGCGTGACCCTGAATACTGATCATCAGGACGAACGTTTCGTTACTTGCAATGTGGCCATGCAGCGTGCTACCACCTGCAAATGGCAGCTTGTCGGAAACACATGTTTACAGTGCCTGTTTCAGTTTTTGTGTACAGATGCTGTGCACAGAGACTGATTCATTGATTCTCACACATGTATACATCTGCTGAATACCTGTGCTGAAAGCAAGTAAAAATGCTGTAATTTCTGTGTTAAATCACCTATACAGGACTATCATGAATCCAGTTTCATCTACCCTGCATATTGTTGAGATGTACCTGACACAATGTGAATGAAATGCATATTACACTGCTCAGAATGTACATTCTGTCAAGTACATGCACCCTCCTAAAATCCCCCCCCCCCAACCCATCCCATCCCATCCCCAACCAACCTGCCTTCATGGTCAGTGAAACACAGTCACAATAACGAAACTGTGAAGAAGCAGAATTGGCCTACTAAAAGTCACGCATGAAGTAATGTTCGCTATGTTGTGTGCTGTTGCACCTGACACTTCCAGGCAATGACATGGACTTCTTTTTGCAGACAATATAAATTATACTGGGAATGTGTGCAGTGAATATGAGTCCCCCCCCCCCCCCCAAAAAAAAAAAAAACAACCCAAAAAACCAAAAACAAAACAAAACCCAAAAACCCAACCAAAAAAAACCCCCAAAACAAAACAAAACAAAAACCACCAAACCCCTCCAAAAACCCTGACCAAACAAAAAACCACCACCACCACCACCCCCCAAAAGAAAAGCAGTTCAAAAACAACCTTAACAGACTGTCAAACTCAATCCCCCACACACACAAAAAAACAAACAAACAAACGATAAAACAAAAAAAAACCCAAAAAAACAAAACAAAAAACAACAAACAACAAAAAAACACAGAACAAACAACAACAAAACATACACACACACAAACATTGCAGTACCACCAACAATTACAAAACTGGCTGATAATCTTTGACAAAGTATTTATTTCATCAAGAAAAGCAAAAAAAGTGTCATGTAAATTTGTGCTTTATCATTCATGTAATAAGCCCAGTGTGACGATACATGTAATGTTCAGCATTTCACGCACATTCCAGTCTCAAAGCAGCATCTGTTTTGAAATATTAAAAACATGAGAATTTTAAGTACACCTGTGGTGATGATGGGCAAAGAAAACTGGTAGATCGATGGAGCGCAGTTTACATGCAAACCACTGATGCAGATTCATTATTTACACTGGCCATGGTTAACATATATATATATTTTCTATAACAACAAACCCAAGACCTCATAACATTCCATGGAGCAGTTTTCAAAACTGAGAGACACACACACAAAAATGACAGCTGTTCTCTTCCACCATACAGCTATCAAAATGTTACAGAGATCAAAGTAAAATGAGAACACTGTCCCTGTCCATAAAATCTCAACCATGTACAGCATAATATTTGTACATAACAGTATTAACACTGAATCTAAAGGCCTTGTGATCAACATTAGTAACATCCACATCAACAAATGCATGGTTCAAAATATACAACGTAAATGTACAGGTAAATTTTAGCGATGTATACAATTAACTTTTGCCACACACTGCATAAACACCATAGACCGTGGATGCAAGACAACCAGGCTTTCAAAGAAGAAAAATTTGCGTGCTGTATGTTGTGGATGCAAACCCACCCATACTTTTAAGAAACTAGATACAACTGCTTAAACGCACACTTATGTGATGGTCTGTATAGTCTGGTTGTATACATGTACACACGTGATGCGCATCATAAAAATTTGGTCAGGTAACGTTTTGCTGCAACTGATCTCATCAGTTTAGCAGCCCGTTTAATCAATAATATGCACATTCTTGTTTTCTGGTTACATTTATTTGATTCATGGAACTGTAGTACCTGCTGTTTACCGATGTGTTTTATGTGCGTGCGAGTCTGTGATGTGTGACTGCACAATGAACTGATTTCAAGAATTGCACAATACAAATGTGATCTACATGTATATATATATATTATTTACGTGTATCTGTTGATATTTCTGTTAGTTTTTTTTCTTTCTTATTTTCTTTACAAATTACATAAACGTACATGTATGTCTAATTGAATCTACCCTAGAGGTTCCTTCGTAAGGTATGGGTCATTGGGTGGTTTCCAACCATGATGTACAGGGACGGTTATATGTTTTTTCCTTCTTTAAAAGCATGGGTGGTTGTACACCCAAGATTTACGGCATGCAAGGTTCTTTAGGAGCATGGGTGATTTTAATCCTTTTACACCCCTGAAGCTTTGGAGGGTTATACAATGTTTTTCCTTCTTTAAAAGCATGGGTGGTTGTACACCCAAGATTTACGGCATGCAAGGTTCCTCCTTTAAGAGCATGGGTGATTTCACTCCTAGTTTTACACCCCTGAAGCTTTGGAGGGTTATACAATGTTTTTGTTTACTTGTTTGTTTATGATAAAAATTACACAAGTTTAGGTGAGCATTTCCCCAATACCTATACTGACAATGTCATTAAATTTCATGAAATCAGTGGTAAAACTGACTAAACTACACATGTTCAAATGAAATTGAAAGGGTGCAAAATAATAATGATTTGTCTGGCACCCAACCTCCTGCTGGAGCTCTGGGGACCTGACCACAGCAAAACATTACATACAGTAAGAGTAAGATACACACAGTCATACGAAACATTCTCACAAACATCATGATCATGATGATACATGTAGTGCAAAACTGAACTGAGGAAGCAGCTGCTGCATCCAGTGATGACAAGATGATGACACAAATACGTGTCTGACACAATTTATCTCATTCAGTCTTTGTAACGTAGCTGGAAGAGATGCAAAATCACCCACAATGTACACTGAAGGTTAAAAAATAAGGATTTATCCACAATATCCTATATAGATCTACAACTTTCAAATCAATCTTCAATGAATGTTGGTACTACATGTTGCTTGCGTGGCGTAAACTGGTAAAGCCTCAAATAATTCACTCACTCTACGTGTTCAAAAGATCGAAAAATGTACAGATAAATTACAGCAATGCACGCAAGTTTGCAATCACACATTGTGACATACTGACCAAGGATAAATTATTTTTGTCGTACTTTCAGTAACCCATGACTTAAAACTGACAGGCACACAATTGTACTGATACTGCCAGCACTGTACTCAAACAACACACTAGCACTTGTTTAGAATTCAAACTCTTCAACAGAGTTACAGAGCTACAGTATAATTTAATAAATTAACAGATCTTATAAGTAAGGTCTTTGCTGTCCACCGTGGCTTGTACAAGTCTGTAATCTCAACAGTAAATAAAAAAAGAGTATTTTCCTTATAGTTATAGTACAGTAATTCAATTTAGATAGAATGTTAATTGCCTTCCCCCCAGATCTATGTCAAATACTGCACAGAGTTGGGCAAATAAAGAACTTCATCAGTTTATCATCTTTGCGGAAAGCTATTGGCCAGTATTACAAAAATGATCTTAGCAAAAGCTTTGGGCACAATGATAGAGCAAATTCACTGGAATGCTGGCAGACTCCTTGATATACTGCATCATGTAAACCAATCTTTTGGCTCATTGCCACCTCTGCACAATGATAACAAAATCACTGGAACACACACACACAAAACCTACAAAGCAAACTTACATCAAGTATTATCAAAATGATCAAGCAGAACAACAGTCACACATGCCTTTACTTTTACACCTGAGTTCAGTTCCCCTCAAGTCATGCAAGCACTCAACTGCATGCTCACAGTATTCAGGTACACATGTACTACGCTATGTGCAGGGCTGAAAATTGCCCATGATCCAAAAGGCAGAAAAGTGTGTAGCATTTAGTAACGGAGTGGCAAAGCCGCGAGCGTGTGGGTCTGCAGACCAGACATGTTATGCTAGGAGTGTCCAGGGACATGCACACCAGGAATGTTTTTCTTCTTAAAAAATTAGATTAAAATCTGTGAAATTTAGTGCATTTTGACAAGCTTTTACGTGTTTCAGACAGAGGAAAAACACTTTTGGGGGGGAAGGGGAGGTTTTTAAAAAAAAATTAAACTTAAAATATTTTCTATTTGGTCAACAGAGGAAAAACACTTGGGGGGGGGGGGGGGTGTTAAAAAAAAAATAAACTAAAAATCTTTTCAATTTGGTGAATTTTGGTATGATTTGAAGTGCTTCAAAGGAGAAAGCACACTTTTTTTTGGGGGGGGGGGGGGGGGGGGAGGAAAATTGCCAGCCAAAGGTGGAAATCCACCAGAAGGTGGAAGATTTTAAACCTGCATACATGTGCTTCAACAGGACATTCAGCAGTACATGATGCATTTTTAGCAGCGTTCCCAAAAACAGAAAACTTTGTAATATCAATGCCACTACTGAGTTAATGTCAAATCGCAGAGTGGTTTAGCACTGGTCCTGTGTAAAGCCATTATGTGTTTTCCACTTGATCCAGTAACAGTCATTCATCTTTATCATCCTCTGTAGCGAGTCCAGCACCGCGTTGCCGGGACCTCGAACATCTGCAACCAAGGTCTCTCAGTTCTTGCACACAGACAGGGGCGATACAAACGGCGGTCAGGAAGGTCGTGACCATGAAAAGGTAAAACACCGACCGCCAGCCGTAGCTGACCTGCAGGTATGGGACCGCCACCTGGCCAAGGGCAGCACCAAGACTTCCAGTACCGTCTACGATACCCGTCACTGTGGACAAGGCCTCGCTGTTCCCTTGTAGCTGTTTCTGTCGACCCAGGTCTGCTGAAATCGCAGCGCTGATGAGGTTGGCAACACCGCCGATCATCAGACCAACAAAAGTCAGCATGACGCAGTTGATGACAACCCTGCCGGCGATACCTGCTAGTCCGTAGATAAACAGCATTGGCACCGCCAGAATCAACATGGGCACCACTACAATGCCGCGCTTCTGTAGGCGATCGGAGATGAAGCCTGCAATTGTGCCGCCGATTATTCCTCCAATGTCGTACCAGATGGATACCTCGTCTGCTGTGGTTTCCGGCAAACCGTACGCCCCAGACAGGTAGAAAGGCAACCAGAAGAAAAAGGAGTAGTTAACCAGTTTCAGGAAAGCGTAGGACAGAGCATACGGAATGACGCCCGGCAAAAGGAGGGCTCTAAAAAAACCTATGGCCTTCGGTCTGGTGTCCGTAATACTGTAAATCACAGTCTCAGACACAAGTCCGTCATCCTCCTCATCCCCTTCCTGTAGTAGAGGTTGTCGCTGTATGTTGCTTGAAGCCTCGTCGGTCTGACTTTCAGGACCTTCATCTGGCATAGGGAGTCCTACATCACGAGGCGATGGGACAAGCCCAAAGTAGTTGAAAAGACCCCCAGCAAAAAGCACTGCTGAGGTCAGCATGAAGGCATACTCATAGCCGTAGTCGAGCACAGCTGTGACCATCAGAGCGCCGATGATGTTACCGACCGAGGCACACGCACTCCAAATTCCTAGAATAAGTCCTCGACTGCCTTTACCGAACCAGTTCCCCATCACAGCCACCACTGACGGCCAACCTGAAGACTGGAGAAGGCCGTTGAGAATCCACACAGCGACGTAGGCAGGCTTGGAGTAGAAATGTGTCCACTCAAACACTGGCCCAAACATGAAAACAGTTACCGCAGTCAGGCACATTCCCGAACCCAGCACGATTCTCAAGTCATGTCTGTCCGCGATAAATCCGCTCAGGTAAAGTCCCACAGCATAAGCAAACATGAAGGAAGCGTCCAAGATCCCCATGAACTTCTCCGCATCATCTTTCGTGTCGAACAAGTGTCTTTTGTTCCACTGGTCGTAAGGTGTACAAGATGCGGAAACATTATTCAGTGGCGATGGCGTCCATTCGGCTGCGATCGTGGTTTTTACGTTACTAAAGGTCTTCCTGGTGGCGTGGAAGAAAGCGTAACTGAAGAAGGTGAGGAGAAATACCACTGGGTGGTAAAACGTCCACCGCCCCATGTCGACGTGTGCAGTTAGACCGATCAACCCCTCGCCACAAACTGTTCGCGATTGATTGATCACATGACAACAATTTAGCATTACCTCCCTCTAATGAAACATCCGGTTACGCTCAGTAACTTCCCTTGGATTTCTCGTTTCGCTTTCCCTTTGCTGTCGCGCTCACAGGAGGTGTCCTTTGATCCACTCCGCTCGTATCGATGAATAGTCAGTGTGTTCGTAGTGTTGATTTTGTAAAAGGCAGGGAAGGTTCTTGGTAGATCGATAACGTTAATGTAAGTGAAAGTCCAAAATAAAATAGTGAATAGAACTGGCCTATCCGACTGCCGCCGGTGACCCACGGTCAGTCCGGCAGTCACGGCGGGGTCACGGACGGTCACGGTCCTACTGACTGTGTCAAGTATCACTGAGGCCGCGTTGCTTACGCAAATGCGCTCGCGGGCGCTTGCGGAGGTCGCTTTGCCTCGTTGGGAAACGGCCAATTAGAAAAAGGCGCTTTCAAAATGGCGGCGGAATCACGAACACGGTTGTTGGCAAGGCTGAAAAGGAAGAAGAAAACTCTAGTGCTCGCAGCTATCAGTCATCTTTTGAGCGCAGAAGACGACGTTTTTTAGGAGGAGCAATAATTACTGGCTTGGAGCATGACTATACCGCTAGTATGCATGTTCTGCTCGATGCAAAACGGAGACGTAAGGCACCCCTACGTACTCACTTTGACCACTCCTTCCCCACAAACACGCACAACATATCCCTGAATGACTGGCGACCACGGCCCGGTGCAATTAGCTCAAATTATTTTCATATACTATTCTGCACAATTACAAGTTGGGACAGAAGGTCTCCATCCACCCGCAAATTCATTTTAAGCCATTTCTTAGTTCCACTTCAACGAGGCCTTCGGTGGGCGCCGCCATCTTTGTTTACATAGAAACTGACCACGTGACCTTTTGCTCGCGGCGAACTACCTTCCCGGGCCGCTCGCTTACGTTCGCTTACGCTCTTCGCGATCGGTCACGGAAACCGGATAACTACGCGCAGCGATCGCGGACGCACGCGGACGTTTTCGCTAGGAAACCCCCTCTGAGTCAGCCGGTTCAGCTACCAAACTGTGTGTCGCCAATTAAATCGGCTCAGTCGCCGCCGTTAGGGCCGGGCACCGACTGAAGCGCCCCGCTGGTAAATCAGTAGATGAGTCACCGGGTCCTATTTTTTTCCTTGCCGCGTACTGACGCCAGTCAGTCGCCGACGACAAGAAACAGGCACAACAGCGTGCGACGACTGCCACTGCCACCACCACCACCCGCACTGCCACTGCAACAACTGCAACGACATATCATAGTTCAGGGTCCGTATGTAGAACTCGAGGTTAATTTAACCGCCCACGGCTACGGGCCGGCTAACCCAGACTAGGACACTGAAAAGAAACCCGGCCAAAACAAACTTAAATAAAAGGAAGTGAAGAAAGAAAGACAAAAATCCTTCTGTAACAGCTGAGGCACCATGGTGGAATGGACCCGCTTCCTGATTTAAAACATTGAACAGAAAATTTAACCCTAGAACTAGCTTAGTTCGAGGTTAGACTCTAACCCGGGGCTAAACTCCCTAACCCTGACTTTTACATGCGGGCCCTGGACTGAATAACGACAACAACAAATTTAGAAAGCCTACTCAGTATTCAGGTTAGCGAGTGTGAACGAGAAGTGTATACATGTACATGTAACAATAATAATAATAATAATAATAATATAGGAGACTTATAGGGCGCTTATACATGTACACAACATGCTGTAAGCGCCGTACATACTGAGAGAAATAATAGTAATTAAAAAAAAAAAAGGTACAGCTGACGACGCACAGACAACCGGCATAAAACAACCACATGAGAACAAATGTTACACACTGGATTGGAATTCTACTTCGTCCCATTACCGGCCGTAGTAAGGTTCTTGGTAAGAAACAAATGCAAAATACTCATAGAAAACTAGACCCCTGTGGCCCGATCAGACTTTTTTTTCAGAGTGTTTGACAGAGAGAAAGAAAAAAAAATGTGCACAGCGTGCTGTCGTAAACAGCAAGACAGTTTAACAACCTTATCTTTAACAGCTTCTGCCCGCGGCCCTGGATACTGCTTTTAATGATCGGGTTACTCGCGCCTGGTGTCCTGTTTTCGCCGGCACAGCCTACGTGGGCATTCTATCTTCACCATGCAACAGCTGCAAAGAATCTAACCATTTGTGTACAAATGCATTACTGGCAATGTCGCGATATTGAACAGCATTTCTTATCTATAACTGTTCAGATCAATGCAAGGTCAGCCGGACGCATACCGTGTAGCATTTCGAAACTCACTACAGCGCTGTACATTGCTCAGTTGTTTGAAGTAAGATAAAGACGCGACAAAAGACCGTCGGAGGATGAGTGTGGTGTGCGGCGTGTGTGTACGTTCATATATATATGGGACGTAAGTAAAGCTGAGAGCGCTCCCTAGATCTAGGAGATGTGTGCTTTTGCATGCCATTAAATTTTGTGTGTGTGTGTGTGTGTGTGTGTGTGTGTGTGTGTGTGTGTGTGTGTGTGTGTGTGTGTGTGTGTGTGTGTGTGTGTGTGTGCGTCTCCGGTGTGTGTGCATAAAAAACAAACCAACCTGTCAGCACCGTGCTGATAACAACGAGGAAGTTGTTGCAATATTCGGGCGCTGGGTTTTGGCAAGAGCAAAAGTATATTGTTTTCCAGACAGTACAATGGCCCTTGGTCGAGCAGTCTTTGTCGTCGTTGTGACGCATTTCGTATGTAGCTTTTCGTTTGCTTACTGCTGTGAAATTGCTTATTAGTATTTGTTTGTTTGTTCATTTATTTACTCATCTGTGCGCCTAAACAACGACGTTAAGATGTTTGTGACTATCTCTTATTCTTGTTGAGTAGAGAACTGTTTGTAC
This sequence comes from Batillaria attramentaria, assembly GCA_018292915.2. Taxonomy (NCBI): domain Eukaryota; kingdom Metazoa; phylum Mollusca; class Gastropoda; family Batillariidae; genus Batillaria; species Batillaria attramentaria. Next base: position 541,694 of record JACVVK020000098.1, read on the forward strand.
AGTATTGTATTGTGCAGAGAAAATTAAAGTATGTTGTTCATTCCCAGCAGTTCAAGTTGAGTGGGGGGTTTTACGTCACATTTAGTGGACTGAACAAACTTGACTGCTGTCACTGTCATGTGTTTAACAAGAATTCAGTATCTGTAAATTTTGCCATGTTTGTGAGTATTTGATATCGATATTGTGTACATTTATCGGTTATAAAAATGTCTTCGGAACATGTCTACGCACTGACAAAAATATCTCATTTTTGGCCTTTCGCTGGACAAGATATCCACGTTTTGATTTGTTGTTATTGTTGTTGTTTTGTGGGGTTTTTTGTACGAAGGACGAAGGGTTTCAGTTCTAGGATACTGATCTTGATGCAGATTAATTTGCATCATTCATAGTAGAGCACGTATGTTTTGGTAAAGAGGTGAACCTATTGCCAGTGAATATTTGTTTTCGTGCTTTTTCAGATATCAGGTAATCCGGCTGCAAGAAATGGCCTTTCATTGCATGGTGAAATTATACTCTGTTGTGTGTGTGTGTGTGTGTGGTGTGTGTGTGTGTGCGTGCTGCGTGCGTGCGTCAGTTTTCGTGCGTGCGCTGCGTGGTGTGCGTGTGTGTGTGCATGTGTGTGTGTGTGTGTGTGTGTGTGTGTGTGTGTGTGTGTGTGTGTGGTGTGTGTGTGTGTGTGTGTGTGTTGTGTGTGTGTGTGTGTGTGTGTGTGTGTGTGTGTGTGTGTGTGTGTGTGTGAAGTTTCATGTACCACTTTTAAGTATGTTCGAATCAGTGTTGAATTTTTGTTTTATTTTGTAGTTACTGCTGATTTTTTGTCGTTATTTTAGTCAGGTTGTTGTTTCTTTGAACGAATAAGAGCATGAAAGAGGGCATTGCTAGCTTGGCCTATATAAGCCAACACTTCCAGTACATTCTACAAATTCAATGTGTTCAATGTGTATAGTCACAGCTCAGCCCATTCGCCTTGTTAATGGCTCTTCGCCGTCCGAGGGCCGTGTGGAGGTGCTCATCAACGGTCAGTGGGGAACAGTTTGTGACGACTATTTCGACCTTCCTGATGCCCAGGTGGTTTGCGGAATGCTAGGATACCCCACAGTCGGGTATGTTATTCAGTCTCTGATGTTTGGCGAGTGCGCGCAGCATTGTACCAAACACGTTGTTATTATTTAGTGATCAGTTGATAGCTGATGCAAAAGGCAAAGAAACAAATGAAGCACAGCGACTCGTAGTAATTCGAAACAAAACGTGTAATTACCCAAAAGCCTAAGGAACGTGTGTTATGCAAAGCCGCTTAGGTGAAGGACAAATAAAATCACTAAGGCAATGAGCTGTCTGTGTTTGTTGACTTCGAGGTGATCCCTGCGGTAATGAGGTCCTGAGTTCGTATCCCAACTGGGGCCAATATTTGTGCTGGCATTTTCATCGTTGCCCCGTCTTCGATATCACCCGTATGTAGTGGAAAAGGACGTTAAACCCCCAAACACCCACCCACCTACCCTTGCGGTAATGAAAGCCTGATGAAGACAAAATTTGTCACCGACGCGCTTTAGTCAACGAACAGACAGTTCATAGCCAATATTGTAACGCAGTCTGACCTAACTCGGGAACCAAGCCAATGATACTTCTTAGCCACGTGACTGGGGTTAAGTCCATGCTGCGTGCTGTGACACACTCTCTGCCTCGTCTCACCATTGCAGGTCACTTCTAAAAATACTCATTTGCGTAGGCGAGCGAGGTGCGCACTGGCTCATTGGACTGCATGACCGGTCGGTAGTTCTACAGCGGGAACGTTTGAATACCTGGTTTTGCTGGATTATTTCTGATAAACACCGACAACGTGGTGTTTAATGTTAAAAGTGGGATTCATACTACTCTGGTGTGACAGTGTTTGGTTTGTGTTCGCGCTGCAGAGACGGCGCTGTTCGGAAAAGTGGTAAGTGCGGTGTCAGTGTACTCAGCCAAGGCGTTTCGACACTGACACATTTTCCGACTGTGTCAACGACCACCTGGAACGATTGTGCACCACTGGCAACTCGACTTTCCCCCCCCCCCCCCCCCTTAAAATTACTGTTTTTGCCTTTTGGTCGTGCGGTGTGGTAAAACGTTCGTCTCAGTTCAACTGACGAAAGAATTCCCAAGTCAAAATTTAGGCTCCGAGTCAGTCATGGCCGGCTAGTCTTGTCGTCTGCTCATGAGGTCAGCGACCATCGTGCACTGTATTCATACGCTGAAGGTTCAAACGCAGGTGATATCGACTTGGGATCGTCAGTCGTGGAATGATCACCAGTAAGTTTAATGCGCTGACCAACGAGAGCGCCAAACTGAAACGCGACTGCGTTGCAATGGTCCGTATAGCAATTACATACCAGCTAACAGGTAGGGAACACCTGCCGCTTCCGGAGTCCTAACTCTGTACTCTAATGAAACGGTGTTCCATGATTCATTGATACGTCTCCGACCTCTAATACTGAAGAAACCAGCTATAAAAAGTAAGATTCGGTACTTCTTCTTTCCTCTATTCGGATTGTGGTTTTTAACTTGAAATGGGCTAATTCCATCTTTGCTGACCAACTTATGTTTTTAAATAGTTTCGCTCATGATTGCGCCTGTACGCTCGAAATACTCTATCTTGATGATTAGTACAGCTCTTAATACGATACAATGTTACTTACATTTGCGGAGCGGTCGAACATGCAAGTTCTCCGACTGTTGTTACACTACTAGAGCGCTCAGTTTGGTCGCGGCGTCATCGAGTACGCTTCTGTTGGCTGAGTTCCAGCATTGCAGACACTGTCACTGTTCAGATGTCTAAGTGGTGTGATGATAGATACCACGAAAACATCTCAGAACGATCTGTGAGCATTAGCCCATTTTAGGCTTTTGTAGTCAAAAGTATCCCGGCTGGGGCCAAATATTTGTGCTGGCTTTTTCCTCGTTGCCCCGTCTTTGATATCACCCGTATGTGGTGGAAAAGGGCGTTCAACCCCCAGTCACCCACCCTTGTAGTCAAAAGCCTATCCGTTTGGTATTTTCTCGCTACGTATGCAAAACGGGAAAAAAATGTGTAGAATTATGTTTCTTATGACGTAATTATTCTAGTCTACTGATTTGCATTTTTTTTTGTTTTGTTTCCAATCCTGCCACCTTTATGAACAGCGTAAGAATTGACGTTCTTCAAGGCGCCGCGTACGGCATTGGGTCGGGTACTATATTGCTGGATGATGTACGGTGCACGGGAACCGAAACAACCATCACACAGTGCAGTAATCAAGGTCTCGGCAAAAGCAACTGTGACCACGCAGAGGACGTGGGAGTGAACTGCAGACCTGAAGGTCAGTTGTCGCTTTGGTCGTGATGTATGTACGTGCGCACAGTCGGTCACTGAGGATATTATGACAGATAAATGCTTGGAACTGGAGGTATTTTTGGAATTGAACCAAAATGGTTTGTCAGCAAACAAAGAAACAAACAACAACGACAAACCAAAACCCAAAAACAACCACATAAAACAACAACAGCAAAAAACTCCCCACCCCCCCACAACAACAACAACAACAACCACAACAACAACGCTTTCCCTCAAGCTATGAACAGATCACAAGGTGTAATACATTGTTCTGGATTTTTTTTTTAAATTCAAAGTTTGATTTTTACTTTTTAAAAATTTAGCACAACTCTCTCTCTCTCTCTCTATCTCTCGCTCGCTCTACGTGTGTGCCACGGACCCACGGTGTGTGCGCCACGGTGTGTGTGTGTGTGTGTGTGTTGTGTGTGTCTCTCTCTCTCTCTCTGTCCATGTGTGTGGTGTGTGTGTGTGTGTGTGTGTGTGTGTGTGGTGTGTGTGTGTGTGTGTGTGTGTGTGTGTGTGTGTCTCTCTCTCTCTCTCAGTCTCTCTTCTTCTCTCGAGTTCGAGTTCTCTCTCTCTCTCTCTCTCTCTCTGTGCCATGGTGTGTGTGTGTGTGTGTGTGTGTGTGTGTGTGTGTGTGTGTGTGTGTGTGTGTGTGTTTATCTTTACTTACGACCAAATTGTTCATTTCTCAAAACTTTTTTCTCTTCACATAAGTTCGACTTGTCAATGGTTCTTCGCTGTCCGCTGGCCGTGTGGAGGTAAACATCAACGGTCAGTGGGGAACTGTGTGTGATGATCACTTTGATGCTGCTGATGCTGTCGTAGTTTGTGGAGCTCTAGGATACAGCGCCAGGTACGTCTACAGTATTCCTTGTTACCAGGTGTGTGTGTGTGTGTGTGTGTGTGTGTGTGTGTGTGTGTGTGTGTGTGTGTGTGTGTGTGTGTGTGTGTGTGTGCAGTCCTGTGAGAGCCTGCTCTTTGCACGGTAAGCACCATGCATTCTTCTTCTTCTTCTTATTGTTGTTGTTAATCTTTACGAGTAAACGGGGAGCCGGGGTGGTCGAATGGTAGAGCGTTGGACTTCTAATGCTCGGGTCGTGAGTTCGATCCCGGCTGGGGCCAAATATTTGTGCTGGCTTTTTCATCGTTGCCCCGTCTTTGTGGTGGAAAACGACGTTAAACCCCCAAACCCCCACCCCGCCCTTACGAGTAAACGCCCGTAATATGTAAAATACGTTCACAACAGGCGCGCTGCTGTATATCCACGAGCTCACTTCGGACAAGGGACAATACCAGTCCTGCTGGATGACGTGGGGTGTACTGGCAGCGAAAGTGACATTACCGGACAGTGTAGACACAGTGGTGTAGGAAACCACGACTGTACACACGCTGAAGATGTCGGAGTAGACTGTCTCGCCAACAGAGGTGAGCCCCGTCCTTTTCCATCCCAGAATTAAGCATACAAATAAAACTGCGTAAACTGATGCGGTCTACCATTTAAACACGCAAAAAATGTAATTTTCTGTTGCAGTCATGTTTGTCTTGGCGACCGCAGCACTCTGTCTATACACGCAGTTTTCAAGCAATTTGGACTAACTGAGAAATACACTTAATTAAGTTTAGGGCCCCGTGTGCCCTCTGGCAAAGAGGCAGTACCCAAGGCTTTCCATTTTGGTCGGGTTTCTCGGTGCAACTTTCAGCGCTGTTTCCTGTGAGACTTCCTTGCCTTGAGCTCGCGCTCAGTGGTACGTCTGCAGGTCTCTTTTCGCCTGCCTCGTCTTTGTTTCCCTTGCGGCGTCCACCTGAGTGCTGTTCTCCTCCGCCATATCCACATATTTTTTTTTCTGCGATGAGCGGCAAGAGATCAGCTTTCGAAAGAAGTTCCTCGTTGGAGATAGTGTTTGGCCAGAAGATGCGGCGTATTCGACGAAGGCATTTAGTCTGGAAGGTGTCCAGCTATTTTGAGGGGGTGTTGGTTACACTTCAGTTTCTAAGAAGGCCACCTTTTCCTGTTCCCCTACAGGACCACTTTCTAGGCTCTGACACTTGCACAGTGACAGCATCGCGCAAGCTGACAGAAAGCTTCATGCAACGTGAAATTCGAGAAGTCAGCTATCGCTGAGTAGATTTGAATTGGCTCGCACGAACTGCAGATGGCAGAGTATTGCATTCTCTTAATCATTAAGACTGTTTCGGGCGTACAGGCGGACTCCCGTACGTGACGGGGAGCCGGGGTGGTCGAATGGTAGAGCGTTGGACTTCTTATGCTCGGGTCGTGAGTTCGATCCCGGCTGGGGCCAAATATTTTTCATCGTTGCCCCGTCTTTGATATCACCCTATGTGGTGGTTAGTTTAGTTAGTTTAATCCTCTTTATTCCCTGGGGAACATAGGGCTGCAACCACACTCCGCCAGCGCACTCGGTTCTGGGATGCCCTCTTTAGTTCGGCCCACGTCGTTCCGGCGGCCTTGGCTTCAGCGTCCGTACTCCTCCGCCAGGTCTGCTTCGGTCGGCCCACTTTGCGCTTTCCCTGGGGGTTCCAGTCAAGGGACTGCCTGGTGACATTTGATGTTGATTTTCGCAGAGTGTGTCCGATCCATCCCCATTTCCTTTTCTTGATCTCCTGCTCGATGGGGACCTGTCTTGTTCCCTCCCAGAGGTCTTGGTTGGTGATCACCAGTGGGTATCTGATGTTGAGAATGTTGCGAGGCATCTGTTGATGAAGGTTTGCAGCTTGTGGGAGCTTGTCTTGGTGGTGCGCCATGTCTCCGAGCCATAGAGTAGGACCGACTTCACATTTGAGTTGAAGATCCGGATCTTGTTTCGCAGGGATAGGGCTGTGGATCTCCAGATGGGGCGTAGAGTGCGAAAGGCATGTCTGGCTTTGTTGGTGCGGCTCTTGATGTCCTCGTCCGTTCCTCCATCCTTGCTGACAACGCTGCCGAGGTAGACGAACTTGTCCACCTCTTTGATGTCTTCCTGGTGCAGCTGGATGGGGTCGTGCTGTTTGTGGTTGACTCTCATGACTTCGGTCTTGCTGATGTTGATCTTGAGCCTATGTGGTGGAAAAGGACGTTAAACCCCCAAACACCCACCCACCCCGTACGTGACTTTTTATAATGAAAATTGGCTTCTGTGAAGCCGAGTTATCTTGGTTTATTCACGTTTAACTGTCCACCCCAGATTATTTTGACTTATGAAACTGACTCTAATTCGCAGACTGCACGCCTGGTGAATTTGAGGACAGTTACGGTTGCAGCCCGTGTCCTGAAGGAACGTACCAAAACATGAGCTTGCAGCACGAATGTAACAGTTGTCCCAACGGTACAAGCACACAGCAGGAGGGGTCGACAGATTCTAGCGACTGTAAACGTGAGTAGTTGTTCTTTCAGTACATGTCTAGGGGAAACAGGGTAGCACAAATGGTTGAGCATCAGCTCGAGATCAGAAATTTGCACAAGTCTTTGTCCAGTAACCCTGTCACTTTTTTTTATTATTTTTTTTGCTCCAGTGACAATTTTTGTTATGCATGATGATGATGGTATGGTGATGCTATGGAGGTCCATGTGGTTTGAGAGTGCGTGATAGGGTCCTTCCTGTGACAAATATCCCGGCGTTAACTAGCCCTAGGGACTACGGCACCAGCGGTGCCGGCAGTGTAATCATCCACATTATGAGATGTCATACCAAGGGAAGCACCCGGAAAGCACACCCGTGAAGTGGGCAAGTCTCGACTGTGTAGCAACAGACTCCCCACTGGGCCCATAGCACACCAGCTCTAGGTAGGAGCCGACCTAGGTAGGAAAAACACTCCACTTTCTTTGCGAACAAGAGATGTACAGCTTCCCATCTATACCAAACCTTCGATAATCAGAATTTTAAGGCTTTCTATTCCGCGTATTGCAGCCGTGTGTGAACCAGGCCAGCAGTACAACGGCAGCAGTTGCGTCCAGTGTCCCCAGGGCTGGTGGAATTCTGGGAACAAAACTCAGCGTTTTGAGCATTGTGCTCCTTGTCCTGTAGACCACCTCACTCTTGGAGAGGGCGCCACTCATCCTGACAACTGTACACTGCTCAGTGAGTAAACAAACAAACAAACAAACTGGCGACAAGTACAACCTTTTAGTGGTGATCCACTTTTTTTAGGAAGACAAAGCATTTGTGATACAGGACATTCCTAGACCACTGTTGTCAGTGATACTTCTTTACAGTGGACAAACTGGAAATAACTAGTCTCTGTTGTCAGTAAATTTTCTGCCATCCGACAATGCGTTTTTCTGTGGCTAAACAAGATCGATTCTTTTGGTTAGTTAATGCCCACGAACAGTTTCAAGCACGCACCAAGGATTTTTATTTCTACAGACTGTACGGCAGGCAAGTACCTCAACGCGAGTGACGTGGAAGTCTGCAGGCCTTGTCCGATAGGAACGTACCAGGACATGAGCTCACAGTACAGCTGTACTCAATGTCCGCTTGGTACCAGCACCCACTCAGAGGGTTCATCACATTTCACAGAGTGTCAACGTGAGTATATCGTCTTGCTAGTCACAGAATACAATGCAAATAGTCACAGAATGCAATGCAAATGAGTGAATTTCCCTTGTTTTCCTTGACAGTATCTCAAATCAGTGCTGGCACTGAGCCAACAGACGTGTACTCAGTCAGTGAGGGGCGCGCTGAACACACTGAGCGGAGAATGTTGTAAAATTAATAGTCGTAGACTGAATTTGTATGTTAGACCGCTCGCGCAAAGTTTAGCCCATTGAGAGCTCTACTAATGATCAAGATGAGTAATTCGAGCGAACAGACACACTGAAAAGCGAAACTTATGTTCCAGAACATAAATTGGCTTTGTAAACATGGAAATACAGTGGACGCCGGATATAAGCAACTCGGATACAAGAAAACTCGGTTATTGCCAACGAATTTTTTCCCCCCCGGCCAAACTCTTCTTTATTGTGTATTACAAAAACTCGGATACAAGAAACTCGCTTATAAGAAAACTCGGTTTTAGGAAAGCAAATTTCTTGTCCCACTTGATACAAAAACTCGGATATAAGAAACCGAAAGTACATTTCCAAGAAAATTTCACTCATTCTAAGAAACCGAAGTACATTTCCAAGAAATTTTCACTCATTCTAAGAAAACAGGTCAGGTCTGACGTCACTTAAGACAGGCACATGATTGCGCATGATCATGATTACATTATCCACTTTGAAAAGAAAAAAAGAAAAAACTTGTTCCCAAAATTTTTCGTTGGTAAGACTAGATTATTCACTGAATAACTCAGAATCTCTCTCTCTCTCTCTCTCTCCTTAGCTCTTTTTTGTTTGTTTGGTTGGTTGGTTTGGTTGGTTTTTTTTCTTTTTGTTTTGTTTTTTCTTTACCACATGACCGCCAGCGCTACAGTTGGGAAGCAAAAACAGTATTTTCATGATCAAACAAAAAAAAAATCTGACATTGAAGGACACAAGCGCACTGGTGTATATTAACTCTACACATATATATTCTGTGCAGGTCTTTAAGAGAAACCAGATATTTCTTAATTTAATGCAAAACCTACACGAACTGAGAAAAAAGAAATGTTTTAAGCCTTTTTTTCGCTGAATTCGGTTATAAGAAATATTTTTCAAAATACTTTCTTATATCCGACTTTCAGATTATTAGAAAACTCGGATATAAGAAACCAAAAAATCCCCCCCCCCCCCTCGAGTTTCTTATAACCGGCGTATACTGTAGCGAGTTTAAAGTGTTATGGTTTCTTGCTTGTCAGTTCGCGTCAGATATTCGTACGTATTTTGATTGAAGAATTTCTCAGTTTATGTCCATGTTTTTCTTGTTGCACACACCGGATGTACAGCGGTATGTGGTCCAGGCGAGCAGTACGACGGCAGCAGTTGTGTACCTTGTCCCCGGCACACCTGGAACTCCGGCAACGAAACGCAGCGATTTGAGCAGTGTGTGCCGTGTCCTGTAAACCACGTGACTTCTGGAACGGGCGCCACTAGTTCTGACAACTGTGTTTATAGCTTCTGTGAGTATGAATCGACTAATAAAAACGAACAAGAAAACAACAAATAACAACCCGAAAACAAAAACAAAGCAAAACAAAAATAAAATAGAATAAAAGGAAAAAATTAAAGATACATCGACACAAACAAACAAACAACACCAACCAACCAACCAACCAACTAAACAGATTGACAAACAGTCAATCACTGTGTCTTCAGTGGCTAGTATGGGAAGCATTGCATTTTGAAGGAGGTGCGGGTGGGTGGGGGGTAATTTAAGTCCTTTGTTGTTGGAGCTGTCTGACTACGCAACTCTGCGCAAGGCCATCCGCTCAGTACATATTTTTGATATTCCTCCGTCTGGTCGCTTGTTTCGCTGCAACAGATGCAAAAAAGCGAGCTGTGCGCAAAGCTTCGTTTAAGGCTTACCGTCGGCATGTGCGCGTTGTGTTGTGTGTGTGTGTGTGTGTGTGTGTGTGTGTGTGTGTGAGAGAGAGAGAGAGAGAGAGAGAGAGAACTTTATTTTTCAAGGACCAAGAGGGTGAGCTGTGCGCAAAGCTTCGTTTAAGGCTTACCGTCGGCCATCAAGCTGTTGGAGAACTGAATATTTACATGTGCGCGTTGAGGATGTGTGTGTGTGTGTGTGTGTGTGTGTGTGTGTGTGAGAGAGAGAGAGAGAGAGAGATGAAATGAAACTTGATTCTTCAACTGAGGATAAACAGATATTGGTACAACGACCTCTCTTCTATCTTGTCCTTGCTAAACTACGAAAACTACTAAATTCACAAGCACTAATACACATATCCACATAGAACTAAGTCATGACCAAGAGAGAGAGAGAGAGAGAGAGAGAGAGGAACGGACTGTGTTGAACATGCCAATGACAGTTTACAAGAGAACGCCCTTCCTTGTGCCCTCCCCACCACACACGCCCAACCTTCGACACGAGGCCTTTTTTGTCATATAGCTGCGCCAGGTGTTGAAACTACAGCTTCCATGGAACCGAAATACGCCTTGGTGACGGTGTGCACCACGGAAAGCGAGAAATCCGTGCGCACCACACTGCGCGCCAGAATCGTGGATATGAGATCTGATATGGCAACGCTCTGCCTTGATGTGACGTGTACAAACGCTGAGGTGACAGCCTCATGCAACGGGTCCGGTTCACGATCTGTTTCTGCTGTCGTGTCCTTAAGTGACTTACCGTGAGTATTATTTTATTCATAACACAAAACGCTTGCAAAGGTTTTCGGTAATTGTGCAGAATAGTATACGAAAATAATTGGAGCTAATTGCACGCACTTTTACGGGTGTTTTCGGTTCTGCTCGATGCAAACAGACGTAAGACACCCTTACCTACTCACACTCCTTCCCCACAAACATGCACAAAATATCCCTGAATGACTGGTTTCAAATCAAAACACACAAACAGTGATGACGTTTTCACCCAACCAATATGGCGTGCAGATGGCTGCTTGGGCCGGTGAAGGCTACTTTGGAGGGAACTCGTACAGGTCTATTTTTAGACGGACGTCACCTGAGGTCATGGGATTCCGGAAACGCCCGATAGCGCGTTCAAACCCTAACCCTAAGCCTAACCTTAACCCTAAGCCTAAAACTAACCCTAAACCTAACCCTAACCCTAATCGTCTAAAAAGAGACCTGTACGAGTTCCCTCCATAATAGCCTCCCCCGCTTGGGCCGTGGTCGCCAGTAATTCAGGGATATTTTGTGCATGTTTGTGGGGAAGGATAGTAGGTAAGGGTGTCTTACGTCTCTTTGCATCGAGCAGAACCGAATACACCCGTCGAAGTGCGTGCAATCAACTCTAATTATTTTCGTATACTATTCTGCACAATTACCAGGTTTTCAACTGAAGGCGACTTGACACGTAGCCAGATTCTGACTGACAAGTCAGTGCAGTCAGTCACAGTGCACCAGTACTCCCACAGACAAATCACACGTGTGGCACTGTCGTCGAGGGTTCCCACTTCTTCTTTTTTTTTACATCTCGTTTTCGGTTTTGGCCCTGTATGTGAAAATCAGGCAAGATTTACGATTCCTTGATGGCTCTTACTGCAGCAAACACGAGTATAATCAAAGTGCAACACGCACACAGCCAAATTTAAATCTCAGCAGATAAATTAAGTATGAGGTTTTTTTTGGTTTTTTTTTTTTTAGTGAGGCCGGCCACTGGTGCACAGTCCCAAACTTACTTGGTGCGAACTGACTTAAGCCCCAGCTGTAGAATCTTAGAGTAAAGGAACGATGTATGGTTCTTAATGTGCGGACAATGGTTAAAAATTCTGCTACACTTATAATTTCAGGACCACACTAACTTCACCAGCCAACGGTACCACGATGACGGCACAGGACTTGTTGCTGGCAGCAGCAACTGCTGGCACCTTTGACTTGACGGTACACGTATCATACCTTCTGCCTCAGTCTTCGTGCAGTTCTTGTTGTTGACTTAAAGGCTCTAACTTTAGGATCACAGATCGTTCTGGGCTGGTTTCGTGGTGTCTAGCATCAAACCACTAAGATACATACGCAAATTTTTCTTTCTGGAGAAAACGACTTACTGATCTCGAATCCGACGGTTAAACCTCCCGACTCCCCGCAGTCTTTGCAGAATTGTATTTAATGTGCAGTTTCTGCAAAGACACAAACGCCAGTAGACGGTAGTAAGGGTAGATGATTACAAATCTTTCTGTTTCGTTCGCTGTTTATTTACAGGACATCGGTGCCGCGCTCGATAAAAATGATGTACTGGTCACCACGCATCATTCTTGTAAAGACGGGTACAGGAAATCCGGCGATGCTTGTGGTGAGTGACACTGCATCTCAGGGTTATGCTTTGAAACGACAATCTTTGAGCTGTTGACATTCGGTGCTTTTTGAAGGGTGAAGCATTCGTGTGTGTGTGTGTGTGTGTGTGTGTGTGTGTGTGTGTGTGTGTGTGTGTGTGTGGTCTGCGATTTAGTGAAACTGCCTCTTGGCTACAATTTTGCACTTGAGCAATAGCTAAAACACACGTTTCAAAACCCATTGTTCTATATCGTCTGGAAAGATATTTTCTTAAAATCTTTTTTGTGTGTGTACATACGAACATATACAGGGAAAGTTACATACATTGATACATGGACACAAACGCACATACAAGACACGTATATTAAACTAAATCAAACCAAGCTAAAACAAAGGCCCTCCCCCCTCCCCACCGCAACCCCCCCCCCTAAAAAAAACCAAAAAAAAAACAACTACAAAAAACAAAACAGCCTCCCCCCAAAAAAACAAAACAAAACAAAACAACAAAAAAAAAAACACAAAACCAACAACAACAGCAGCAAAAAACAACAACAACAAAAACACGACCAAAAAAACAAAAAAAACACCAGCCAACCGCCCCCCCCAAAAAACAAACAAAAACAAACAAAAAAAAACAAAAAACAAAAACAAACCAAAAAAAAACAACAAAAAAAACAACAAACCAACAACAACAACAACAAAAACACTAACAAAAAAAACACAAAAAAAACCATACAAAACGGCACTACCCCATTACAACTTTTGTATAATAAGGCCCAGCTGAGGGAATCCATCATTCATCCAAAAAGTGTGCTTTTGTCTTTTTTCACTGTGCATGGCAAGGGTTGACTGTTTTTCTCTTACAGAAACGGAAACGGTAATGACTGCGAAGTGGTTACAAGTTAAGCAAATAAAAGCGACATAAAAGGGACAGAAACCACTTAACTTTGACAAAGGACGGCACAGGTCGACGTTTCGGCTTTTGTTTATGTCCTGAAGAAGGCGAAAGCCGACACGTCGACCTGTGCCGTCCTTTGTCAAAGTTAAGTGGTTTCTGTCCCTTTTATGTCGCTTTTATTTTCTCTTACAGTTTTAATAGAATGCCCACCTGGTCGGTACATTAACGTCACGACTAAATCCTGTACACCATGCCCCGTGAACACATACCAGGAGACGGCCAGACAGTACAACTGTACTCAGTGTCCGGAGGGAACTGTCACGGAAGGAGATGGCTCTACACGATCCAGCGACTGCCAAGGTTGGAGCAGGAAATGAAATACAAAATACTTTGTGGTACATTTTTGGATGCTTGTTTCCATTTTGACAGAAAGGGTTCTTACTTTTTGACCAACGTCCCATTCTTCTTCTTGCGATATTTAGATGTCTGTAGTATACATAATTATATGTGTAATTATTGATCGGGGGGGGGGGGGATGGATGTGCGTACGTGCGTGTGTGCGCGGGCGAGAGAGAGAGAGAGAGAGTGTTTGGGAGTTTAACGTCCTTTCCCACCATGTATGGGTAATGTCAAAGACAGGTCAGTGTGAAAAAGGCCAGTACAAAATTATTTGGTCCCAGCCGGGATTCGAACTCACGACCCGCGCAATGAGAGCCTAAAGCTTTACCATTCGGCTATCCCGGCTTCCCTCGGGAGAGAGAGAGAGAGAGGTAGGTTGCATTCTGAAGCCTCCGACCCCCTCCACCCCCCCCCTTCCTTCCCGACATAGGTATACACACACAAACTTTAATAATCTTCTTTGGTTTTTGTCTCATAGTCCACCAGGTGTGGAAACCACAGCCTCCATGGAGCTGAAATACGCCCTGGTGAAGGTGTGCACTGTGGAAAACGAGAATTCCGTGCGCACCACACTGCGCACCAGAATCGTGGACATGAGATCTGATTGGCCAACACTGTGTCCGGATGTGACGTGTACAAACGCCGAGGTGACAGCCTCGTGCAGCGGTCCTAACTCACGATCTGTTGTTGCTGTCGTGTCTTTGAAAGACTTGCCGTGAGTACCTTATTCAGTTAGTGTTTTTATTGTTTCTCAGTAAAGAGACGCCAAGTTTTCTTTCTCGTGTGTGGCCCGTTCATTCGGGGGTTCTCTCCGGGTACTCCGGCTTCCTCCTTCTTCTCTACTTTGGAATTCAAAATTCGAAAATGAATGCAATTCTAAAAATTTCGAAACCTGAATTGCTGAGCTGGCCCTTCGCAACACGTGGTCGTTACGTGTTCATGTCCGGTGTCTGAGTCGAGAGTGCGTGTGGTTCACGTGAGCGTGCGTGATGGGTTTATCTCGCTGCGCTTTGAGGATAAAACGCCTATATTAACCCATTCACTGCCATGGTGGCAGAACTTCATGACTCGCGCCCCTAGCCCAGATGTCAAAATGCTGTCGTTGTAGTGGTTGGAAAAAAAAAAAATTCCAGCAAAACTTCTCACATACAGGCACGTTTTGCTTCCCATGTACAGCTTGTCAAGTGAAGGGATAATATCAGTGAGTGACCCAAAACATGTGAGGCAGTGAAAGGTTAATACGATTATTATTATTATTATCATCATTATTTTCAGGACCACTCTCACTTCAACATCCGATGGCACCACGGTGACACCACAGGACATGCTGCTGACAGAAGTAGTACACGGGGACACATTTAACTTGACGGTACACGTATCGAGCATTTGTGAATGTTGCTCATCTTTGTCTTCGTGCAGGTTTTGTTAGCACTAATTAAACTTTTTTCCCCTTCTCCCCTTTTCACGATATGAGTACACATAGACCCCCCCCCCCCTCTCTTTCTCTCCTGTAGTGTTGATTTATCGTAATTACGGATGGCTTCAGCATGCCATTGCAATACTGTCACAATGTATTTGTTCCGCCCTGAGTATTACCATCAGCTGTGCTTGTCGGACTTGGGCTCTTCAGCTAAAGCAGTGATTAAAAATTAAAAAGGAAAAGAATAAAAAATGGCAGACTTGTGTTCAGTGTGTAGCTTCTCCACAGAAGCAGATGTCAATAGACGGCGGTACAGCCAGATGTTGCTTTCTTTGAAGCCATTTTGTTTCCGTTCACTGTTTTTTTGGGTTTTTTTTTTTTTTGCAGGACCTTGGTGCCGCTCTCGATAAAAGCCACGTGCTGTTTAGCATGAAGCAGTCTTGTAAAGAGGGGTACACGAGGTCGGGCAGTGCTTGTGGTGAGAGACTGTGCAGCTTTGATCACAAAGTCGTGTTTTTACAAAATCTCTCTCTCTCTCTCTCTCTCTCATTTTTGCTGGCCTTTTTCTCGTTGCCCCGTCTTTGATATCATCCATGCGTGGTGGAAAAGGATGTTAAACCCTGAAACACGCATGCACCCCACCCATTCGTGAGTATCTATCAACCTATCTGTCCGGCTATCTATCTATCTATCTATCTATCTATCTATCTATCTATGTCTCAGATGGCATTGCCTTCAGCCTGGTCATGTGACGTCATTTCGGAAAAAATCCTAGGCGCCGAACTGATCTGTTGCCTTTATCCAGGTGACGACGGTGAAAATACATTATGATGAATGCTGTGTTTCAGTGCCGGTAAAGTCAGACGCCGACAACTCTAAGGTTTCTGCTAAACTTGTTGCGTCCGTCGCTGGTGGTGGTGCTGTCGTTATTGTCGTCGCTGTTCTCGTCGTCGTTGTCGTCAGGAAGTGCAGGTAATTCGTTCGATGACAATTTTCCCGTTGTGGTCACTGGAGACTTATCCAGGGTAGGTTTGAGTCGGAACGCCGTTTAATATAAAATGATAAACGCAGTTAGACGAAAAACGAAAACCCTAAACACACTGTTGTAACGCGTAATGAAACTGTAGACAGCGGTTGTTTGGAACACGGGAACACTCGCCACCCCCCCCCCCCCCCCAAAAAAAAGGCATATACAATCGGTCCCAACCTTTAAAACTGCAGTCAAACCACACTTGTTCACAGCCTGGTGCCCGGGCAGCAATGAGGGATTGACAGAACTGTTTGTGTGTGTGTGTGTGTGTGTGTGTGTGTGTGTGTGTGTGTGTGTGTGTGTGTGTGCGTGCGTGTGTGTGTGTGTGCGTGCGTGCGTGTGTGTGTGTGTGTGTGTGTGTGTGTGTGTGTGTGTGTGTGTGTGTGTGTGTGTGTTGTTTTATTGTTCTCTCTGGCATTTTTTTCATGCCATTTTATTTGTATTTTATTTTATCATATTTTTCTTAACTTTGTTAGCGCTTAGAGCTTGCTGAGTATAAGCTCTGTATAAATATCTATTATTATTATAAGTAGCAGTAGTAGTACCATTATTTTTAAACCCATAATTATAGACGTGTATATAATTAAAGACGTTTATGTATTTTCTGTTATATTCTCAGGAAACGCAGACGAAACACTTACTCAGACGCCGACCACAAGTTGAACGGCTCACCTGAGGAAGATCATTCATACAGCGCCTTAGGTCAACACAGCACTACAGGCGGAAATATCATGGACATGGAAGTTCTGCGTGGTGGATCATTGTCGCTAAACAACCCAGAAGAGTAAGCTCAGCTGTTTTTGATATTTTTTGTGTTCCTCGAGTTACACATAAAAACAAAAAGTTTGGATGCGAGCTAGCCTCCTTGCAGAAAACTCTGGTAGAGAGAGGGAGGCTAGTGCGCATGTCCACCCTACAGTGGCAAGCGTGATTCTGATTGGCAGATATGCGCTGATCGTCTGCTAGACCCGCTGGCCAGGCTAAACATGCGGACACGTAAAATTAATTTTGTTTTCGGACGCAGGCCTGAAATTTACTCTTTTCATTGGAGCTTGCGGCGCTGATAAATGTAAAAAAAGATTCGGGGGTGGGGGGGGGGGGGAGGGGTCGAGGTCGAACGCTGTCTGTGAAGCGCAAGGGTAATTGACATATAGCTTGTTCCTGACAGGTCATGCCAGCCAACCTAGTGTGCAAATAGTCCGACAAGCTAACATCTGTGGGTTAGCTTTTTTTCGGAGTATGAGGCTGACAAACAGATCAAAAAAGTTATAAAAAAAATCCAAAAGTGCTGCAATTCCAAAGACGGGGGTGCTAGGAAAAAGCATTTCAAAATTTGACCCTATTTGATTCTAATCCACAACCTGATGTCAAAGCGGATGTTCTTAAGTTACCCAGTTCCCTCTCGAACAAAAACTCCGGATATAAACGAAAGTTTTGTACATGTATGTATATCTTGTTGACAGAATGGTCGTTACTTAAATCTGGTCAGCCAGGTAATTTCACTTTCTAAGGCAGGTAGAACAGGCAGGTAGAACAGGCAGGTAGAACAGGTTATTGTTTTCAGCCCCTATTACGCAAAGAATTATCATTACTAGGTATCTAGTTCTAGGAAGAAGTTGTGTTTGTGTTTGCAGTGGTGAAACGAGCGATACAGTCAGTGAGTACGACTACATTGGTGAGCCGCTGGACGACTTCGGCGAGTACATCGAACCAGTTTCACCTCACACAAACAGTCCCCCCACTTCACCTTTCTTTGAGGCACCGCCCGTTCCGCATCAGCTGCACGAAAAACACGCGTTCCACCACCCTTCTCACCCACGTTTCCCGCCAAGCACCGATGACCGTGTGGTTGCCACAGCGCCCGTGATGGAGGATGAGGGATCTGGTTCCGGTCAACACAGACTGCGTTCTGGGGCTGCGTATCAGAGAGCTGCTGTGCCAGAGTCGAGATCAAAGGGGAATGACGTTTATCTATCTCCAGTCCCGCCACGTGCTACCGGTCAAGGATTTTCAGGAATCCCAACTCGTTTTGGAGTTGAAACTGAGTCTCCGTACCAGAGGACTGTCATTCCGGACTTTCCTTCAAGTGACGTCACACAAGTCCCAATGACGTCAGTGAGGCCTAACATTCATGGCGCGACG
This sequence comes from Batillaria attramentaria, assembly GCA_018292915.2. Classification (NCBI taxonomy): domain Eukaryota; kingdom Metazoa; phylum Mollusca; class Gastropoda; family Batillariidae; genus Batillaria; species Batillaria attramentaria. Next base: position 559,753 of record JACVVK020000098.1, read on the forward strand.
ACCGCACACTCTCCAATGCCCCAGAACACGTCTTCGAAGTCCACGCAGCCAGGTCATCCATGGATCTCGAAGGGTCGTGAAGGTGCGCTGCCCATCCTGGCACCACTGCACGTCGGAAGCAGATCTGATGCCTTCACACACGGCCGAAGGTTCGAATCCCCGAGTTCGGTACCGGTCCCGTCGACTTCGAAAGGCCAGCGTAACGAACCACACGGTCCGAGGTCTCCATCCAGCGAAATGTCACCCGTGCAGGCGGGCCACACGGGGGTCAGCAACTTACACAATGACGTCACTGTCCCGCCCATTCCCCTCACGTCATCACGGGCCAACTTCGAACGTACATCAGCGCCACAAGCAATGCGACCTCAACCACCGCCTGCCAGACCCAAGCCCAAGATAAACAGCAGCTTTGTCCCTGGCCATGGGTTGCGGAAGGACACTATGACGTCAGGGCCGGCTAGTGACGTCAGGGCACAGGATCGACGTGACGTCGATGTTCTGTACAGACACCGGGCACCAGCTGAGCGTCCGAGTCATAACACATCTTCTGAAACTGAACCTAACCGCCTGTTGAATTATCCTGTCCCATCCCCAGACTACTGACTTTTGTTGTGTACTTTTTATTTTTGGTCATATTTGTTATTACAATCCAGGTCGCTGATCCCGGAAAATCGCCACCTTAATGTTTTTAACTACTTCATTATCCCTTTCGGCGTCCTCCGGGGTAAGCGCGTCGCCGCGGTGCAGCGCCACCCGATACCTATCCTATTAAAAAAAATTGCCGGAGGAGGAAAGCCGGATAACCCGGAGAGAAACCCCCGATAAGCAGCCCGGTAGCCAGGAAAACCAGGTATCACATATCACAAGCTCCACCTGGGCTTGAACCCTCGCTTCATCGCTGTGACATTGGTGACGGCCTTTCAGTAGCGCAGTTGCTAAGTCCGATGCATCTTCTGCCAAATTGAACCAGCCGCTTGTCGAATTATCATATCCCATCTCAAGGCTATGCCTGATGTATGTTTTGTATTGTACATGTATCTTTCTTTGTAAACTTTGTGTATCGCATCCAGGAAATGCGGGTAAATTCGCAATCTCTTGTGAATGTGTATGATTATGAATGAGCAATAACAACGAACAAAAACCTGTTACAAAATATGAACAGAATGTGAAAAGCAATAATAATGCGATCGGGTTTGTCCAACGTTTGTGGACCTGTTGCGATCTGAAGCCGGTGTGCACAAAAGGGATTTTAATGGGCTCGCTGAGGCAGCCTGGATTGTGGGTCCCGGGTGGCACACTCATGAGGTACCCAGACTGAAATCCCCCTCCTTCTCCCGTAGGACTCTTGAGAGGTAATGTGTTTGTGTTTTCTGGGCAAACCCACTTTAAGGATCTGCCCAGCCCAGAAAGAACTCGTTCTGTCCTCTTCATGATCTGGAGATCTGACTGCTAATGGACTATCGAGGAGAAATAGAGAACTCAATGCAACGTGGATTTGGAAGTGCAGGCAATAGCGGACTGATTTGTGCTTATAAGTTGAAACACTTCAGATGTTTACGAACACTGTAGAGTGTATGTATTCGTGTGGGCTTAAATTGGGTCTCCTGTTTGTCAAGTTGTAGTAGCGTTTCTACAGAATGAGTCACCAGCAAACGTGTTTTCAGTCTAGGCTGTCAGATTATTTTCGGCTCAGCATTGTAAGAGAAGAGGCATAACAAGAACACCACCACCATCACCACCAACATGAATATCAGCAACATCAATTACAACAGTAGAACCAGTGAGAACAACACGAACATCAACAACGACAATAGCAACTCGTACTACACTACAGTCAGAAAATATGAACAGAAAATACGAATGTCAGGGAGCATGAAACAAGTAGACAGCACTGCCCCTGTGACCCGATCAGGGTTCACTCCCCCCCCCCCAGCCCCCCGCCCCACATGTGTATGTTTAAAAAAAAGGGATGCAGAGCGAAACACTGATTGCGTTTAATCCTTGCTATCTTTGACAGTTTGAGGACGAGGACGTTATGTTTTTGTGTCTGGTGAGTCACTGTGTGAGACCACACACTTAGTACATGTTGTGCTGACAGAGCGTGCCATTCCAAGTTCGCTAGGCAGCACTTGCAATAAGTCTGACCATTTGTGTAAAGATATATCATTCGTAATGCCATGATATTGAACAGCATTCCTGATCTACAACCGTGTTAATCGTATCGGAACTCGCTGAAAGGCGTATGTTGTTTGTTGAAGATAAAACGTGATCAAAGACTTTGATCGTGTGTGTGTGTGTGTGTGTGTGTGTGTGCGTGCGTGCGTGCGTGTGTGTGTGTGCGTGCGTGCGTGCGCTCGCAAATCCAGACCCGTCAGTACCGCGCTGATAACGACCAGGAAGTTGTTGGAATATGTAGGCACCAGCGCTGGGGTTTTGGCGAGAATGAGTTACGTACAGTACGTGTTTTTAGACAGTAACGATGGACGTTGGTCGAGCAGTCTTTGTCGTCGTTGTGACGCTTTTTGTATGTAACGTTTTGGTCTCGATATTGCTTGTTTGTTTATTATTCACATTTCTTAACACTGACGCGGAAAGGGTTCTGTTTTCGTGCTCTTACTCTAGCAAGGTTGGAAATTTCGTTTTGCATTGTGGCTGCAATGGAAATGCATAGTACGACGTATGGCAGTTTGTTACAGTCTTCTAGCGTTGCAAGCGAAATTATTTGTTGTCACATTTCCTGCTCAGAATTTTCGCTGCCAGTTATGGATACCGGTGTGTGACTGAAAATGTGTGTATGATTTTTTTGGGGAGGGGGGGGGAGGGGGGGGGGGATAAAATCTGCAAGAAACCTTTTAAATGGTCCAACGTGCACAGTTTGACACAACAACAACTACAACAACAACACCAGCAGCAGCAGCAGCAACAACAACAACAACAACACACACACACACACACACTCACACTCACACACACACACACACACACACACACACACACACAGAGGAAGAGAGATATACTAAAACAAACAAACGAGAAAAAAACCTCAATTTTGTATTTTCAGTGGAACACAATAATAATAATAATAATCGTGCAATGGACTTTTCTTTTATATTTGAGTCCGTGGGATAGAAGGTGTTCTATAGGATACTGTTCAACATTTTGGAACATTTACAGTAGAGCAGGTAAGCACTGAAATAAAGGTACCGCTAGTGAATAAATACTTGTGTTTTTGCTTTCTCCTTTACAGATAGCAGGTAATTTGAATTCAGGAAATGGACTTCCACTGTGTGGTGAAGTATTACTCTCCCTCCTTTACTCACTATGTCTCTGTCATTCTCTACAGGATGGTTTGTAGGGAGGGGGACGGGTGTGGTGGGGCATGGGGGTAGTTCGGGCAACCCATGAGTGATCGGGGACGCCACATCCTGGATTTCAGGAGAGGGGAGACCATGACTAGGGTGGGAGTGGGGTGGCTGCTTACAATGACAAAAGCATGGTATCTTTACGAAAATTGTGCAAAGTTCAACGTGTATTGATCAGTCCTTGTTTCAGGTGATTAATTTCTCGTGCTCAAGAAGATAATTTTACGTAATCATACTTGACAGTGACATTCTTCACCACGGCGTCATTCTTGTCTCATTGCGCTTCAGTCCCTCTTGCGAGCCGATGTAATTGGATGAGAGTGCAATTTACCACTGACCAGTCACTAAGAGCGTCTGCATGCCCAGTGGAGTATCACTTCTTCAGTTCGGCAAACAGCATTAGATCCTCATGAGTAGCATTTTCATCCCTCCATTCAACGCCCATACTGTTATTTTACATACATGACAGCGTATTGTGACTAGAACGGACCACTTACAGTACATTTTACAGTGTTGATTACTGTGTTCAGTCTCAGCTCAACCTGTGCGTCTTGTGGGTGGCTCTTCTCAGTATGAGGGACGTGTTGAAGTGTACATCAATCGAACGTGGGGGACTGTTTGTGACGATTTGTTCGATTTTGCTGATGCCAAAGTGATCTGCAACATGCTAGGATACCCTGGGTATGTCGTACACGTTTTGTTTATCGTGTTTAAAGTGCGCGTGTGTTTACTCATAGTTGTAAACAGTAGTCAGACGAGCACATTGGTTTGCAGAAACTGATAATGAAAACATCTTATTCTAGTATAAGCTTATGTGCATACTGATTACTCTTACCCAGTGGAAAAGGAAACGGTAATGACTGCGAAGTGGTTACAAGTTAAGCAAATAAAAGCGACATAAAAGGGACAGAAACCACTTAACTTTGACAAAGGACGGCACAGGCCAACGTTTCGGTATTCAGTACGTCCGCAGAGTTACCTTTTGTTTGTTTGATGAAGTTATGTCCCATTTGTTTAAGAAGGCGAAAGCCGAAACGTTGGCCTGTGCCGTCCTTTGTCAAAGTTAAGTGGTTTCTTACCCATTGGCTAATTAAGTGAACCGCCGCGTCTGACAAGGTGCATTCAACATTGATTCTTAACTCCTTTTACCTATTGCTTTTATGAACAGCGACAGGATAGCCGTTCTTTCTTCAGCCTATTATGGACAAGGTTCGGATCCCATACTGCTGGATGACGTCGAGTGCACGGGAACTGAAATAAACATCTTACAGTGTAGACATAACGCTATTGGCAACAATGACTGTAAACATAGCGAGGACGCAGGAGTCAACTGCAGATCTTCCAGTGCAGGTCAGTTGTGTCTGCTTTGTTATCAAGATTATACGAAACTGAGAGAAGCGGTTCAGAGCTATAGATATTTAATGGAATTGAGAATATCATTTTGTCGCCAAACAAGAAAAAAGAAAAAAGAAAAAAAAAGAAGAAGAAAAAACAATGAAGTGCAGGCTGTCAAAAAATGAATAAAGATTTTTTTTAAAAGTTAGTTTTACCGTGAGAAAAGAAGCGTATGATTAGTCCACCTGAAACTAAAAACGGTATGCCGCACTGCCTTTCATTTGCTGATAGTTCTGCTTGCAAGGCAACGACTTTAAGTAAGCTACGTGAAAAGCTGTTCCGCCGCCATCTCTACTGAAAAGAGATATACATTATCATTACACTGTAGTAGCGAGTTTTCGATTGAAAATGAGGTTACCTTGGCTTGAATGATCTGTTTTCTAACTCAAGTTCGCCTTGTTGGTGGCCAATGGCTGTCTGAGGGCCGCGTGGAAGTCTACATCAACGGCCAGTGGGGAACTGTGTGTGACGATTTCTTTGATGATGCTGATGCCAGAGTGGTCTGCGAAATGCTGGGATACAACGTGAACATGTATATTATTAATTTCTATCGGTCACTGTGTGTGTGTGTGTGTGTGTGTGTGTGTGTGTGTGTGTGTGTGTGTGTGTGTGTGTGTGTGTGTGTGTGTGTGTGAGAGAGAGAGAGAGACAGAGAGATGAAACTTTATTTTCCAAGGATGAAAAGGCATAAGTACAGACCTGTCTTTTATTTTGTCCTTGCTAAACTAGGAAAACTACTGAATTCACAAGCACAAATACACATATCTACGTGGAACAAAATCATGACCAATGTCTGTTATTTTGCCCGTGTTTGTTTGTTTTTTTCTGTTGCTTTATCTCTTCAGGTCTGTAAGACCTATCAAAGACACTAGATTCGCTACGCTATATCGGATCTAAAACCTTAGGAGAGATAGAGAGAAAATTAATGACGTAATAATAAAAGTATAGGTATGTTAGGGACGCCCTTACAATCAACACGCACTCACTAACCCAGAAACACACACAGCGACATATCTCCACACATACATTTAACTACAAACACATCATGTGCAGCATCATACACAGCCTCCCATCCCCGCGGCTTCCATACACACTGACACACACACATGTTCTGACATGAGAGATATTGAGTTTCCGAGTGTCAGCGACAGACGTCAATTCCGCCGTGAACTAAACACGTCAGCCTCACGCGGGTCGTCTGACAGAGGATGTTTGTTGATGTCTTGTGATTTCCCTGTTGGTGTTGTGATGTTCCCGACTGAAGGTGACCGGCTGTGTTGTGGTGGTCATGGCGGGCTGAGAACCGGTCAGTCGAAGTATCACGACAGTACCGTTGTCTTTGCCGTATATTTTGAAATAACGGCGTTTTCCCCCAGCAGAGAGGAGGGGGGGTGGGGAGGGGGGGGGGCAGAGAGAGAGAGAGAGAGAGAGAGAGAGGACGTGTGTGTCAGTGGGACGGAAACAGAAGCAATAGTTAGTTACAGATGTACCATTATGAAAATGTTGGTGTTGCGCCTTCAAACTCACTCACGAGAAAATGTTTCATATGTTTATGACAGGCGTCTTGCTGTATATCCGCGAGCTTACTACGGACAAGGGACGCTGCCAATCCTGCTGGATGATGTGGAGTGTACGGGAAGTGAAATTAACCTTCAGAATTGTAGCAGTAATGGTGTAGGGAACCATGACTGTACCCATGCAGAAGACGTTGGGGTGAACTGTTTTTCAAACCAAACGGGTAAGTATAACACAAATATAACAGGCAAAAATGTGATCGACGTTCATAATGACACAAGATTATGAAACAGTTAGTTACCCGCGAGACTGTTTGTTGCCACCACAAATCCCCTGAAAGGCACGAATTGTATTGTTTCCAAATGGATCCAGTAACAATCACTGTGCCTCTCTCGCTTTATGGCCTACATATGCATACGTAATTCTCAACTCAGCACGGGTGTGTGGGGTGGGTGTTTGGGGGTTTAACGTCCTTTTCCACCACATAGGGTGATATCAAAGACGGGGCAACGATGAAAAAGCCAGCACAAATATTTGGCCCCAGCCGGGATCGAACTCACGACCCGAGCATTAGAAGTCCAACGCTCTACCATTCGACCACCCCGGCTTCCCCCAGCTTTGCACGTTAATGGGACCACGGGAATGGAGAAGAAAACAAAAGCAGTAATACATGTACTAATAATATTCTTCTCTTGCTGTTTCACTTGCCAGGCATATTTTGGACTGGAACCACTTCATAAATTCGTCGAACCACTTCATAAATTCGCCCTCAGTCTAACGTACCTGAAATTATTATCTAAATTTTGAAACTGATTTTCTTCGTGGCAGGAAACTGTGCGCTTGGAGAGTTTTTGCATTGGTGGGGATGTAGCCCTTGCCCTGAGGGAACCTATCAGTACATACCTGCGCAGAGGTATTGCAGCAATTGTACTAGCGGAACTAGCACGCGTCATGAAGGATCGTCACAACCTACAGACTGCGAGCGTGAGTAGTTCATTGTCTCTCTCCTGGGACCTTACCCACAGAAGAAAAATTTAGTGCGTTCGAACTCCTCCCCCTTACCAAGCATCTTGAGTTCAACCGGTGTGTTTTCATGCACAAGATAGTCCACTGTAAGGCTCCTCCATATCTGACCACGTTGTTTCAACCAAGTCAGCGACACAACGCAAGGAATGGTCTGTTCCAATTACCATTACATCACCTAGAGTGAACATTTTTAAAACAAGCCTCTCATTCTCTGGGTCATTTTCTTGGAACCAGTTGCCAGCATATTTAAAATGCATCCCGAAGCTTCATTCATTTAAAACTCAACTTCTCAGATACTTACGTCAGTCATAGGTCCACGAACAATATCTGAACCATGCTAAATTACTCGTTATCAGATGGCACTATGACATGTTACCTTTTTACAAGTTGTGTCGTATACTACAATTTCAAACACCATGCTGTCTACTTTTTCACCTATTTCCCGATGTGTTTCCCTAGAATTTCTTGCGCTTCTTTCTGTCTTTGCAGTTTTAATTTTTTTTCCTTTTAACTATTAGATTTACTCCTTTTGTGCCAGGCATACTTTTTGTCATATTAGCCTTTATCTTTTAGTGTTTCTAGATTAGCAGGACAGCTTGTAAGATATGCAGACCATGCCTATACAAGTCTTTATCCTGAAATAAACGTTTCAGTCAGTCAGTCAGTCTCTCCCCCCTCCCTCCCCCCATCCACCTACCACCACACACAAAACAAAGGAAGATCATCACCACCACAAAACCTTTTCTCCAGTGTTCTCGGCAATTTCACACACACACACACACACACACACACACACACACACACACACACACAGTGTCTTCCCTTGGCCAGTAACATGCCTTCTTTATACCCTGCATCATTGTACATTTGCAGCGGTATGCGGACCAGGCGAACAGAACAACGGCAGCAGTTGCGTCCCTTGCCCCCAGGGCACGTGGAACTCGGGAAACAAAACTCAGCGTTTTGAATATTGTATCCCGTGTCCTACAGACTACGACACTCTTGGAGAGGGCGCCACTCATCCTGACAACTGTACACTGCTGAGTGAGTAACAACAACAACAACAACAACAACATGCCGTTGAAAACACTGAATCTTTTTAGCAGTAATTTATCTTTTCTACGCTGTAGGCAAAGTATTAAGGCAAAGGCCTAGAGCTCTGACGTGGGTATTTTTTTTCATCTCAGTGGACATACAGCTTTCACAAAAAGTTAAGGACCATTTGCAAATATCATTCAACTTTTGTCGTGGTGGCATGCTGGTGTAGTGCTGAACATCGCTGAAACGGCGGCTTGTGTAGGCAAACAAATGAGCACAGTTCATAACCAGGGATGCATTCTTTGACCTGCATCTCAGTTTTGCCGTGCAGAAAGCCCCAGGTATCGCTCACTGAACACTGAAACTCGGTCTAGTTTTGCCGAAATTGCAGATTTTCAAACGCGCCAAGCATGCTGTGTGACGCGCACGTGCCATCCACACAGTGGTCGCCATGTTCACTAATTACCCCTTAACCATGCTACCGAATTTTACGGGAAAAATCTTATTCGTTTATTTTTTCTGATTTATTGAAACTGTCACCCATTATGTTGACTGGTCCTTAACTTTTTGTGAAGACTGTATTATAGAATGTGCGATCAAACTTTGTTGACCTCAAATTACAGAGTGAGTGAGTTTTTAGGGCTTAAAGATCTAAGCTCCCAACAAAAAGCTTTCCCAAGTGTGAAAAAAAAATTACAGAGTCGACCGTGCAAGCACAGTCAACTCTGTCACAGTTGCAGAGTTTTCAGCGTCCCTGACACCCCAATAAAACCCAAGCGCAGCCTGATTCACAGCTCAGTTTGCGTTTTGACACTCAGCGAGAAAGGTCGTGCAGCACTCAACATCCCGGCGCTGGACACTGTAGCGATGTGTCTCGCTCACTGACCAAAAGCTAAATAATGTCACGGCAAACTCGTGCTCTGGTTTTATAAGGGTCCCCGAAGCGCTGAAAACTCTGCAACTGTGACAGAGTTGACTGTACTTGCACGGTCGACTCTGTAAAATTTGTTCACGCTTCGGAAAGCTTTTTGTTTGGGAGCTTAGATCTTTAAAGCCGCGCAAACATCAGATTACAGAGCTCTGTAGTAAAGTGTTCTTCCATGCGGCCTACAAAGATTTCACCAGTGGTTGAACAATATCGACATTTTTGTTGTTGTTTGTATGCATTTTATCTGTACAAACCACGGATTGTATCTCTACAGACTGTACGGTTGGTCAGTACATAAACGTAACCGAATTTGGAGTCTGCAGCCCCTGTCCTGTTGGAACGTACCAAGACATGAACTCGGAGTACAATTGTACTCGATGTCCGAATGGTACCAGCACACACACAGAGGGATCATCGCGTATCACAGATTGTCATCGTGAGTTCTATTATATGTACTCTCATCATTATCGTTAATGTCCATTATCGTTAATGACTCCTTTAGCAAACAGCTTTTTGCTGCGTTTTAAGAACTGATGGAAAAATCCAGAACCAAGAAGAAGTTCACGGATATTTGCCGATCGATCTACTTGTGATTAGCAACCGTGGCAGAGGTGAGACGAGAGGCGAAATCCGTCGGGCGTGCAGTTTAATGCCCGTCTAAATGCCACATTGCTTTTCATTCTTTCGAGGTAAAAACGATGGCTGCAGTTTGTGGTTTCACTCTTTGTATGTGTGTCACAGCTGTGTGTAACCCAGGCCAGCAGTACAACGGTAGAAGTTGCGAAGCTTGTCCGTATGGTACGTGGAACTCGGGAAACGAAACTCAGCGTTTTGAGCAGTGTGCTTCGTGTCCTGTGAACTACGTCACAGAGGGTGAGGGCGCCACTTATCCTGACGACTGTGTTCTCAGTAAGTATAGATAAGCGCATTAAAATGCACTAAAACCAACAAATAAGAAACAAATTCAAAAAGACATTGCGTCACTGATTTACAGTATGGGATTAAACGTGCGATTTCTAGGTTTACTAGGCTTTAAAGAAGTCACTTTACTTTCTGAAAATCTGTTTGTTCCCCAAAACTTAATGTGATATCTTGCAAACTAGTGGCACAGTCCAGTCTGCTCAAGTGCTCGTGATTCTCTCAAAGTTTTTGTTTCCTTTCCAGACTGCAGCGTTGGCCAGTATAGTGACGATGTAGGGAAGGTCTGCAGACCGTGTCCTGTGGGATCGTACCAAGACATGATTTGGCAGTACAGCTGTGCTCTGTGTCCGAACGGTACCAGCACACACACAGAGGGGTCATCACATAGTACAGACTGTCAGCGTAAGTGTAAAAATGTTATGCTGTATTGATTAGCCTTATTTTGTTCTTTTCAGGTCAGCGGTGTGTTAATTTTCAGGACCTAGTAGCTTGCTACTCAGAAAACATAAGAGAGGCGTATTTTTTTCGTAAGGTGAGAAACATTTTCTCTGAAAAAGAGAATCTCGGCTGGGGCCATCTATTTCTGCTGGCCTTTTTCTTGCTGCCCCGTCTTTGATATCACCCATACGTTGTGGAAAAGGACGTTAAACTCCCAAATACCCACGTACCTTGAAAAAGCAGTAGGCTATCTCTGGTGGTTTTTTATTTCAAGTGCTTGTCTGTTGTAGCCGTGTGTGGACCTGGCGAACAATACAACGGCAGAAGTTGCGTCCCCTGTCCCCAGGGCTGGTGGAACTCTGGCAACGAAACTCAGCGTTTTGAACAGTGTGCTCTATGTCCTGGAGAGTACATCACTCATGGAGAGGGCGCCACTCATCCTGACAACTGTACACTGCTCAGTGAGTAATATAGCTGTCTTGAAACAAACGTTTTTAGCTGTCATGTGGTAAAGTCGTCGGTGTGTGATCGCATAGCTGCTGACTAGAAATATCTTCCCCTGCATTTTCTGCCGTCCGATGACGCTTTTCTTGAGTGGACTAAAGAGGATGAACATTCTTTAATTTCATTTAATAACCACGAATTTGTACACTTGAATAATTTTATTTCCACAGACTGTACAACCGGTCAGTACATTAACGTGAGTGACGTGGAAGTCTGCAGTCCTTGTCCGCTAGGAACGTACCAAGACATGGACTGGCAGTACAACTGTACTTTATGTCCGGATGGTACCAGCACACACAGAGAGGGATCGTTACACAGGACCGACTGTCAGCGTAAGCACAATTTTTTTGCTATCTTTATCTTTGCTTCGATTATGCACAAGTTGTTCTCAGCCCAGCAGCAGTAATATCGGGGGTGAGGGGGTGGGGTGGGGTGGGGTGATTGACAGAACTTCTTGTGCGAGTGTGTGTGTGCCACGATTGCTGTGTCTTATATTGATTTCTCTGGCGTTATCTTCATGCCATTTTATTTCATTTTATTTTTTTCTTAACTTTGTAAGCGCTTGAGTATGATGAGTACAAGCGCTATATAAGTATCCATTATTATTATTATTAATAACGCAGGCACCAGCAACTTCGCAAGTTTTGTCTGATGCTCATGAAAATTTGCAGAGGCAAATTCTTCCAGTGTAGAAGACAACGCATTTCTGGTGTTTTTCATCGTAAGCACATGTCGCTCTGTCATAGCTGTGTGTGGCCCAGGCGAGCAGTACAACGGCAGCAGTTGCGTCCCTTGTCCCCAGGGCACTTGGAATTCGGGCAACAGAATTCAATGTTTTGAGCAATGTGTCCCTTGTCCTCAAGGTTACGTCAGTGTGGGAGAGGGCGCCACTCACCCTGACAACTGTACACTCAGTAACGAAACGGGTTTTTTTTGTGGATTTGCATATTTTATTCATGCATGTTTGATCACAAGGGAGTTCCGTCTTTTTTTCGACCTTTCTATCTTTCATTACTTTTTTGCAAGCGTTATGTTTACCGGAAATACTCACATCTCCACTTTGGTGCAGGGTAAAAAAAAGAAAAGAAAGAAAAGCCATGCGAATACAGCAGTATGGACAACAAAATGTTCAGTTTCTAGTCTAACAAATAGAAATTACAAGATGTTCCTTGAGCATGCTCGTATAATAATTTACATCGAAGAGCACAGATTTTCCAGACGGACATTGTGGGTCAAAAAGAAACACGTTGACAACCCAACTTTCACCATTGTCATGAATGGCCAAGCAAAATTGGCTACTGCTGTAGCAAGCTTCTTTCTGAGTGTCACCCGGATTCATTCACACAGACTAGAATACCTGTTAAAGGCCCATGCAAAAATCGCAATTTTACTTGAAACCGTCAGGCCACTAGGAGCCACTTAAAGCCACTTAGCGTTGATGACCCACGCCTTGCGTGATAGTGGATTGACATGGCTTCTACTGGCGTGCAGTGGCTTGTTCTTTTTAACAAGTCTTATCATGTAGCACTCGGGCTCGGGCTCATAAGAAATACTAGTGCGTCCATTCAAGAAACTTGGCGAGTATATTCTATAGTCTTTGTTTTACAGGAGACTGTCCAGCTGGTGAGTATATTGACGCCAAGAACGATGACTCGTGCACGAAATGTCCCAAGAACAGCTACCAGGAGTTGCCCCGACAGTACAGCTGCGCACGCTGTCCGACTGGCACTGTGACAGACTCGGAGGGCTCAGTACTACAGACTGACTGCAAAGGTCGTTATTCCCGTATGGCTTATGGTTCAGGGAGGGCGCTTGACTGTTGTTGTTGCCTTGCGGCTGATCCCTGTTCACTAGATGTATTGAAGATTTTACAATTAGCTTTGTGTTCCTGATTGTGTGTAACAACAACAACAACAACAACAATAATAATAATAATAACAATAATAATAGCAACAATAATAATAATGAGGATTCGTCTGGCGCCCAACCTGGGCGCCTTACAGCAGCAAAACCGTCACATACACACCGTCAAACATACAGTCTCCATACATTCTTACAAACATCATGATCATGGCGATGGTGATACACGTGTGTGTGTGTGTGTGTGTGTGTGTGTGTGTGTGTGTGTGTGTGTGTGTGTGTGTGTGACGCAGGTACGTAGGAGGCACGTAGCCTACTAGTTGCATTCCGCTCACACACTCCTCATTATTGATCATAAGGAAGTTTTTTTGTGTGTTTTTGTCGTCTTGCAGTTCCGCCGCCAGGTGTCGAAACCACAGCCTCCATGGAGCTGAAATACGCCCTGGTGGAGGTGTGCACTGTAGAGAAAGAGAATTCCGTGCGCACTACACTGCGCACCAGAATCGTGGAGATGAGGTCTGATGTGCCAACACTGTGTCCGGATGTGACGTGTACAAACGCCGAAGTGACAGCGTCATGCAGCGGTATCGACTCACGATCTGTTGTTGCTGCCGTGTCTTTGAAAGACTTACCGTGAGTATACATATATATATACTGTGAGGGGGCGAGTACAGCTGAGAATACATAAATACAAATAGTTCACATGCCAGGCTCGTTTTTCTCTGTTTTCACTATTACCTGGCATGAAGCTTATTCACAAAGCCAACAAACGGCCCAAGATTGCCATTTCAGTTTACTCCGCACACACATTTTAAAAGGGGCAAAGAGACTTCAACATAAGTCAAGAACCACCTTGACAGACAGGTCTAATTTTTAAAAATTCACAAACAAAATCGAGATCAAGGAATCTTTCAAAATTTTTTGCTGCGAAAGTGTTAAAGGGTTAACAATGCATCCTGCAAAGTTTGCTGAAGCTGAAAAACCACCATGCGCTGCACGGACATCTTCCAGGAATTTTAGCCAAATTTGCAAGTGGTCCTTGACTTATGTTGAAGTCTGTAGCTGAATTATGACTATACATTGCCCGGTAGTTATTAGTGTTCATTTGGTATAATTCGCCTGTTAGGGGGTGCAGATGTGTACCACTCATTTGCAGGAGGGAACAAATATACACCAGCCGCGCGGGACGGGGTGCAAATGTATCCTGGATTTGGGTCTCGCGAGTTGACGTCACGTGACAGATAACTTCGTGTAACTTAAACGAAAGCATTAAACAGCCATCGGACGGTGAAGATATATATATGCCTGTGTAATATCTGTCGTAATTTGTAACCATTTTGTTTTCCGGCAACGAGCCTTTTGATGAAAATAGCGCGGAAATACATTTCTCGTGAGAGCTGGTCCGACTGAAGGGCGGGTTACAATCGCCCCGCTGAGAACATTTGCTCCCCCTGCATGTAAGTTATAACTGGAATACATTTGCACCCCCTAGCGGGCGAACTATACCAATTGAGCGTTATTAGTGTAGCGTAACGTGTAAAAGTGAATAGGAACCGCTCTGCTTACGGTTCTTTATATGCAGGCAGTGGTCTGAATATTTTGTCACATCTAACTGTTTCAGGAGCACTCTGACTTCAGCATCCAAAGGAACCACGATGACGGCACAGGACATGTTGCTAACAGCAGCGCAAGCGGACGCTTTCAACTTGACGGTACATATAATTATTAGGCTTTCATATCACCTTGGACGTTATTCAGTTCTTATTCAGACGACGCCACTCGGCAAGCCCCTCGGCCTAAGGTAGGGTAGTTCCCCCCCCCCCCCGTCCCCCCTCAAAACCTGCCGTTTACGGCCGTCTCCATTCACCCTTGGGACCGGGGGGAGAAGGGATAGCGGAATTGTAGCGAGTTGGACTTTCAGTACTCTGGTCGTGAGTTCGAATCCTGGGAGCCAGATATTTGTGCCGGCCTTTTCCTTGTTGTGCCATGTTTAAAACACCCGTATGTGGTTGTAAAGAATGTTAAACCCCAAAACTACTTACGCACCCGCCCGTGTGATAGGTACAATTAAACGACAAAAAATATAGAATCTGAGCCAATATTTTTGCAAAATGATTTGTAGAAAAAGAATACAATCCTTGTAAAATTGGAACCAGTCTGTAATTTCTGCAGATATATGTTAGCAGACGTGGGTGCAACCTGATGGCGCATTATTGTGTTTCGTTCACTGTTTTTGCAGGATATTGGTGCCGCTCTCGATAAAAACCATGTGGTGATTGCCGTGCAGCAGTCTTGCAAAGAGGGCTACAGGAAATCCGGCGCTGACTGCGGTGAGAGACTAGGCTGCCTTGATCATTGAATATTGCTTGTTTACACCACTCGCCAGTGCAAACTTTCAGTCAAACTTTCTGGTCACCCTACCAGAAAAATAAAATGTCTCAGAAAATGTATGGGACTAGAGCAGTAGAGGTAAGAGTCTGAATGCTCGTAATATAAACAGCTTGGAGGCTCGGTAGCTACACAGACAATCGAACCATCTCGGGGTTAGTCTTTCGCCGTAAACCACTCGAACTAATCATGTAAGATCTATAGAAAATCTTCTTCTTGTTGACATTCGATAGAATTTGAAGAGCCGAAAACTTTAAGAGCTCTTCATGTGTCCACATATGAATGAGCTTTATTCCCTCTTCAGTGTGTGTGTGTGTGCGTGTGTGTGTGTGTGTGTGTGTGTGTGTGTGTGTGTGTGTGTGTGTGTGTCCGTCACGTTCCCTCCGGTCTTCATCCGATACAGGCTGATATTCAGAATCCCACGTACTACACTTTCTTCTGTTGGCTCTCGAGCCTTCTCCTATGCTGGTCCAAAAGCCTGGAATTCTCTGCCTCTTTCGCTCCGCCAGTCAGCCTCCCTCGAAACCTTCAAAACAAATCTAAAAGCCTGCCTGTTTTCATCTCAAAGCACCGTCTAACCTGCCTCCGTCTTTCTCCATCTCCTTATCAAGTACTATACATGCAGTTGCCCTGGCCCTGTACCTTCACTTTTATCTGTCCCTTTTACCTGTACTCTTAGCGCTTAGAACTGCCTATAAGTAGATTACAGCGCTATATAAATAAATAATAATAATTGTTATTATTATTGTGTGTGTGTGTGTGTGTGCGTGTGCGTGTGCGTGTGTGTGTATGTGTGTGTGTGTGTGGTTGCGTGCGTGCGTGCGTGGACAATATATGTTTCATACATTCGTGAAGCTGATTTCTTGTTTGGTTGGTACAATTTTGAACGTGAGCAATAGCTTATAACACCAACAGCTCTGTTTAATTACCCTTCGTCGTACGTCGTGTGTAATTTTGCACCCACACTTTCATTCAAACTTACATAGCGTAGTCATTTTGTCCGCAGAACCCCATGAAATTTCACGACTTTGTCAGTAAGACTCCCGGGGAAGTTTTGACCAAAACCTGTGCGTTTTAGATTGTAAACAAGTACGTAAATAACAGAAACGTTGTTTGATATGTTTTCGCCTAATCGCTGGATGTCTCGGGCACTGACTTGTCATTGGTACATACAACGACACCTGATTCATGTAAAAAATTAATTATGGTCAATGTTGTGTTTCAGTACCGGTACGATCAGACAGTTCCCCGGTTTCTGCTAAACTTGTCGCGTCCGTCGCTGGCGGTGTTGTCGTCGTTGTAGTCGTCGCTGTCCTCGTCGTCGTTGTCATCAGAAGGTCCAGGTAACTGCATAGATACATTTGAGGTTACAAGCCGTCTTCAAAGACACACATATTAACACGCTTCGTACCTCGTACGAGTATCCCACGTGAGACCGGGTATACTCGGCCCCTACCCATTGATATTTTCCCGGATTAGTTTCCCCCTTTTTTTTTTTCCTTTCTTTTATTTTCGTCCCGCCTTCCCTCTAGCTACCCTTGTCACCCCTTTACCCGCTAGCTATCAGTGCCTTTGACTAGGAACCATAACTTGAGACTCCACAGTGATTGTCGTTCCTGATGATGTCTCACAGTAGCCGAAATTAGTTGTGTTTCTGCTCGGACTTTGAGATTAAATATCCCGCCGTAGCATTAACCTATTGAGAAGCTGATTAGTCTATTGGAATCAGCGAAGTTAGATCTGTTTAGATATGTTTAGTTTTGTGGCAGATGTTTGGTTTGAAGCAGTGTAATTAGCGATTTTGTGGTTTATCACCGTCAAAACCGTGTCCGGTGGAGCTGTTTATACGTCCACAGTAAAATAACCCTAGCCCCGATTTAGTCCCAACCTATATCCCTTAAAAGCCCTTTCCTTGAAGTTTCATTTGGTTCAAACCCGATCGGCCTAGGCCCAGTAGATCGGCTGCAATCTACAAATTACTGACCCGTAAGAAACACAAATCTACCCTCTTTCCCCCGTCGCCCCAGGCCTTCCCTAGGGCCGGGGGTAGCCGCTTCCTTTGCGGCCCGGGCCCCGCCTATATAAGCCGATTAGTCCCCTGGCCATGCGTCTTTCAGTTCGAGTGCACGTGGCCAGGGAGGACGTCGCCAGTTTAGTTTGCCGTTGTAGTGTTTTTGTCTTTGTCGAACCACACTCATAGGAGAGACACGTTGTATTCTGCCATCACACTCTCACTCTGCACTGTTTTTCCTTTAGGTTTTTTTTGTTTTTGTTTGTTTTCCTGAGTGTCACAATAAACCAACACAAGTCAAAGCGACCTCTGCGTTGCGTCCCTTACCTGCACACGGTTACACACGTTTTGACTTTTTTTTCGGTTTTGGACCGGTATTCGAAAATCAGGCAAGAGTGACGGTTCCTTAACGGCTCTTTTGCAAGGGAGAACGCTTTGCTTACATGATTTGTTGGAACTTTTGCCGTCTGTGCGTAGACAGAAGGCCGGCAAATGCTGGTCGTTGCTGAAGCCGCCATTTTTGCACTGTATGTACGAATTTGCTCTCAGGAAACGCAGACGAAACAATTACGCGCAAGCAGACCGCAAGTTGAACGGCTCCTCTGAGGAACACTCCTACAGCGCCTTGGGTCGTCACAGTCACAGCGGACACGCCGCTGGCGGTGACGTCATGGACTTGAGATTTCTTCGTGGTCGAACGTCTTCACAAAACAACCCACAAGAGTAAGCTTATCAGTCCTGGTATTCATGAAGCGCGTTTAGCTAGGATAAACGCGTTTAGGTCTAGACGGGCGTTTAACTCTTGTACGCCCATGCTAAAATCGCAATTTTTACTTGACTGAAATCTTCAGAACACTGGGAGTCACTTCAAGCTAGTAGTGTACATGTACAATCTGCAGCGGTCTCGGGCGGGGAAGGCCCACGCCTTGTGTAATAGTGGCTCGAAGTGGCACCAACTGGTGTGCAGTGTGTGTGTGTGTGTGTGTGTGTGTGTGTGTGTGTGTGTTTGCGATTGTTTCGTTTTCTTTTTCTTTTTACCGCGCACGGGTGATATCAAAGACGGGAAAACGCGGAAAAAAGCGGTGTGCAGTGGCTAGTTCCTTTTAACCCGTCTTATCATATAGGGTGGTCGGGATCGTGCTCTTAGGAGTTAACGTATAGTGGGTACACGAAAGATTTGTTTACGTTTGCAGTGGTACAGGAAGCGATACAGTCAGCGTGTACGACTATATCGGCGACCCACTGGAAGGATATGACGAGTACTTAACACCAGCTTCCCATCCTACAAACCATCACCCCACTTCTACACGTTTCCTCGAGGTACCGCCAGTTCTGCATCAACTGCGGGATGAACCCAGGTTCCCCCAACCCTCCCATCCTAATCTCACCCCAAGATCCGGTGACCGTGACGTCAGTATTGTTCCCACAGCGCCCAGGATGGAAGATGAGGCCGGATTTGCTGCGAGTCAGCACAGGCTGCGATCTGGGGCACCGTACCTTAGCGCTGCCGTGCCAGACTCGAGACCAAAGGACAATGGTATTACTCAGGCTCCAGTCTCACCACATGCTAACGGTCAAGGATTTCCAGGAATTCCAACTCCATTTGAGTCTCCGTATCAGAGGACTGTTGTATCGGACTTTCCTTCAACCTTGGCGGACAGTCGAGGTCCGATGACGTCAACGAGACCTAACGTTCAGCCCCCGACGACTGCACAAGCTGGGATGTCCCAGAACACGTCTTCGAAGTCCGCGCAGCCAGGCCATCCATGGAGGTCGAAGGGTCGGGAAGGTGCGCTGCCCATCCTGACACCTCTGCACATGGGAGGAGACAGGTCTGATGCCCTTACATATGGCCGGAGGTTCGAATCCCCTGGTTCGGCGCCAATTCCACCGTCTTCGAAATCCCAACGCTTTGCGTCGATGATTCCACCTGACGACGAACTTGTGCCAGCTCCACACGGTCCGAGGTCTCCATCCAGTGAAATGTCACCTGTACAGGCGGGCCGCACTGGGGTCAGTAACTTCAACGATGACGTCATTGTCCCACCCATGACGTCATCACGCGGCAACTTCGAACGTGCATCAGCACCCCAAGCACCACCGCCTACCAGACCCAAGCCCAAAGTGAACAGCACTTACTTCCCTGGGTTGCGGAAGGACACTGTGACGTCAGGGCCGACCAGTGACGTCATGGCACGGGATCAACTTGACGTCGGTGTTCCGTACAGACACCGGGCACCAGCTGAGCGTCCGAGTCGTGACGCATCTGCCGAAACTGAACCAAACCGCTTGTCGAGTTACTACATCCCATCTCCGGACTACTAGCACTGAGTACTAGTACGCCAGGGCCCGTATGTAGAACTCGAGGTTAATTTAACCCACGGCTACGGGCCTAAGCCAGACTAGGATAAAAGAAACCCCAAAACAAAATTAAATAAAAAAAAAAGGAAGCGAAGAAAGAAAGACAAAAATCGTTCTATAACGGTATAGGCATCTTGCTGGAATGGACCCGCTTCCTGATTTAAAACCAAAAAAAAACAACGGGAAATTTAACCCTAGAGCAAAAATCCCTAACCCCGACTTTTACATGCGGGCCCTGATGTTTATGTTTTGTACGGCGAGGTTCTCTTTGGTACTCTTTGATGCTGTTTGCACCACAATCCGGGTTCAGCCCGAGTTTACATTCTCCGTCTGCAAGTCTAACCCTGACAATGACGTAGGAAAACTTACGTCATGCCCGCCGCCATACCTTGACGAAAGCATCATATCATGACGCCAGCTGCATGCTTAGATCTGAAATGTGAGTTCAAGCCTGGTCCGAAGCTGGGCGGTTGTAACCGCGTCATTTTAACCCTGTAGACGCACCAAACCGGGTCCAGCCCAATAAAACTGGCAAGTTCAAACAGACTATATGTTACGTAACCGGCCAAGCCCCGTGCCCGATTTGCTGAAACGGTGGAAAACAACTGGAAAAGAGAAATCACAAATGTCACTGGATGAGGCCGACCAGGTCAGCGGCGACTGACTCAGTGAAAAATCACATGTTCTCTGGTGCACCGTACAGGTTTCTGGGAGCACGCAGATTACCTCAGGGCTGAGGTAGATTTTTCGGGCTCGCTTCTGACCTTAGGCGGCGCGGCAATCAACGAGAGATGTCGCGATGAGTCAGTTTCTGTGCGCAGTTTGTAGTTGTTTTGGTGAATCTTGTGGTTAAAGGGACGGTACAGCCATAAGAAAGCGTTCTAGTTCGTGGTTGCCTCCCCTGAACAGCTGTCGGTCTCCAAACAAGTCCCACAACTCCTATGAGAGCAGTGGGATAGGTCTCTTGGGCTAGTTTACGCATGCTCGTACCTTGTTGTACCTTAGCATTTCGTGTACACTGATGGGTATGTTGTACGACCACTGTTTTTATTTTAATGATAATTACTTGTATATGTTTATATGCAAATATTCTCTTGTCACTCTCATTACTTGTATATATATATGTTTATATGCAAATATTCTCTTGTCACCCTCATTACTACAATGTGCACCGGCTGTAATTTGCTTATCAGTTTTACTTTGATCATAATTATAGGTATCATAATGATTGATCATGCCGCGAATATCATACAAGGAGCTAGTGCTGCGGCACTCTCAAACGCTGAGTCGCCGAGAGAATTTGAATTTTCGCCAGCTCGCACAGCCTGTAGGCGGCACTGACTGAGTGTATTGCATTCCGAAGTCCACTCATCATTTACAACAGGCGGAGACAGTGGATATATAGTCTCTGTTAAAGACGCCATCATAGACAGGCACACTTGACAAGCCGGCGCACTGTTCCAAAACATTAGCTGGCATCTGTGATGATGGAACACGAGCATCAGTGAAGTCATCTAATTCCGTACTCTCCTCAGCCTGACGGCACTTAGTTTAACACATATCGTACCGCGCACGACTGAGTCAGTATCCCACGTTTTTGAATCTTTTTCGGTTATCTCTTTAAAATCGCGATCGGGTTTACTTGAAATCTTCATATCACTAAGAGCCACTCCAAGCCACTATGATGCAATCTGCAGCGGTCTTGGGCCTAGTGGGAAGGCCCACGCGGCCTTGTGTAGCAGTGGTTTGAAGTGGCCCAGTGCTACTGGTGTGCAGTGGCTGTTTCATTTCAACCAGTCTTACCATACAGTGGGCAGGGAGGTGTTCGGGCGGTTCGGGCTCTTAAGATGTAAGACCCTGTATGCGAAAACCAGGAAAAGATCAGCGGTTTCTTGACGACTCTGTTTGCAGTAAACACGAGTATCATCAAAGTGCAACACTCCCACTAAGCCAAATTCAAGTTAACTCCATGCCGACAATTAATGATGATTTTTTTTCTTTTAAAGTGAGGCCGGTGTCGAACAGTTCCAAACAGTACGTAGGAACTGAGTTAATTTGCTTTCCTTTCACGAACCTAGACGAAAATACACATAAGTGCAATACACCCGTCGCGCACAGGCCGCCCGTAGAGCAGTAAAGTGTCTGTATTGATTAAACGTACAGTGGTATCGCAGGCTGTCCCGCTAAGTGTACTTCGGAATTGTATTTTCTTATTAGCCTGCTGTGCCAAGCTTCCTGATGTGCAGAAAAACAAAACGGTCATAATTATAATGTACGTGACCTCAGTGTATCTGTTAGTGTGGTGTTATGTACAGAGAAGCGTTGAAATGTCCTGTGTCTGTTCAGTTGTGCGTTATGTACAAAGAAACGTTGATGAAATGTCCTGAATGCGTGCACAAACTGAAACGTTCTGTAAAAATGTCCAATCCTGTATCTGTAAGTGCATTATGTACAAAGAAACGTTGATGAAATGTCCTGAATGTGTGCAAAAACTGAAACGTTCTGTAAAAATGTCCAATCCTGTATCTGTAAGTGCGTTATGTACAAAGAAACGTTGATGAAATGTCCTGAATGCGTGCACAAACTGAAACGTTCTGTAAAAATGTCCAATCCTGTATCTGTAAGTGCATTATGTACAAAGAAACGTTGATGAAATGTCCTGAATGTGTGCAAAAACTGAAACATTCTGTAAAAATGTCCAATCCTCTACCTGTAAGTGCGTTATGTACAAAGACACGTTGAAATGTCCTGAGTCTGTGTGTTTTGTACAAAGAAACGTTGATGAAACTCGTGTCTTGAATGTGTGTATTCTGTACAAAGAAACGTTCAGTCCTATATCGGTACGTAGGACAGTATTCAGTGTGTTCAGTAGACAGTGTGTTCAGTATGCACAAAGAAACGTTGAGATGTCCGGACAGTCGGCCGGATAGCCTAATGTCCAGGGACCTTGTTAGTAACGTTCACAACAACGTTTACCGAAATGCCCGGAACTGCCAACCGGCACTAGCCTGTTCAGTTATGTGCTATGTCATAGTACAAAGAAACGTTGCGTTGAGGGACCGGGTATGTTCATTCGCAAACAACTTTTATTAAACGGATCTCAGTGATGCCCTGAAACTGAGTGTTAGCCGGCCGTGTCAGCTTGTCAGACAGTACAGACTCGGACGGAGAAACGTCGTTGAACGTGACACGGCAATGCCCTCAGTGATGCTGAACTTTTTAACGCGGCCTCGAGTTGAGTCACTTCAGTCTTTAATGAGCACAAAGACCATGGTATCAGATATCTTTGATAAGAGTAGCGCTTTACAAGAACGTACTAGCAGTAGTAGTAGTCGTAGTAGTGGTTCAGCCTCCACTGCCCGGCACTACCGTGTCATGGGATGTTCCCGGCCGGCGAATACCATACATTGGCGTGCCCCGTATACTGAGCCAGGCTGCTCTTCTCAACAGACCCACCCGCGGAGATGCGGCTGCTTGCACACACACGAGTTCAAACAATATCGACCTGCTAATGTGTGTGTGTGTGTGTGTGTGTGTGTGTGTGTGACAGTGTGCGTGTGTTTGAGCTGTGTGTGTGCGCCGGGGCGTTACATTGTGCGTGGCGTGTCAGTGTGCGTGTCACGGTATGTGCGTGTGTGTGTGTGTGTGTGTGTATGTCAGTGTGTGTGCCACGGTATGTGTGTGTGTGTGTGTGTGTGTGTGTGTGTGTGTGTGTGTGTGTGTGCCCGGCGGTGTGTCCGTCAACTTGACCTACTCAGTTGCCACAACTCGGATGAACTGATAGGGCTTGACCGAGTTCTGCTCACCACTATGACGACTGACTATGCGTGCTGCCGTGCCGCCGAAAGCGAATTGAATGGTCCCGGCCGGGCAAAAACTACAGATCCGGTACGTGCCGTGTTGCTGTATGCTCGCAGACCACACCAGCAGTACCACACGTACACTGACCCGGCCGGCAGATCAAACGATGAGCAATCAGCCTTCACCCACTCATACTGACATCAGTGAAGGGTCCGGCAGAGTCTGCCGTATGCATGCAAAGAGACTAGTACGAGACTCAACCGACGACCAGATACACTAGGCTGGGACTAAAAAGGGGCGTTAGGTGGTTTAGTGGTTTTAAGAATTCGTCACCAATGACTGATAGAAGTCACTCGCAGCAAAGAGTTTTTCGGCTTTCGAGTTGTGGCAGCCTGAGTTCAGCCGGTCGGGCCGATCGTCGGGGGTTCTTTCCGGTTACTCCGGCTTCCCCCTCTGTCAATTTGAAATATTCAGCCGACAAAATTTGTTTGAAATAAATGCAGTCACGCCGGTTCTAAAATGTTTCGGGCCGGTTCGGGCGCTTTGACTGAGCCATTGAATTCGAGAAACGGATACAGCGCCTACACTGACAGTCCGCAGTTGTTATTGAGAAATATCACACGTGGCGGAAAAGGACGTCAAAACACATAAACACCCACCAACCTACCCACCCTATTGAAAGATGCATAAACGGAGACCGTGGGATTGACTGACTGCCGGGCAAGTCTGTCAGTGACAACTTGATACTGAAACGCGAATGATAGCCGGTAATAAGCCTGATGCTAGAGCTAAGTCGGTCTCAGCCGGACCAATCCTAGAGTTAGCGACGGACCCGGAACAGGGTTGGTCTCAGACTAGTCTAGTCAGTCAGTCCAGGCCGAGGCTCTTTTCATGACCCCATGGGTCTGCCGCTGTACTGAAAAGAGAGGCTGACGGACTAGGAGTAGGACTGCCCGCGTAGCCTGGCCCGAGACTGACTAGACCGACTATTGACGTTGAGACTAAATGATTAGCACGTAATGCATAAACTGAACAGAGACGACGAAGGTAAACGGCGTGTTGATCATGTCAGTGATATTCCCGATGCACTGCCGGTAAGCGGCCAGTCTGTCTCACAGGACCCAGGTGTTCAGTGCACGTGCCGGTATACCGTCTGACTGACACCGACCCGGCTGGAGACTGATCAAAAGATGAGCCACGGACCAGTGATGCCCTACGGCCAAAAGCAAGATTCAGGTCAGGACTAATACACGTACCGGGCACGTAAAGTTCACGATTACCTACACACACACACACACACACACACACACACGCGGCCAGTTGATAAACGCGGCACCATCGGCAGCTGATGCTCGCATCTATACAGCGATAGCGTGTATGGGCGGCTGCAAGAAAACTTCACTGCTGCTGCTGCGGCAGCGGACAGCGCGCGGCAAACAAGATGGGCTTACCGCGCCGCGTTCTCTCAAGTTGTTGCAGTGTTGTCGAAGAGTTCTTGGGCACCGGTCGAACGGAGCTTGCCCGGGAGTCGGCGTACGCCGGTGAGTAGTAGTGAGATCTGTGTGTGTGTGTGTGTGTGTGTGTGTGAGTGTGTGAGTGTGATATTTAAACGCTTTATAATATGCTGATTTCTGCATCTATGCTTCGATTGCAACTGACTGAGCGGACGTCGCCTCTGTGCCGACGGAGGCGCCGGCCGTGGCACGGGTGACTGGCACCTGATTGTGTCCACTATGATACCAAAGTGTTCTCCTTTGCACGATATTGTGTGTAAAATAAGAGAATAAAGTCCTGTTGATATGTGTGATATCACGGTGATCATAGGCTGTTTCTCAACGGCTTGCTCTCTTTCTCTCTCGCTCTCTTCGGGGGAGCCGGGGTCAGTGGCCGAATGGTAGAGCGTTGGACTTCTATTGCTCGGCCGGGTCGTGAGTTCGTATCCCGGTTGGAGCCAAGTATTTATGCTGGCTTTTCCATCGTTGCCCCGTCTTTGATATCACCCGTATTTAGTGGAAAACACCCACCCACCCACCCTCTCGCTCTCTCCGTCCCCGCAGGCCTAGTCAAAGAAGTTCAGTTCGTGTCAATCCGGCTCTCTCTCTCTCTCTCTCCGGCTCTCTCTTGGACACAACTTGAGTCTTGAATATCCCACAGTCCCAGCGTCTTTGGACTCTCGTGAATATTTCATACCAGCAGACGAACCGAACACGGCGGCCCGTCAACTCACTGTAGAAATTTCGGCCCCAATGGGATGTGATCGAAGACAGGCGGCCCGGCGCACTGGGACGTTCATTGAGACTGAGAAGGAGGCCGTTGACTTTTGCCGGACCTCAGGCCAAACTCTCTTGTAGATGCAATCACTGTTTCACTTACGCATTTATTTGGTTAACTGAACGTATACCGGATTCCCTCCGGTTCTCATCACTGCACTCGAACGCTGCCGCCGGATTCTGTCAACAGATCCGGTCAGAGAATCTCGCGCTAACAGTGGTACGCTCTTACTCGCATTTTATTGCCAGATCTTGTTCTTCATGACACAGTGTCACCAGATCTTGTTCTTCGTGATACAGTGTCGCAAAAAGTTTGTTCTTCATCATACAGTTTCGCCAGATCTTGTTCTTCATGACACAGTGTCGCCAGATCTTTTTCTTCATGACACAGTGTCGCCAGACCTTGTTCTTCATGACACAGTGTCGCCAGATCTTGATCTTCATGACACAGTGTCGCCAAACCTTGTTCTTCATGACACAGTGTCGCCAGATCCTGATCTTCATGACACAGTGTCGCCAGACCTTGTTCTTCACGACGCAGTGTCGCTAGATCTTGATCTTCATGACAAAGTGTCGCCAGACCTTGTTCTTCATGACACAGTGTCGCCAGATCTTGATCTTCATGACACGGCTTCATGACACAGTGTCGCCAGATCTTGTTCTTCATGACACAGTGTCGCCAGACCTTGTTCTTCATGACACAGTGTCGCCAGATCTTGATCTTCATGACACAGTGTCGCCAGATCTTGTTCTTCGTGACACAGTGTCGCCAGATCTTGTTCTTCGTGACACAGTGTCGCCAGATCTTGATCTTCGTGACACAGTGTCGCCAGATCTTGTTCTTCGTGACACAGTGTCGCCAGATCTTGTTCTTCGTGACACAGTGTCGCCAGATCTTGATCTTCGTGACACAGTGTCGCCAGATCTTGTTCTTCGTGACACAGTGTCGCCAGATCTTGTTCTTCGTGACACAGTGTCGCCAGATCTTGTTCTTCGTGACACAGTGTCGTAGGATCGCACAGTGTTGCAAGATCGTGTTCTTCACCATGCCTCGTTCTTCCGCCATTACACAGTGTCGCCATATCTTGTTCTTTATCATATAGTGTCGCCAAGATGATGTTCTCTGTCAAGGGGAGCCGGGGTGGCCGAATGGTAGAGCGTTGGACTTCCAATGCTCGGGTCACCCCACCCCATCCTTCTTGTGAAACCTGTTCTTCAGACTTCAATGACATCATACAATGTCGCCACACCTCGTTCTTCATTATACAGTGTCGCCAGTTCTTGCTCTTCATCATACCTCGTTCTTCATCATGCAATGTCGCCAGATCTTGGTCGTCATCATACCTCCGTCCACCTTCGTTATACAGTATCGCCAGATCTCGTTCTTCGTCATACAGTGTTGCTAGATCTTGTTCCTCGTCATGCCTCGTCTGTTCTTCATCATACAGTATCGCCAGATCTCGTTCTTCGTCATACAATGTTGCCAGATCTTGTTCCTCATCATGCCTCGTCTGTTCTTCATCATACAGAATCGCCAGATCTCGTTCTTCGTCATACAATGTTGCTAGATCTTGTTCCTCGTCATGCCTCGCCTGTTCTTCATCATACAGTATCGCCAGATCTCGTTCTTCGCCATGCAGTGTTGCCAGATCTCGTTCTTCATCAGAACTCGTTCTTCATCAAATAGCGCTGATGACACGATGCTGCCACCGTAATCATAGTGCTGATCACACGATGTTGAATGGTACCGACACCACATTACGCTGATCACAGTGGTTTGTCACCGTGATTATAGCGCTGATCACAGTGGCACTGACGGCATACGGTACTGATATATCACACGATACTGACACCATCTAGCGCGTATCACATAACACTCACTGACATTATAGAGTCGGTGAACACACGATGCTATCAGTACCTGATCACATGCGACAGACAGACAGATGCGCGCGCGCATGCACACACACACACACACACACACACACACACACACACACACACACACACACACACACGCGCGCGCGCGCGCACGCACACACACACACACACACACACACACACACACACACACACACACACACACACACACACACACACACACACACACACACACACTCTCTCTCTCGTGCCTGAGTTTGTCACAAGGTTGATGACTAGCGTTCGGTGAGTGCCTTATAATAATTTTGTCTGTTTTGTTGTTTTTTTCTCCAGGTCACAATATCTGATGCACCGGTGAGGCAAACTAGTATGGCCCCAGCGTGCGTGGGACGACCTTTAAGCGGATTACGGTAAATTCTGCGACAATTAATTCCGCTGGCAAGAAGGAGAAAATCGATCGCCTGTGTGAGTACACATATGCATGTCTTTTCTGTGCAGGCCGCGACGCCCAAGATAAACTGATTGAACCAGGGCTGTGATGCATAAAAAGAGACTAGGCTAGTCTGAGACTTTTTTTTTTAGCTAACGCTTCCTATTGCTCTTAAAACATTTTTTACATTAAATTTACAAGGTCAATGAGCAATATCTGAACGGGTTGACAATATACTGGTTCACAGGAACATCCTACAACACGCACGAGAAGAGAGAGAGAGAGAGCAGACCCAACACGACAGATTTTATTGATTCCGGTCTTGGGCCGCTATCACGAGGGTGAACAAAACAGAACAGCAACAATCAAAGGAACGCACATACATGAACAACAATGACATTTACAGCATATTAACACCAAGTACGGATGAATGGGAAAAATCTATATCACATTTGTAACAGAGAGAGAGAGAGAGAGAGAGACACACACACACACACACACACACACACACACACACACACACACACACACACACACACAATGACAATAATCTTTATTTTCCAACGGCGAAAGTTTGGCAGACATACCATGTTCGAACTTGCCGTTGCTAAACTACGAAAATATGAGCAAAGGAAGGTGAGAGAGAGAGAGAGAGACAGAGACAGAGAGAACCTACCTACTTAGAACCTAGTGCTCTCCGCGCCATGAGGCGCATAAGGCTGCAACTCTCAGTCTCCAGGCGGTTCTGTCTTCGGCTGTTCGTCTGGCGTTGGCCCAGCTGGTCCACCCCGCAGATTTCCGTTCTTGTTCAGCTGTTCTCCTCCAGGTTGTCTTGGGGCGTCCGATCTTCCGCTTGCCCTCAGGCTGCCATCCCATGACCACCATACAGTCATTGTTTCTCTCTTTTCTTAGAACATGTCCAATCCAGTTCCAGCGTCGTCTGCGGATCTCCTCGCTGATTTTTGCCACTCCGCTTGTTTCCGAGATTGTTTTGTTTGAGATGCGTTGCGGCCACCAGATTCTCAGTATTTTCCTGAGGCACATATATTGAAAGCTGTCCATTTTTTCTTCTTCTGTCTTTGTGATTTTCCACGCTTCACAGCCATATAGGAGAACTGGTCTGACCAGTGTTTTGAATAGTTTGATTTTTGTGTTGCGTCCGATGTTCCGCGTCCGCCAGTTCTTTGTCAGGTTGTAAAATGCGCCTCGTGCTTTACTCAGAGACAGAGAGAACACCAACAAAACATACATATATACAAAGCTGCTTCCAGTCCAAGTTTGGGAAACCACACATATGTATAACATGAATACAGCAAAACTGGGCGTCGAGTCTACTATATAAACTGTACAATGCCAGGGTTTCCGAACTCTTCATTTCCCATTTCACAGCGGTAGTCCGAGACTTCGCTCTACCAGGACTTCACCATGTACACGCATCGGACATCGGTCACAAACCGATTCATTTTTAAATTGTTCGATTACTTTCTTACCAAGGCTGACATATGTCCTATCATTTCGACGCCATGTATGTAGAACTCGAGGTTAATTTAACCCACGGCTACGGGCCAAACCCAGACTGGGACAAAAGAAACCCCAAAACAAAATTAAATAAAAATGGAAGCGAAGAAAGAAAGAAAGACAAAAATCCTTTCACAACGGCATAGGCACCATGGTGGAATGGACCCGCTTCCTAATTTAAAACCAAAAAAAAAAAAAAAAAAAAAACCAACAGAAAATTTTACCCTAGAGCTAGTTTAGTTCGAGGTTAGACTCTAACCCGGGCCAGACTCCCTATCCCTGACTTTTACATGCGGGCCCTGGTCTCAGACTTATAATAATAATATAGGAGACTTATAGGGCGCTTATACATGTACACAGCAGGCTCTAAGCGCCGTACATCATGACAAAATTCAAGACAGGTACAGTCGACGACACACAGCCAGCATAAAGCATCCACCTAAGAACAAATGTTACACACCAGGAAACAAATGCAAAATGAGGATCTGCGATTATAGTCGGGGTCTCATCAGCGTGCATTTGCGATGTACGTAGGGAGTCTTGCCTTAGTCTCCGCTTAAGCATTTCGTATTTTCTCAGCTTTGTCAAGCTAGTCTTGGAGTTGTACGTCCCAGTTTCTCTCCAAGCATCAGACCCCCAGAGCACCAGCAGAGTTGAAAGAAAATGCACAGATGAAATAATGCCTTCGTTTTCAATAGGAAACCTGATTGAGACATCTCTGTCTCTCTGTCTCTGTCTCTCAGCTTTGACAAGCTAGTCACGGACATATATATACGTCCTAGTTTCTTTCCAAGCGACCCCAGAGCACCAGCAGAGTTGAAAGAAAATGCACAGATGAAATAATGCCTTCGTTTTCAATAGGAAACCTGATTGAGACATTTCTGTCTCTCTCAGTCTCGCTCTCTCTCTCTCTCCGCAGACACGCAACCAGAGCAGTTTCTCACTTCGTTAGTTTCACCGAAAGCTCTCGCTCAGGGACTGTGAAAAAATCGATGTTACGCTTTCAGCGCGACACTTTTCTAACTGCCTCTGAGGGCCGCTTCGCTTTGGGAGACCTCTCTGAAGGCAGTCGACTTGAACGTCTTGTGGAAGTGCACCCTGCAGTGATACGCTGGACTGGGCATCTCATGGTATCTCAAGCCAGTTGCTCTTAGCATCGCATGCGTGTGTGCCCCGTAATGTGTGTATCTCACGGTAGTCACGACCAGCGCCATAGACGGTCTGCACATTTTGCGGTATATACTTGTTTGGACATAATGTGGCGTAAGGACATTAAACTGAGCGTGGGGTCGAGTTTTGTGTGTGAAGTACCCTCCTTTGCGAGTGTGCTAGTTTGTAGTCACCCCTAAAAATGCTTCAGTCTAGAAAGAAAAATTACCATGCGCAGGCCGTTTCGGGGCACGCACCTGACAGGAGTTTTAAAATAATCGGATGTCTCCTTTCTGTTCAGGCCTCACTGGAGCAATGCGCGTCTACTTTCTGTTTAATGGCCATGTCACACGAGAGGGCAAAAACACTTGAAAACATTGTTTTCAGATGTTTTGCTGCGAAACAACGTGTTTTGTCGTGTGACATACTTCACAACAATGTTTTCAAAACATGTTTTGATCGTGTTTTCAGTTTTAGAGCCTGCCCTAAAATCCGAAAACATGTTTTGTGTTTCAACCAATGAAAGCCGCCGTGCGAATTGTCAAGTGACACCTTCCCGTATCCGCTCAGTCAACATGGCGAAGAAGACCGGAGCAAAACATGTTTTCACGTGTGTCATGTATTGTTTCGGAAAGCATGTTTCGGGCGTTTTGCCTTTCAAAACATGTTTTATAAAACATGTTTTAGGAAAACATGTTTTCCGTGCGACATCGCCTTAAGCCGGAAAGCCGCTCTACTCAAATTCTTTCTCGCGTCACCTCTGCTTGCCATTCGCACAAGCGTCACCCCTGCTTGCCATTCGCACAAGCGTCACCCCTGCTTGCCCCCTGTTGCACTCCCCTGGCATACACGTTGCCCTAAAAAGACAAAAATCACGAAAACCACGCTTTTTCGTGCGTGACAACAAAAAACCATTAAAAACTAGCACAATAGCCAAACGTTTCACTTCAAGTCAACACTGCACTTCACCCTGTCGTCAATTTCTGTTACTACACCTGCAGATCAGAACATGTGAGTTGAGGTCTGTATTGTTTTGTCCTTACATACATATACTATACGTACATAATTATATGCTACTCCGCATTTCAAGATCAACAATAACAATAATAATAATAATAATACTGGATATTTATATAACGCTGATACTCAGTGTCCTATAAGCGCTTACTATGTTTTTTTGTTTTTTTTTTGTTTTTGTTTTTTGCTGCCACAACTCTTTGCCGGCTTCAGTGGTGTTCCTCCCTGGTAATGGGTGGAATCCACGGAGGGCTCGGAAGCTGGGGCAATTTTTTTTATTATGCATGATGATGGAGATGAGGATGATGGTAAGATGATGCTATGGAGGTCCATGCGGTTACTATGTTAAGAAAAATGAGATAAAATAAAATGAAAAGGCATGAAAATAATGCCAGTGAGAACAATAGAAGCCAAAGTGGTTTTGGCGCGCGCGCGCGCCCACACACGCACACGCGCGCGCACGCACACACACACACACACACACACACACACACACACACACACACACACACACACACACACACACACACACACACTCTTCTGTCAGTCCCTCATGACTACTGGTGGGCTGAGAACAAGTGGTTTTTATTGCAGTTTTAAAGGTGGGAACCGAATCGATATGCCTTATGTTGTTTTCGGAAGAGTGTTCCAAAGGGGGGGGGGGGGGGGGGAGTCCTTCAGTGGTGCGAAAACGACCGCTGCCCATAACTATATCTTTGTTTTAACACTTGGAACACGAAGCACACGAGAGTCAGCGAAAGACTTTGAGCTGTTCGGATGGCGTACACAGAACTAGCGGATCCCCCAGTGTGTGTGGTAACACAGAGCTTATACTGTGGTTTTGCTTACCAGAACACACTGGGCTGATACATATTTGATGAAGGTCTGCATGTATACAAAAACAAGGTCTCGACAATGACAATCAATACTGAATGAGGCGAAACGGCATAAATCTTTCAACCACCTCGTGCGGTTATTGTGTTTTGCAAGTCGATGGCTTTAAAACATCGCTAAAATCCAGGACAGTTAATGAGGTATATCTGTGTGTGTGTGTGTGTGTGTGTGTGTGTGTGTGTGTGTGTGTGTGTGTGTGTGTGTGTGTGTGTGTGTGTGTGTGTGTTCCCCCGCAGCATGACGTGTGTGGAGTCACTTCGTGGGAGCAGAACTCGTATGGAACCGACACAGCGCTAAAGATCTTCGCTACAAAACAAAATAAAATACTAAACGCCGTTGGAGACATTGAGTTCTGTTGGAGACACTAAGTCCTGTCGGATACACCGCATTTGAGTCCAGCTGGAGAGGCTGGGTCCTGTTGGAGACACTCAGTCCTGTTGGAGACACTCAGTCCTGTTGGAGACACTCAGTCCTGCTGGAGACACTCAGTTCTGTTGAAACTCAGTTTGTGACACAGTCAGTCCTGTTGGAGACACTCAGTCCTGCTGGAGACACTCAGTCCTGTTGGAGACGCTCAGTCCTGCTGGAGACACTCAGTTCTGTTGAAACTCAGTCCTGTGACACAGTCAGTCCTGTTGGAGAAACATCCCCTCTCTACATGCATTGGAGTCCATCTGGAGAGGCTGGGTCCTATTGGAGACACTCAGTTCTGTTGGAAACACTCAATCCTGTTGGAGAGCTTCAGTCCTGCTGTAGAAACTCAGTCCTGTGACACAGTCAGTCCTGTTGGAGAAACATCCCCTCTACATGCATTTGAGTTCAGCTGGAGAGGCTGAGTCCTGTTGGAGACACTTAGTCTTGTTGGAGACACTCAGTCCTGATGGAGATACTCAGTTCTGTTGGACAGATTCAGTCCTGCTGTAGAAACTGAGTCCTGTGAGACAGTCAGTCCTGCTGGAGAAACTGAGTCCTGTGACAGTCAGTCCTGTTGGAGAAAGTCAGTCCTGTGACACAGTCAGTCCTGTTGGAGAAATTCAGTCCTGTGAGACAGTCAGTCCTGTTGGAGAAACCTCCCCTCTCTACATATTGCCGTGGGAAACGTTCTGCACAGTAGTGCTGGAGATTATTTTTCCGTTGATGTGTTGAAGATTTGCACACAGTGCCGTGGAAGAAAAATTGCACAAAGTGCCGCGGGAAACATTCAGCACAGTTGTAGACAGGCAGTTCCGTTTGACTGTGACACACATTTCATGTGACACTGCTCTGTCCACTGGGAAACGTACAGTCCCGTTGGACCAAGTCCTGTACCTGACGCAGAACCTGTGCACTGACTCATTCCGCTGAGGGTCTGTCGAGTGCCTTCAGTCACACCTGTCCAGTATTCTTCCTGTCAACAATCATGTCGGAAGGTGAGTCCTGTGTACTTGGTGACGTAGCGTATCTCTTGAAAACCCATGCGAAAATCGAAAATTGACTTGAAATCTTCAGATCACTGGGAGCCACTTCAAGCCACTATAATGCGATCTGCAGCGAGTCTCGGTCCTAGCGGGGTAGGCCGACGCCTTGCGTAATAGGGGCTTGAAGTGGCTCGTATTGGTGTGCAGTGGCTTGTTCTTTTTAACAAGTCTTATCATATAGTGGGAAGGGTGTGGTCGTGCTCGGGCTGTTAAGAGTTATTTCTGTATTTCCTTCTTTGTTTTGTTTTTCTTGGTTTTTTTGTTGTTTTTTTTGGGTTGTTTTTGTTTGTTTGTTTGTTGTTGTTGTTATTTTATTTTTTATTTTATTTATTTATTTATTTATTTTGTTGTTGTTGTTGGGGGGGGGGGGGGTCTTTCTTTTCAGTGGCTCAGGTCTACACCAGGTTGCACACTAAACAGACATGACAAAGACTGAACGTAACAGGCATGCCAATGACTTACCATAGCGTGTATGAAATTGATTGATCGTATTAAACATGCGAATGGCTGACCATACTAAACATGACAAGGGCGGACCGTCAGTGGTAAACATTGCGGTTGGTAGCAGTAAACATTGTAGATTCTTCGCGTGTCTGGCACGACAAGAATGGCTGAAGCATAGACCGTGCTGGCATGATAGTTCTGTCCTTTACCTGTAGAACAAACCTTAGAAACGTTGCACCGATTGATCGTGGTAAACATGACAATAGGCCGTTTCCGTGTTTGCTAAAGCAACTTCTGTTTTGCTTAAGAGCACGCCTGTGCTCTCGAAATACTTTGTCCTATTGATTAGTATAGCTCATGATGCGATACAGTGTTATTTACGCTGTTCGCGAGCTGTCGAACAGTCATATACATCGACTGTTGGAGACGACACTCGCCGGCTGGTGTATTTAGCGGCGTCAGGGTGGGTGGGGTGAGTGTTTGGGGGTTTAACGTCCTTTTCCACCACATACGGGTGATATCAAAGACTGGGCAACGATGAAAAAGCCAGCACAGATATTTGGCCCCAGCCGGGATACGAACTCACGACCCGAGCATTAGAAGTCCAACGCTCTACCGTTCGGCCACCCCGGCTCCCCTTAGCGGCGTCACAACGCTTCTGTTGGCTCAGTGCCAGCACTTGATGGCCTGTCACTGTGCTGGTGTCTAAATGGTGATCTGCTGGAGATCACAGAAAGCAACTCAGAGCGATCTGCGGGCCTAAAAATCTAAGACATAGGTCCTTTAACCCTAAAAGCCTGGAATATTCCGAAATGCCTCATTGGCTTATTCAACAAGAAACAATTAAGTCAGCAAGACCATAGTTAACCAAAGCAAACAGAGCAAGCATGAGCCGTAGCAACAACGGCCGATCTATCATTTGTCTTCAAAACAAGCTTCAACTTCTCTTGTGCGTTAGAGGAGAGAGATCAACAGGAAACTTCCCCCAATTCCCTTCCCTCATTCCCCTTCCCTTTCTTTTTCCCTTCCCGCCATTCGTCGCCTAATGTTAGACGGATCGGGATTGAAAGGGTTCGCCTAAATCAGAATCCAATCCATTATTTAGCCACCAGACTGCGCATGCGTCTGCCGGCTCTCGCCAGACGTGGCTTGAAAGTAAACCTAGCTGACTGAAGTCGGATTAAAAGGGGCTTTGTGTCGACAGAGAAGAAAGACGAGAGAGAGAGAGAGAGAGAGAGAGAGAGAGAATTTTTAAGGTGTAGGCATTTTTTGCCTATTCACATGTGGGAGGGAAGGGGTTACAGTAACATCTGGTGACGAAATCACGTCAAATGGTCAAAACAGTTAACGGTAAGCGCTTGGATACCGACGCACTTGAAAATTATCGGTCCAGTCACAACGAAAATGCACAATGTAGAGCCTCATTATGGCGTACAGTATCGTACTCTTGTGCAGTCACTATCCCGGCGTCAGAAACTATCTTGCCTCCCAAACCATCAGCCGCAAAAAAAATAATCGCACCAGCAGTGCACAAACAACCAGGTCTGGAAAGAGAGAGAGAGAGAGAGAGGGTGGGGGTGGGTGTTTGGGGGTTTAACGTCCTTTTCCACCACATACGGGTGATATCAAAGACAGGGCAACGATGGAAAAGGCAGCACAAATATTTGGCCGCAGCCGGGAGAGAGAGAGAGTTGTGCGAAAATACTAGTAGGTGCCGCGAATTAATTATTAGGATATCACTTTCTTTCTTGCAATATGAAAAGAATTCTCCTAATATCAAATTTATAAAGCATGTGATATTTAAAACGTAGTCTATGAGTGTGAATGTAGGCTATATCGAATAATAATAATGATAATATGGCGCTGTTACCTATTAAGATGTAATAATAATAATAATAATAATAATTTTATTTATATAGCGCTTAATCTACATGGAAGGTAGTTCGAAGCGCTTAGAGTACAGGTAAAGAGACAGATAGACGTGAAGGTTCAGGGCCAGGGCAACTGCATGTATGGTGCTTAATAAGGAGATGGAGAAAGACGGAGGGAGGTTAGACGGAGCTTTGAGATGAAAACAGGTAGGTTTTTAGATTTGTTTTGAAGGTTTCGAGGGAGGTTGACTGGCGGAGCGAAAGAGGCAGAGAATTCCAGGCTTTTGGACCAGCGAAGGAGAAGGCTCGAGAGCCAACAGAAGAAAGTTTAGTGCGTGCGTAATCAGTTGTAAGCGCGTATCTCACAAAACGTACAATTTTAAAAGCAGGCTCTTCATAAAAAAAAAGCAAGAGACATTAAAGGGAAAAAAGTGTCCAAAATTGTAGCCTTCCATTTTACATAAATCGCAGATAATTGATTGAAAAGGATGGTCTAAGAATTCAGTTCTCGATCGATGTTTGAGCTTTACGTCCTATGGCTTGTCAGCCCTTAAGGACAAGTTTTTCCTGGCGTGTGTCATCGACTGCTTGGCTTTGCGGGTGACAATTCAGTTCTACTTGATCACCCTGTGTTTCTAGTTGGGTAACGTTTCATTTAAAATCGCCTTTGCTGTTATAAAAAAATATTGTTAAAACGCTCACCCTAAAAGGTTACAGCATTTCGATTTACCCTGCATTATCTCTCTACTGGACCAATACAACATTTAATTACTACGCAAACGTTTGGCGACACATCATCAGTCACCTTCCTGCGTGATGCAGAGGTCTGCATTTCTCAGTTTTAAAAAAAGGGGAGACAACCGGCTGAGTGTCGGAATGGAGATCGCACTTTCGACCATTCAAACCCCACGCAGCGTTAAAATTTGTAAGGCTTTTTCTCCCTCTCCTAGTCTTTGGAATCACGTTTTGCGGTAAACAAATGACGTTGTCAAGCCATTTCCATGTTTCCTAAGCCAAGTTACGTTTTGGAACAGTTGAGTGTGTGAGTGTGTCTGTACGCTCGAAATACCCGATTGGTACAGCTTTGAAGGCGGTGCAACGTTGTTTTACACAGTCATTGCGCGAGCACTCGCACATTCAAATTCTACGACTGTTGAAGACGACAATCTCCCTCAGCATATTACACGGTGGTGGGTGGGTGTTTGGGAGTTTAACGTCCTTTTCCACCACATAAGGGTGATATCAAAGACGGGGCAGCGAGAAAAAAGGCCAGCACAAATATCTGGCCCCAGCCTGGATTCGAACTCACGACCCGACCACGTGACGTGATGGAATACGAGGAGTCCGTGGCGAGTCATGTGGCGAGGTTAACCCCTGTTGGCTCAGTGCCAGCATTTGACACGCTGTCAATGTGTAGATGTCTAAATATTCCAAAATTATGTCCGAGCTGCAAGTAAAACGTACGCTATCGTGCGTTTGTTAGTGCAGTCCCCGACGATTTTCGACGATAACAATTTTATGAAGCCACTTTTGCTGATTTATTGAGAGAAAAGGTTATTCAAGACGGCTTGACCTAATGAATTTATAACAGCCAGTGTTTCTTCTCGGCGTAAGTGAAACCGACCTAAATCGATATTTTCACTGCTTTTGGGGTGAAAAACCTGACTTGCTCTTTTCAAGGAATGAAACTATTCCAAAATTACGTTGACGTCATGCACTGACGTCATGTTTTCCCACTGTCTAATGAGGGTTTTTACGCGGAGTACACTTCAGTTAATAAACAAGGTTATAATTTGATATCATCGTCATTTGAGGTTCTCCGGAAGTATATTTTTTAGGCTTATTTCGATACTTGTTTTTAATACTGTTATTCAAGCTCGAATTTTAGCCCAAATTTTCACGTATGTCGAGATCGTCAGGTATTACAGAATTAATATCCGTGGTTGATTTAAAAAAAAAAAAAAAAAAACAACAACAAAAAAAAAACTTTTGAAAAAGTTAGGTC
Source organism: Batillaria attramentaria (assembly GCA_018292915.2). NCBI lineage: Eukaryota > Metazoa > Mollusca > Gastropoda > Batillariidae > Batillaria > Batillaria attramentaria. The sequence continues at coordinate 598,237 of JACVVK020000098.1, forward strand.
ACAAGTTTTCAAACATCTCTTCCAATAAATATTGATAAAATTACAGTTCCCCCCCCCCCCTCTACCGAATGGTAGAGCGTTGGACTTCTAATGCTCGGGTCGTGAGTTCGTTTCCCGGCAGGGGCCAAATATTTGTGCTGGCCTTTTCATCGTTACCCCGTCTTTGATATCACCCGTATGTGGTGGAAAAGGACGCTAACCCCCAAACTGACGACCAACACCCCCCCCCCCCCACACACACACACACGACTTTATTCTCTTATTTTACGCACAACACCGAGCAAAAGAGAACACTTCGCCTCGGCACAGACGCGATGGCCGCTTGCAGTCAAAGCACACATCAACTGAATCAGCATATTAAAGAGCTTTTGATAAACAGCACACACACACACACACACACACACACACACACACACACACACACACACACACACACACACACACACACACACATTAACCAGTTCGTTTCCCGGCAGGGGCCAAATATTTGTGCTGGCCTTTTCATCGTTACCCCGTCTTTGATATCACCCGTATGTGGTGGAAAAGGACGCTAACCCCCAAACTGACGACCAACACCCCCCGCCCCCCCCCCCCCCCACACACACACGACTTTATTCTCTTATTTTACGCACAACACCGAGCAAAAGAGAACACTTCGCCTCGGCACAGACGCGATGGCCGCTTGCAGTCAAAGCACACATCAACTGAATCAGCATATTAAAGAGCTTTTGATAAACAGCACACACACACACACACACACACACACACACACACACACACACACACACACACACACACACACACACACACACACACACATTAACACACTGCGCCTACGCAGGACAAAACCATTATGTCTTACAATCATGATTACGTCAGTTTAAATGTCTTTACATCTTTGCTTCCAGATTATTTTCGATACAATCATGGCATTGACCGAACAGCATTTAGCTCACACACACACACACACACACACACACACACACACACACACACACACACACTCTCTCTCTCTCTCTCTCGCCACTCTCGACATATTTTATTGATTCCGGCCATGGGCCGCTATCATGAAGGTGCACAGAGCAATAACAATCAAACGAACGCACACACATGAACATTAAACAGCAAGGACATTAACAGCATATTGACACAAAGTACAAATGAATGGTAACAATAATCCATATCACGCATACAACAGCGAGGCGCGGCGCCTGAAAGCAAGAAACAGGAATTTCGCCAAGTTAATATCTTGGCCTCACTGTTGCTTTTCCACAAACTGACAAACTGTGACCGGTCCAAAGCAGGTAAACATCTGTCCCTCACACACACACACACACACACACACATCCCAGAAAGCGTTGGTGACTGCAATGCCAAACGCACTATGCTAGAGCTTCCTGTTATGCGGGGTCTAGCTAGCAGACTTGCAAATGTTACGGATTTGATGTCGTTTTCCTTTCTATAGATTATTTGTCTGCTTCTCCTGTTTGAGCCGACGCTGCCGTATAATTTGTCCGCTGGTTGCCAAGCGAAGACACTTCGAAATTAGAATCATCGCTCGCTGTAACCCAGCTTCCTGAATCCTGATATCTTGACAAAGGCTGCGTGGTGTCCTAATGACGCTGCCACACAACACCTCGACAGACACTCCGCAAAATTTGTACTGACTCGACTGCCCGAACCCTCTTGGCTACGGACGCTTCGCAGATAACAAAACCACCCCTAGACAGTCGGCGAGAACAGGGGATATGTCTTAATGGCGCGGCTACCCAAGTCTCGACTAAGGCCCCGTTTACATTAGCTTAAAATACCGCCCTGAGAGCGCGGTTACACCTAAAGCCGGCTCTTAACTGGGCACTGCGGAGCGCCACAGTGCTGACAGTGTCCACAGTTGCGACACAGCTGTGATGTTTGACTGTGGCGTCATCACAGCAACCTGGATTTCAAATAGCCACAACTGTGACTGTGGTTTCCACAACAGATTCTGATGGGCTGTACTACGTCACTCGCAAACATGGCGGACAGTGCATCGCCAATCGGTTTGTCACCGAGCACAGCTGTGTTCAGTTTTGTAGTTAGCAGACACACCGAGCGCAACGACTGTGATGTGCACATGTGTGTTTCGCGCGCTGTGCCCAGTTAAGAGCAGGCTTTAGCAACCCGCTTCTAGTGACACTGCATTAGGAACCAAACACCGCAAATCACGTTTCCAAGGAACTACACCTCTAACCTCGCCTCTGACACCCCATTTCCCTTGCATAATACGGAGAGGAAAGCCATGTTCCATGGTAATACAGGGAGCAGAAACATGTCTTATGCATAATACGGAGTGGGTGGGTGTTTGGAGGTTTAACGTCCTTTTCCCCCACATACGGGTGATATCAAAGACTGGGCAACGATGAAAAAGCCAGCACAAATATTTGGCCCCAGCCGGGATACGAACTCACGCCCCGAGCATTAGAAGTCCAACGCTCTACCATCCGGCCACCCCGGCTGCCCCATAATATGGAGAGCAAAAACATGTCCTATGCATAATACGGAGAACAATAAACATGTCCCATGCATAATACGGAGAACAATAAACATGTCCCATGCATAATAGGGAGAGCAAACACATGTCCTGTGCTTAATACGGAGAACAAAAAATGTCTCCGTGCATAATACGGAGAGCGGGTGGGGATGGGTGGGTGTTTGGGAGTTTAACGTCCTTTTCCACCACATAAGGGTGATATCAAAGACGGGGCAAAGAGAAAAAGGCCAGCACAAATATTTGGCCCCAGCCGGGATACGAACTCACGCCCCGAGCATTAGAAGTCCAACGCTCTACCATCCGGCCACCCCGGCTGCCCCATAATATGGAGAGCAAAAACATGTCCTATGCATAATACGGAGAACAAAAACATGTCCCATGCATAATACGGAGAACCAAAACATGTCCCATGCATAATACGGAGAACAAAAATATGTCCCATGCATAATACGGAGAACAAAAACATGTCCTATGCATAATACGGAGAACAAAAACATGTCCCATGCATAATACGGAGAACCAAAACATGTCCCATGCATATTACGGAGAGCAAACCCCATGTCCCACTGCATATTATGGAGAGCAAAAACATGTCCCATTGCATATTACGGAGAGTAAAACACATATCCCAAGCATAATACATGTCCCATTGCATACTACAGAGAGCAAAAAAATGTTTCCCGTGCATATTACGGGAAGCAAAAACCTTTTCCCATGAATGATACGGAGAACAAAAACCGTGTCTCATGCATAATACGGAGAGCAAAACCCATCAGTGTCCCATTTCACATTACCGAGAACAAAAGCCTTTTTCCCATGCATATTACAGAGAGCAAAAACTTTTCCAGTGCATAATACGGAGAGCAAAACTCATGTCCCATTACATATTACGGACAGCAAAACTCACGTCCCATTACATATTACGGAGAGCAAAACTCATGTCCCATTGCATATTACGGAGAGCAAAACCCTTTTCCCATGCGCAAGACGGAGAGGAGAACTCTTCCCGTGATGTCGTGGCAGCACCCCTCAGCTCTTTAGACAAGTCCAAACACCACAAATCACGTTTTTAAGGAGCTTCATCTCTAACCGCGCCTCTGACACCTCATTTCCCTTGCATAATACAGGCGAGCAAAAAACACTTCCCATGCACAATACGGAGAGCAAAAACGATTCCCATGCATAATACAGGCAGGAAAACCGCAAGCTGGATTTCGCAGCCGGCCCTCGTCTCGTTCTGCTTAACGCAAAACACACACACTGGGCAAAAGAAAAAAAAAAGTAAGGGGAAGAAGGCCTGAGACCACTGTGATTTGTCCATGATCGATTCCCCAGCTCACGTTGGGCCCGGGTGTGTTTGTTCTCAAGATGCACGTGCGACATCCGGGCGACAGCACGCACGTTCCGTGACGTAAGTGTCGGCTCCCACACAGGGCGTGTGTTTCGGCCTGATGGTAACGCTCTGCCCCTGCCTGACCTGACGACTTTGGGCCAGATAAACCACGATTCTCTTTCTGTAATTTTATGCACACGTCACTGACATGCCTGTTTGCGTACGCGCAGCGAAAACAATTTTTTTTTCTTGGTATGGTATGAAGAGCTTCGTATCTATGGGGACTATGACAGGACAAGTGTCCTGGCTGACCTTAACACATTTCTTACTGCACACGAGTGCCCCACGTTTTCTGTTTTGCGAAACTGAATCGGGCAAAATTAACGGTTCCTTCACCTGTCTTTGCTATTTTTTACTGTTCTTTTCTGCCCCACTTTTTGTTTCACACACAGTCCATGGTCTTCTGTCACCGAAGGATGGGTGTTGTGATATTTTTACTATTGTTTTCTGATCCTTTTCTCGCCCACCGTTTCATTTCATTTCATTTTTTTCCCCGCGCCGTGTATGTCAGTACGTCCGCAGAGTTACCTTTTTTTTTTTTTGGTTTGTTTGTTGACGTTATGTCCCATTTCTTTGTGTCCTGAGGAGGGCGAAAGCCGAAACGTTGACCTGTGCCGTCCTTTGTGAAAGTTAAGTGGTTTCTGTCCCTTTTATGTCGCTTTTATTTGGTTCCTTCACGGCTTTTACTGCCGCAAACACGAGTATAATCAAAGTGCAACACTCCCACTGAAGCAGATTTAAATCAATGCAGACATGAATTATGATTTTTTTTCTCAGCAGCTTTTTTTTTTTTCACTATCTTTCCTTTCAAAACCTCTCCCTAAGCGCCGTGAGCACTCAGGGTGGAGCCGTGCGCTATATCAAGTCTCCATCATCATCATCATCATCTGTGAGGCCACTTGTGCACAAAAACGCGGGACACTCGTTCGCGGTACGAAATGCGTTAAAAAGGAGACAAGAAGCTCCGTTGAATTCCGCCAATCGCTTTGGGATAGTAAATGGCGCGTGTGTTAGGTGAAGTGGACACGAGCAGAATGTACGGGCAGAGGAAATTGGCAACGGAGACAAGGTGTGAGGTTAGCGGGTACATGTCAGCTGTACGTGTCGATTGGTCCCCTGAGAGATGGGGAACGTGTTATCGACAGCAATAACGGGCTGTTCGGGCGGATGGAAGGGTTAGGAGCTAGGGGCATGTTAAAACATCCGATCACTGTAGTAGTCTGACTGAGCTGATGTTTTAACATGGGTTAGGAGCGAAAACTAGGGTAAGGCGGTTGGAACCAGAGAGGGGGGGGGGGGTGTCACAGGTTAGCGTGGTAGTGGTGGTGGAAGGGTTTTGGGTTGGAGATGGTTTAGGGGCTGAGAGATGGAGTTAGGGTTAGCGGGTGTGTCGTGTCACACACACACACACACACACACACACACACACACACACACACAGAGCATTTTCTGACAATGAAATAAATTGAGATATTCTAATTTAAGTATTCCTTTTGCCTGATAGTGAAATGTCAAATTCGATTGTCCAGGTGTGTGTGTGTGTGTGTGTGTGTGTGTGTGTGTGTGAAGCCAGTCAGTTTTCAATCTGTCGTGCCTACGAGAGAGAGAGAGAGAGAGAGAGAGAGAGAGAGATTTCGTTGTTGTTTTTTTAGCTTCACCTATTTTTTTTTTTTAGGAGACCACCAGGTTCGATTTGACAAATTTACCTCTAGCCAATGGAGCGGCAGAACGCTTTGCCGGCTGCACAGATGAAAAGACGGGGTGCATAGTAAAAAGTGTGCCCGGAAATCGAACGGCCTGGGAAGAGTTCTGGAAATGAATGTCTACAAGAGACTGCCGGAAAAAGGCTCTAGATTTACATGAATACCGCCGACATTAGCACATCTCATCTTTTTGTCCAAACGTTGACTGCAGCTGTGAGGAAGATTTGCGTTGGAGAGAAAAGCGGTCTGTGTGGTCGCACTCGGCAAAGCTGAGGTTTTTTTCTTCTGTTATCTTCTTTGCTCGGAATTTGGCGATTTGGCAACTTCAGCTTATTTAGCACTCTGGTCTGAGTTAGTGCTCGAGTCTTTTGTGAAGGGCTTTTTAAGTTGTTTCTCTATAGAGAAACAACTTTATGAGACGGGGCAGATTTTGCTGCGCGCAGCAGCAAGTTTCAGTGATACAAAACAAGACTGTGACGTTTCTCCACACAATACTTACTTTCACGCACACAGCGACGTAACGAAATCTGCGTCATAGACACCTTACGTGCACACTATGCTGCTGCGTTCTTTTTGGCGGGAGTTGTGAGACGTGTGTGTGTGTGGACGGATGTAATGATGACTATCTCCTAAACCACCTCGCCGGACGGCTTTTTACTTTGAGGTAAAATGGGCAGTCATATTCTCCAGAGCTACCTTTCACGATTTTTAGCCTGCCGCATTTTGAGAACAGTTACCGCCGATTTGAAAAAATCGGTCATGTCACGAATTTTTTCGAAAACAAATGTTCAAATGGCTTCATTTTCTGAAATTTGGAAGATCATCCAATTATACTGCCTGTTTTCGTAGCACAGCTCTGTAGCTCTGACAGGTTTTGTGTAAGAAAAATATTTCCGAGGTAGGGGTGGTTTGCATATAAGGCCAAATATCTATGAAACGACTGCTTCAAATTACTCATCATTCCGGTATTTTTGTCATTTGTGCCAACTGCACATATGACATGAATTACTGCACTATTATGGCTTTAGTATTAAGAAGAGCAGAGCTTTTTGATAAACACATTGTTCACGTTTCTGCGAGAAGCGCCGGTCAAAAAAGTTCCAATTTTGCAATTTCGTAAGTACAATCCAAGGCACTTAAGATCACGTTTCATCAGCTCTCTAGATCTTCCAGATTTTATGTAAAAATTAATTCAGTCACGGAAGTCACAAAAGCAACAAGGAAATCACAAGATATGTAGAAGTATCATCTGTCAGACGAGCAGCGTGAGACTGACGTCAAATGTTTGGTTCACAGACAAAATCTGCAAGTATCGTCACTGCTTCCGACATTTCATCAGCCCTCTAGATCTTCCAGATTTCATGTGAAAAATAATTCAGTCGGAGAAGTCATAAAGCCAACAGGGAAATCACAAGACATGAACAAACATCCTCAGACCATCTCAGTGCTAGAGGCTGACGTCAAAAGTTTACTTCGCGGAATTGACGTCATCTCTCTCTCTCTGTATGACGTCAAATGTTTAGTTCACGGAACTGACGTCTCTCTCTCTCTCTCTCTCTCTCTCTCTCTCTGGGGAGCCAGGGTGGCCGAATGGTAGAGCGTTGGACTTTCAATGCTTGGGCCGAGAGTTCGAATCCCGGCCGCTGGGGCCAAATATTTGTGCTGGCCTTTTTCTCGTTGCCCCGTCTTTGATATCACCCTTATGTGGGGGAAAAGGACGTTAAACTCCTAAACACCCACCCACCCACCCTCTCTCTCTGCCTCTCTCTCTCTCCCCCTTCTTCCCCCACCCGGCCCCACCCCCAGTCACGTGGCTAATCGGTCGAGGTCGTAGAGGATCTAGTGTCGTTGGTAGAACTTGGAGAGGGGAGAACCGGCAACAATAACAACAAAACAGACAAAATAAAATGAAGTTTGGAGAAACAACTTTGTAGGACGGGGCCGTTTCTCCTTGTTTGTCCGTTGTCGTGGAGAAGGTGATATGCCGAAACGTTCATATGCCCTGTTTTCCAAGTGGGGTTTCCGGTCCTTTTTTTGTCGTTGCTTTCTTATCCAAGGATACATCGTTAACTCTTAAGAACCGGAGTCCGACCATCCCTTGCTCACTATATGATTTGTTAAAAAGAGCGAGCCACTTTACACCATGTTGTATTGTATCTGGGTGTTGTGATATTTTTTACTATTGTTTTCTGGTCCTTTTCTCGCCCACCGTTTCATTTCATTTCATTTTTCCCCCGCGCCGGGGGAGCCGGGGTGGTCGAATGGTAGAGCGTTGGACTTCTAATGCTCGGGTCGTGAGTTCGATCCCGGCTGGGGCCAAATATTTGTGCTGGCTTTTTCATCGTTGCCCCGTCTTTGATATCACCCTATGTGGTGGAAAAGGACGTTAAACCCCCAAACCCCACCCGCCACCCCCCCCTTCCCCCGCGCCGTGTATGTCAGTACGTCCGCAGAGTTACCTTTTGTTTGTTTGTTGAAGTTATGTCCCAGTTGTTTGTGTCCCGAGGAAGGCGAAAGCCAAAAAACGTTGACCTGTGCCGTCCTTTGGTTTCTGTCCCTTTTATGTCGCTTTTATTCACTTTACACCAGTAGAAGCCACTTCAAGCGACTTACCCGCTAGGCCCGAGACCGCTGCAGACAGTGGCTTGAAGTGGCTTCTAGTGATCCGAAGATTTCAAGTAAAATTGCGATTTTAGCATGGGTTCTTAACAGACAGACTCTTGAAAAACAAGCGTCTGAAGGCTGAAGCGCCCACACAATACACAGGTATCGCTATAATTATCATTATTATTTTTTATTATTATTAAAAAGACGTTAAACACTCAAACACCCACCCACCCCGCCCTTTTATTGTGTTCTGCATGGCGTGAGTGGGATCAGCATACTGGATCCCTAGGCATCGTAACGAACTCTTGCCGCTACATACACAAGCTTGGATCTTGTGTCTCGCCTTGTCAGCTTGTTTCCACTCTCTTACCGCTCTGTGTCGGCACGCGACGGGACACAATCGCACGGCCGTTACACCGCAATATCCGGAAACTACTGGCTTTTTTTCTGTAATTTAGCAGCAGCCGTATGTCCACAGCCACGGCCGTTATTCATAAGGCGATATTGAACGGGCATGCGCGTTTTGCCGCGTCGTTCCGACAGCAACACGTTCTTCATTGCCAAGGGCGATCCTTCTCTGTTCTTTTTCTGTGGCGAGGTGGCACAGCAGCAGTGCTGTAGCGGTGTGTGTATGATCAGCATACTGGCTCCGTTGTGAAAGAATTCTGGTGCCGTAGTTCCCGGGCCTGGTTGATGCCGGGATATTTATGACAGGAAGCGTGGAATGCGGCCCTGTCGCGCAGTCCCAAACCACATGGACCTCCATAGCATCATCTTACTATCATCCTCATCTCCATCATCATGCATAATAAAAATTGTCCCAGCTTCCGAGTCCTCCGTGGGTTCCACCCATGACCTGGGAGGAACACCACTGGAGCTGGCAAAGAGTTGGGGCAGCCCCCCCCCCCCCCCCCAAAAAAAAAAAAAAAAAAAAAAAAAAGAATTCTGATCTTGTGCCTCCGGTTTTAGTTTGTTTGATAATGACTCGTTGGCGCTTTGACAATACTTAACCTTGATAATAATAATGCTCTGACAATGTAAACTGGTGGTGTTTGGTATCCGGATAAGAATGGGGTGGGATGGGGGTGTTTGGGAGTTTAACGTCCTTTTCCACCACGTATGGGTGATACCGAAGACGGAGCAACGAGCACTTATATTTGGCCCCTGCCGAAATTCGAACTCACGACCCGAGCATTGAGAATCCAACGCTCTACCATTCGGCTGTCCCGGCTCCCCTACCCGAATAACATCTTTCTGTTGAAAAGTTGTTTATGCGTCGGTAGATGAGTGCTTGAAATGTTGATTACGATCATGCGGTAAAAAAAAAATTGTACCAGCCGCCATCATTAAACCGTACAGCCCCCTTTCGTTGTCTCCGATTTCCCACACCTATAATTTCATTTAATAATAATAATAATAATAAATATTATTATTATTATTATGTGGGCGTTTTACCCAATTTCATGAATCGGCTCAAAGCGCCGCGAACTGAACCCATCACGCACCCTCACATGAATCACACGCATTCTCTCACACACTGGACATAAACACAAACATAAACACAGTACAATCACGTGGTGCGATCTTTGCGGACCTGTCGGGCGACACGGAAAACGTACAGCGACTTGGTTGGGGATTTCTATCGGATGCGGTGTCACACCTGTCACGCCAAGCTACCACACAACCGACACACAGTCAAAATCCCCGCCGCCCCACAATGCCCCAAACAAACCTTTGTGGATGTAGGAATCTTACTCAGGGGTCCTGAGTCAGATGGGGGAACCGGGGCCGGTGGCCGAATGGTAGAGCGTTGGACTTCTAATGCTCGGGTCGTGAGTTCGATCCCGGCTGGGGCTAAATATTTGTGCTGGCTTTTTCATCGTTGCCCCGTCTTTGATATCACCCGTATGTGGTGGAAAGGGACGTTAAACCCCCATACCCCCACCATCATCATTAGCTTGCTTTACGTCCTATGGCTTTTAGCCCTTAAGGACAAGTTGTTCCTGGCGTGTGTCTTTGGCTGTTTGGCTGGGCGAGTGTCTCTGGGGTGGGTACGGGCTTGCTTTGGGCAACGTCAGAGGTTCTCTGCTTGGGTCTCAGGAACCCCCACCCGGAGTCAGATGAATCGGACGACGTACCCCGATAGCGTCTCCACAGTATGGCTCATAAAGAAAGCCTTCACAGCATGATACCCGGATTAAGGTTTTAACAGTACGATACCGGAATAATGATTTCACAATATTCAGCCTTCTCAAAAAGTTAAGGACCACTTGCAAATATCATTCAACTTTTGTCGTGGTGGCATGCTGGTGTAGTGCTGAGTATCGTTGAAACTTGAAACGGCGGCTTATGTAGGCAAAGAAATGAGCACAGTTCATAACCAGGGATGCATTCTTTGACCTGCATCTCATTTTTGCCGTGCAGAAAGCCCCAGGTATCGCTCACTGAACACTGAAACTCGGCCTAGTTTTACCGAAATTGCAGATTTTCAAACGCGCCAAGCATGCTGTGTGACGCGCACGTGCCATCCACACAGTGGTCGCCATGTTTCACTAATTACCCCTTAACCTTGCTACCGAATTTTACGGGAAAAATCTTATTCGTTTATTTTTTTCTGATTTATTGAAACTGTCACCCATTATGCTGACTGGTCCTTCACTTTTTGTGAAGACTGTAGTACTACCAAGATAAAGCTTTCACAATATTCACAGAAAAACAACAACCCTTTCATATTATGATAGAGATGGTAGTTTGACACCACGGCACCCATATGATGCTTACGCTGTGTGCCGGCTACAGAGACGACATATGAACAGTAACAGCACCTGATCTAACAGTAGGGTCCCCGAGATGCATAAAGTCAGCAAAGACATCTTCTGGCAATGAAGCTTCCTTACTGTATACTGTGATCAAACCTATCTACGTTGACCTTTGTATGGTTTGAAGCCTCTTGGCCTTTACTTCTGTGAGAAGTATCGCTTTTAACCGGCAGCTATCAGACGGGGTCCCTCTCACGGACGACTGGCAGAAATGTCAATTGGCTCTTCTGATTACTGGCACACCGCCGCCGCCAGCCTCGTTCTGCTGCCTCGGTCTTGCCATTCCAACAGTTCGCAACCACCCCCCTGCCGTCACCCCTTCCGTGCCATTCGAACAGTATACTACCACCACTCTCTCTCTCTTTTTTTCCCCTTAGGTCTCCTTCTCCCCTCACTGCCCAGTTTTACTTTCCATAACTCCTACCCCCAAAAAACAACAACAACAACAATACAACAACAACAACAACAAAACAACAACAACTCTAGTTCAGTTTTGCTTTCCAAACCTACTGTATCCCCCTTCCCCTCCCCCGTCCCTGCCAGTTCTACCCCTCCCCCCAAAAAACAACAAAACAACAATCAAAACAAAAAAGCAAACAAAACAAAGCAAAAAACGACAACAAAACAACAACAACAAAAAGCCCTATTTCAGGTTTGCTTTCCAAACTTACTCACCCCCCCCCCCCCCCTGCTCACCCCGGTCTCTGCCAGTTCTCCCCTCTCCCCCCTCACCCCCACCCAAAAGAAAACAAATCTGTAATTCAGTTTTGCTTTCAAACCACCTCTACCCACCCACCCCCACCCCTCCTCCTCCGCCCCTGCCAGTTCCCAGTTTTGCTTTCCAAGCCTACACTCTTCCTCTCCAAAACACCAACCCTCTCTCCCCAGTTTGGTTTTTTCCACTAAGTTCTCCTCTCCTCTCCCCATCCCACGTTTTTGTGTCTTGGCTTGCCCACGATCAGGAAGTCGTTGACGGCCACTGGGAGTGAGTTAAAGACAGTAACTAGGCATTGTTAAATGTGAAACGGTTTGTTAATGTGGCTGTTAAATCGACACGGATGGCACGGTCGATAACCCCCAGTTACGGCTCCATTGCAACGATTTCTAAGGAAAGATCGGAAGAAAAGGGAAAAACGGTCAAGAAAATTTCCCACTGGAGCCGGAAAAACCGCAATAAAATTCCTGTTCTGGGTGTAACTTTTTTTTTACAGGAATGACCGGTGTCTGACCTTAATGCTTGTGATCGCGGATTGTTTTCATAGACCATAGTTCTGGATGTGGAATGACCGGCACATCAACTTAATGTTTGTGATCAAAGACTGTTCCAAAAGACAATCCTTATTTCTACAGGAATGACCGGCACATGAACGTAATGCTTGTGGTCGTAGACTGATCCAAAAGACATATATTGTTCTGGGTGTTAATTTCTGTAGGAATGACCGGCACATGAACTTAATGCTTGTGATCGTAGACTGTTCCCAACGACAATCCTTGTTCCGGGTGTTAACTGCTATAAGAATGACCGACACCTGAACTTAATGCTTGTGATCGTAGACTGTTCCCAACGACAATCCTTGTTCCGGGTGTTAACTGCTACAAGAATGACCGACACCTGAACTTAATGCTTGTGATCGTAGACTGTTCCCAACGACAATCCTTGTTCCGGGTGTTAACTGCTACAAGAATGACCGACACCTGAACTTAATGCTTGTGATCGTAGACAGTTCCATAAGACAGTCCTTGTTCTGAATGTTAATTTCTACAATAATTAAATAACCGGCACCGTAATGCTTGTGATCGTAGACTGTTCCCAGAGACAATCATTGTTCTGTGTGTTAATTTCTACAGGAATGACCGGCACATGAACGTAATGCTTGTGATCGTAGACTGTTCCCAGAGACAATCCTTGTTCCGGGTGTTGATTTCTACAGGAACGACCGATACCTGGACTGCCTGCTTGTAATTTTAGACCACTCTCACGGATAACAGTTACTCTTGCTGTGAGTGTGGATTTCTACAGGAGCGATCGGCACCTGAACTAAAATTTTAATGCTTGTGATCGTGGACTCTTCCACGAGACAATCTTCCTTAAGGCCGTCCTCGGAGGCTGAAAGGAAGGGAGAGGACATTTGGAGGAGGCAGGGGGGGGGGCCGACGTTTTCAGGTCAATTGCCGTGTCCACCGACCACAATCCCAGAGGCTTGCCATCAGCTGGGGGGAACAGATTAACTCCTGGAATAGGAGAGGGGCTGGGATTTGAGGGGGGGGGGGGGGGAGGCTTACGGTTAGTGGCCGGCGTCTGGCCCGACAACTAGGAGGCCAAATAGATGACAAAATCCATCGGATTTACATCAGTCTACAGGCCGTCTGCTCGGTCACTTAGTCAGTGCCGGCCGATTTCATTTTGGTGGACTCTCGATACCGTGGGCAGAGGCTGTGCTAAGTTGGCAATACTGCGAATGAGGTTATGCTGCCAGACGTTGACAAACACAGTTGACTTACTTAAGCTGGCAACACTGTGAACAGAGACTTACCGAGTTCGCAGCACTGTGAACAGATTTACAAAGTTGGCAACACTGTGAACAGAGATTTACGAAGTTGGCAACACTGAACAGAGATTTACTAAGTTGGCAACACTGTGAACAGTTACTTACTATATAGGTTGACAACACTGTGAACAGACTTACTAAGTTGGCAACACTGTGAACAAAGACGTAATAAGTTGGCAACACTGTGAACAGATATTGTCTAAGTTGGCAGAGACTAACACAGAGACTAAGTTGGCAACACTGTGAACAGAGACTGTCTAAGTTGGCAACACTGTGAACAGAGACTGTAAATTCGCAACACTGTGAACAGAGACTTCTAAGTTCAGTGGCAACACTGTGAAGCGAGACTTTCTGAGTTGGCAACACTGTGAACGGAGACTAAGTTCGCAATACTGTGAACTGAGGTTTATACAGTCAGCCATACGTTGACTAAGCTGCGAACGATGACTCTGCTTCCAAGCGTAAGTTGGTCATGCATTTTTTTAAAAAGTTATATACATTTACTTATGTGCATTTTAAACCATAATGCAAACAGAAAATGCTTTATTCACTGACCTAAAAGTTGACCTTTGATTTTGATGATTCGGCCACAACTTTAAAAAAATCACATCCACATATTTTCCTGTTTTTAGCGCATGAATGATCTACATGTTTATCTGACCTAATTTCAAGATGTCCTCATTACCGCCATTCAAAGGTAGTCCCCGTCCTTAATTCCTCGCTGTGCTCACTTCGCGTGTTGGTGAGCCTTCAGCTTAGACAGAATACATGGTAACGACCGAAGTGACACATGACGCCCCGCCCATAAAACGCTTACAGCTGATGTTTATCTCGCCTTCTTTGACATTTCCACCTGCGGTGCTCATCACATGCGATATGCACGGCGTGGGATGTGACAGAGGCGCTTCTACAATAACAACAGAAGATGATGAAGGTACAGTTTCTTGTGCCGACGGATCGAGTTTCGTCAGCTGACTCATTTGACGCCTTTTGTGCTTCCTTGAGAAAAAAAAAAAAATAACCCCGCATCGAGGTGATTGGAGACAGGCTTGAGATGGGTCTGTTGAAGTGAGATGTGGAGCTCACCATGGCGTTTTACTTTCTTCGGATCTTATCGAATATCTTGTAAGAGCTCTCTCTCTCTTTCCCTTATGCCGTAGCAGACGACCCGCGTAGTGGTAGGAGTCCCTCTTGGCTAGAGGTCGCCCTTGACCCAGCATGGCGAGCATCACGAATTCTCACTATTCCAACCGTGAGAACAAAGTCCTTCGGCCAGCGCCGTTTCTCCTTCCAAAGCCCGGTCCTCTGGAACAGCCTCCCCCAGGAAATACGGCACAGTCAATCTGCCCAGTCCTTCAAACACGCCCTAAAAACGCATCTGTTCACATCAGCCTTCACATAAATGATTCAGCCCGTTCCCATCACCAACCCGTTGTCTTTGCAGTGTGTATGATGGATGTAGGTGTGTATCGGATGTTGGTATGTATGTAGGTGTCAGTGCTTGTTTGTATGACTGACTGTATGTCTGACTATATGTATGTAGTGTATGTATCTATGTATGTACGCTATTATTCGTATTTATTTAGTTGATTATTTATCTATTACTCAGTCATGTGTTTATTTATCACCTTTTGTATACATTTATTTGTAAAGCGCCTAGAGCCCCGGCTCCGGAGATTAGGCGCTATAGAAATCCTCATTATTATTATTATCATTTCTTTTCAGAATTTTTAAGCTCAAATTTGCCTGTATCATGGCCATGCAAAGCTTTTTGAAAACTTCGCAGTCGGGTTCTCCCTCCAAGATGGACCCGGCAGGTCCAAATTTGGTTTATCATGGCAAATTGTCTCTCGAGTTTGTTTCAGTAGTTTTGGATCTCCGCCCTCTTTTGGTGGTCTATCCGAACCAGCCTGTTTTGCAACATTGTCTACGAATTAAGCAAATAAAAGCGACATAAAAGGGACAGAAACCACTTAACCGTTTCACAAAGGACGGCACGGGTCAACGTATCGGCTTTCGCCTTCCTCAGGACACAAACAAATGGGACATAACTTCAACAAACAAAAGGTAACTCTGCGGACGTACCGCTGACATACACGGCGCAGGAAAAAAAAACGAAATGAAATGAAACGGTGGGCGAGAAAAGGACCAGAAAACAATAGTAAAAAAATATCACAACACCCATCCTTTGGTGACAGAAGACCATGGACTGTGTGTGTGAAAAAAAAGTGGGGGAGAAGAACATTGTCTACGAATGTTTATCGCTCTTGCAGTATCTCAGTGTATCTCCCGCGAACCAGACGGATCCTTGTATACAGCGTGTATTCTGCTTTGTGACACATGTGTTAGATTGACAGCCAGATTGACTGTAGACTCATTAGACAAGGGGCCTGCACTCTGTCCCGTCCAATTTGCCACCATCCCCTGTGTTTACCAGTGATCTAGTCGGTGAGTGGCTAGCATCTGTACCCGTGTCGCCCCCTGTCTTCGAGGCGGGGAGAAAATCAGAGATGGACTGGCTGCCAGACTGATTAGATTTGCTTTTGATATGACCAGCGGCGCTAGGCGGCCATCTTGTCTACACCAACATGGCTGATGAGTCGCCCGTGCGCTTGGTTTTTTTTTTTTGCCCACGTTCCCTATTTAACACTTTGCCAACCGTCTTAATTTAACCCTCTGCGTACCGTCCTCAGTTAATCCACTGCCTACCGTCCCCGTTGAACCCTCTGCGTACCGCCTCAATGTATGTCTCTGCCTACCTGTTTAACCCTTTATCTACCGTCTCAATTTCACCCTCTACTTACCGTTTCAATTTAACCTGCCTGCAGTCTCAATTTAACGCTTTTCCTACCGCCGGAATTCAATCGTCTTCGGCCTACCATCTCATTTAACCCGCTCAGTGCCTACACGGTCTCAGTTTGAACAATCCATTTACTTTCTCAATTTAACCCTCTACTGACCTACCCTCTAAATTTAACCCCCTGCCTACTGTCTCAATTTAACCCTCTACCTGACGTGCCAGTTTCATCCTCTGCCGACTGTCCCCATCTAATGGAATGCCTGCTTCACTACACCACTTGCCGTGCAGGCGAATAGTTTTGTCACTTTCAGTCAGTGCAGTGCCTCGTTACGTCATTCGGTCGCCCACGGAGATAGAAAAGACTGCATGAACCGTGCATGTTTGCGCTCGCATAACGAGAATCAGCACCTGATAAGATGAAGACACTAACTTCAAGCAGCGGACATCTTGCGTGCAGTTTTTTTTGTGGCAGGGCATAAAAATAAAAATAGTCCATGATTCCAAAGGCGGACAAGAGTGTAGCATCATCAGTTTACAGGGTGCGTGGGTGGGTGTTTGGGGTTTAACGTCCTTTTCCACCACATACGGGTGATATTAAAGACGGGGCAACGATGAAAAAGCCAGCACAAATATTTGGCCCCAGCCGGGATACGAACTCACGACCCGAGCGTTAGAAGTCCAACGCTCTACCATTCGGCCACCCCGGCTCCCCCTCATCAGTTTACAGATTTAGTGACGACTGACGTTGCTAAGTCACGAGTGCGCATGCTCAAACTGACTGAGACGGATTTAAAAACAAAACAACCAACAACAACCAAAACAAACAAACAAACAAACAAACAAAAAAACCCAACAAACAAAACATAACCCTAAAATCTCTGCAACTTGGTGCATTTTGGCATGGTGTAAAGTGCTTCAGAAGACAAAACACTTCTTCTTGAGGAAAATTTTATAATTAGACTAAAATCTGAGCAATTTGGTGCATTTTGGCAAGTGCCTTGAGGAAACAGGTTTTGTGGGGAGGAAAAGTTTTAGCCAGAGGTGGAAATCATCCCAAAAGTAGAAGAGTTTAAGCTCTGTTGTGAAGATTAATCAGTTTGACCTTGGAACTTTCAGCACAGATTCCATAGTTATTCAAAGCAAAATTTCGCCGAATGCCGCAGTCCTTTTTTGGGGGGAGGGAAATTTAACTTGAAACCCGGAGCATCGAGTTTTGTATTCTAGTTAGAGGAGGCAGCAGGAGTAGAACATCACTGTGGTTCACGACGCCCCAGGGTACAGAAACAGCAATGTCACCCTCCTTAAACCCCGCGTCCCTGCTCGTAATTTCCACTAGCTGACTTCCCGCGGGATTTCATTAGTCTGTATTTCAGAAAGGTCAGAAGGAATCCACTTTATTTTGCCAGGACCTTGCCTGAGGACGATAACTTTTGCTTCTGTATAGTGTTTTGTTTTTTTTTTTTTTTTGGGGGGGGGGGGTGTTTTTTTTTTGTGGTTTTGTCCCTCCATGGCTTACATTTCGAGTCTCACGTCATCCCTCCCAGCTGACACTAGCTGGATTTACAAGGTAAAAGATACAAGACGTTGCGAAAGACGACTTGACCCACAGGCAGTGGAGGACGGGGGGAGGGGGTGGGGTAGGGTGCGGCGGGGGGGGGGGGGGGAGATGTGTGTGTGTGTGTGTGTGGGGGGGGGGGTCATGTGCAGTGCACATACACATGCCATGTTTTTTTTAAGTGGTGTTTTTCCCCATGGCTCACATTTCGATTCTCACGTCATCCCTCCCACCTGACACGAGTCAGGTTCAGGAGATGCACGATAGAAGACGGTTTATTGCGAAAGATCACCGGACCCGCGGGCAGTGGAGAATCATGGGGAAGGGTGAGCATGTGCAGTGCACGCACAACACGACATTACACAGTACAGTTGTTTTTCATGGTGTTTTTTCCTCATGGCTCACATTTCGATTCTCACGTCATTCCTCCCACCTGACACTAGTCAGATTTAGGAGATACAAGTTTGATTGCGAAAGACCACTGGAAACACAGGCAAATGGACGGAGGCTCGGACAGGGAGGGGGAGCAAGTGCAACGCACTTACAACACGACATAACAAAAAGCCATTCCGGCGAAAATCCGACGCAGTAAATCGAGTCAGTCGCTGTCCATGTCATGTGGTGCCACATAATGTTTAGTGTTGCAGCTTTGCTGTTGAAAAGTCGCCATTTTGAGAAACTGGCTGGTAAAGTGTGGCATTTGGAATATTGTTGGTACAGCGTGGTTGTATTGTATGCTCACTTTTAACACGTTTATAAGGTACATTCAACTTTCACAGAAGTTGTAGTATTAGTTGTTGAAGGACCCGAAAATGCAAAAATCTCGACTTGACACCCTCCTCCTCCCCCCACCCCCACCCCTCCACAAGGCTTAAAAAAACAAAAAACAAAAACAACAACAACAAAAAACATATACACATATGCACATATACACACAGACAAGCGCGCGTCTCAGGGAGAGAGAGTTGGTCAGTGTTTCTCTTCTCCGTAACCAGTAAGCAATCGTCTGTCACCTGTCAATCAGGCCTGCGGGAAGTAACTCTGTCAAAGGGAACGACCTTGCTACAAGAATTCATTCACCCATGTAGAACCTCGCATACGTCAAAAAGTTAGTGACGTCAACCAGCTAGGCGAGCTAACACGACCTCATGTGTTTCGGGTTTTGCGAGCTCAAAGAGGCACGGAAAGGGTTTCAAGTACTTAGTTTATGTCAGCATGCTTGATGTCAGAGAGCTTGCGTACGTGTGCGCGCGGGCAGCACACATGACACAACGACCACGACGACTGCAGGTCACTGAATGGAAACAACGTATTGGGCTGATGGAAATCTTGTTTGTTTTTGTGTTTTTTGAGTTCTCAAAAGCCAGTCACATTTACAGTTGCACCGGGAGTGGTCTGTGATCTAGTGGTTAAGACTTCGCCACCAGTGCGAGAGGTCAGGTTCGAGTTCCACTCAGGGCAAAGAATTTTTCCTTCTCGCATGTGGCACTGTTCATTTTGGGCCGATCATCGGGGGTTCTCTCCGGGTACTCTGGCTTCCTGTCCGTCTGCTTTCGGAAATGTTCGGCCCACAAAATTCAAAATAAATGTAATTCTAAATTCCGAAAACTTAAATTGCTGAGCTGACCCTTCGTACCACATGATTGTAATGTGTTCCATGTTCAGTGTGTGAGAGAATGCGTGTGATTCACGTGAGCGTGCGTGTTGGGTTCAGTTCGCGGCGCTTTGAGCCAATTCAAGAAATTGGAGAAAATAAATTGGGTAAAGCGCCTGAACAATACACAGGTAGTAGTAGTAGTAGTAGTAGTAAATCCTGAACTGAGACTACGAAACGAAACGAAACGCGATGCGCTCGTGCTTCTAAAGGTCGCTGTTATGACACCTTGCCTATGTGGTTACATCAGCGAATTTGTCGCCATCGATTTCTCCTACACACAATTGTCGGCAAAGTTCAACTGTTCCCCGGGCTCCGCGGAGACACATACCGATTGTAAATGTGAGGCAAAGAGACAGCGGCACATTGTGAATGTCAGTAGACCATGGAGGCAAAGATTGTGAAAGGTTAAATTGCAGTAAGGATCACGGAGACACACAAAGAGTGTGATGTTAAATTGCATTAGGGAAAAATGGCGAGAGACAGACTGAACGCGAACTGGAGGACCTTTGAGATGAGTTTCCTCTGCAAGGACATTGGGTTGATTTCTTTATTCTTTTTTCCGTTTTGCGAAACTGGCGTTCGTGGGAACGGGATTTCCCATAAATGGTGTATTTGTGAGAGAGAAAGACCCCCCCCCCCCTCACACACACACACGCACACACACACACACACACACACACACACACACACACACACACACACACACACACACACACACACACACACACAGAGCACGGGAGAGAGGATGCGTGCTACGGCTTGTTAAGACAGGCCATCGTCATCGTCTGTGTTAAAGACAGTCGCCGTATGGCCGACAGCGGAAAAATGCATATTTCACAAACATTCACATGCGGGTGTTTCGAGAGAAAAAAAAGCTATCTGAATCATTTTCACACTAGTACTGTCTCACAAGGGAGTACAGGAATCCATTCCACACACACTCAGTAATGGTGGACAAGCCGGGGATTTTAAAGTATCTATGTTCGTAACGATTTCTGAAGGGAAACACCGCCTCTTACAAAGCTCTAGAGCTGTTAAGCAAATAAAAGCGACATAAAAGGGACAAAAACCACTTAACTTTGACAAAGGACGGCACAGGGCAACGTTTCGGCTTTCGCCTTCTTCAGGACATAAACAAATGGGACATAACTTCAACAAACAAACAAAAGGTAACTCTGCGGACGTACTGACATACACGGCGCGGGAAAAAAAAACAAAAAAAAAAAAAACGGTGGGCGAGAGAAGGACCAGAAAAAATAGTAAAAATATCACAACACCCATCCTTTGGTGACAAAAGACCATGGACTGTGTGTGAAAAAAAAATTGTTGGGCAGAAAAGAACAAAAAAGAATAGTGAAAATTAGCGATCACAACACCCATCCTTTGGTGACACAAGACACGTGGTGAAGAAGGCGAAAGCCGAAACGTTGGCCTGTGCCGTCCTTTGTCAAAGTTAAGTGGTTTCTGTCCCTTTTATGTCGCTTTTATTTGCTTAACTTGTAACCACTTCTCAGTCATTACCGTTTCCTTTTCTAGAGCTGTTAGCCACGTGAACAGATGTTCCATTTGTCCATTGCGACCAATTCCGTGACTTTGCGGCTTCTAACAGTAGAGAAATATGACTTCGTTTGGCCTAACACGTCCATATCTGTAACACACACCGATACGACCAAGTCGCTAAAATCAGCGCTGTCTGGTTGGTGTTGAGTCCGCAACCAAATAACGCCGTCTGCTCAGTACGCGGTACGGTTCTACGTGCGTAGAATAACATATATACGCCAGCCCGAGTGACCACAGTGGTTATGACCCAAGTGACTGATTCTTAGGCACAGATTAAGCACTTTCAGTGGAAAGAATCCCGCACGCTGTTGCATGCCTGTCTTAAAGATCTAAACTCCCAACAAAAAGCTTTCCGAAGTGTGAAAAAAATTTACTGAGTCGACCGTGCAAGCACAGTCAACTCTGTCACAGTTGCAGAGTTTTCAGCGTCCCTGAAACCCCAATAAAACCCAAGGGCAGCCTGATTCACAGCTCAGTTTGCGTTTTGACACTGAGCGAGAAAGATCGTGCAGCACTCAACATCCCGGCGCTGGACACTGCAGCGATGTGTCGTGCTCACTGACCAAAAGCCAAATAATGTCACGGCGAACTCGTGCTCTGGTTTTATAAGGGTCCCCGAAGCGCTGAAAACTCAGCAACTGTGACAGAGTTGACTGTGCTTGCACGGTCGACTCTGTAAAAAAATTTTCACGCTTCGGAAAGCTTTTTTGTTGGGAGCTTAGATCTTTAAGCCTGCTCTTAACTGGGCACAGCGCGCGAAAAACACATGTGCACATCACAGTCGTTGCGCTCTTTGTGTCTACTAACTTCAAAACTGAACACAGCTGTGCTCGGTGACAAACAGATTGAAGATGCACTGTCCGCCATGTTTGCGACCCGAGTGACGTAGTACAGCCAATCAGAATCTGTTGTGGAAACCACAGTCACAGTTGTGGGTATTTGAAATCCAGGTTGCTGTGATGACGCCACAACGGCGGAAACCCCCCAAAATCACAACTGTGTCACAACTGTGGACAGCACTGTGGCGCTCCGCAGTGCCCAGTTAAGAGCCGGCTTTATTATGTATTGAGACTTTAACTCACAGAAAAAAAAAAAAGAAGAAGAAAAAAAAAAAGTCCACAGGGAATCTGTATTCGTAATGAGTTTTCACAAAAATTATCGATTGAATTGGAGTGTGCCATACGCTGCATCGGACCCGGGGGAAATATTATTTCACTGTTGCTGAGCTTGGGGACAGCTAGCTAGCCGCTGTCTCTGGCACAGCGCCGTCGATCTAATATTTCTTCGATTGGCAGCTTTGCCTGACGGCGCTACACTGAACGGTTGTGTCAATACAAGATGGCCGCCCACATCCCGAGGGTCCTATTTCTTCGCGCCGGCCCTCAGGCTTGTTAGTCAACGTGGTGGTGTGAACTTTTGTCATAGTCTGAAGACGTGACGGTGTGGACTGTTTGCAATGTGAAGACGTGACGGTGTAGGCTTTTAACAATGCAAAGACGTGACGGTGTGGGCTTTTAACAATGCAAAGACGTGACGGTGTGGGCTTTTAACAATGCAAAGACGTGACGGTGTGGGCTTTTAACAATGCAAAGACGTGACGGTGTGGGCTTTTAGCAATGCAAAGGCGTGACGGTGTGGGCTTTCAGCAATGCGAAGACGTGACGGAGTGGGCTTTTAGCAATGCGAAGACGTGATGGTGTGGGCTTTTAGCAGTGCAAAGGTGTGACGGTGTGCGCTTTTAGCAATGCGAAGACGTGACGGTGTGGGCTTTTAACAACGCGAAGACGTGACGGTGTGGGCTTTTAACAATGTGACGGTGTGGACCGAGCAATGCGTCGACGACTGGTGACGTTGTGTAGCCTACTGGTGACGTGTGGACCTGTGACAGTGTGAAGACGTGACTGTGGGGACTGAGGACTGTGTGGACTGGTGACGTGTGGATTGGTGACAGCGGACCTGTGACATTGTGAAGTGACGTTATGGACCTATGACATTTTGAAGACGTGACGGTGTGGACTGATGATTGTGCATAGTGGTGACGACATGAACTGGTGACGTGTGGATCGGTGGCTGGTAATCTCCTCTGTCTCTCTTGTTACAGCATCACATGCAGGAACTTCAATGCGACTGGAAGGACCTGTCCTTGATCTGGATCGCCCCTCCGTCGTCACGACAACGTTGTCTCCCATGACGACCACCTGCCCGATACTCACTGACACCACCGTCACCACCTCCACCTCCCCTACATCAACGACTGTTCATATCCTCAACGATGACATCGGCAGCAAAAGAACTGCCACACAGTCCCGGACTTCCAACGGTGTGGTCCGCAACACGAGTTTTCCCACCTTGTCGTCGTCAGGGTTACCGTCGTCGTCGTCGTCATCGTCGTTAACCCAAGGAAAACCAAAGACTCCCAGCCCGAAGAAAAGTGTGTCGACTCTTTTCTCGTCCAATCACACGAAGTCTTGGCAGTGCAGCTTGTCCAACTACAGCCAAGACTCCAACCGCCATATCTCATCCGCTGGGGGGTCAGCAGAAGCTCTTGAAATGCAGACCAGACGATCGAGCTTTCTCGATCTAGCCAAGCAGGTTTCCCCGACGAAGCAGTCGAAAGTGTTTGTCTACCAAGACAGTGAACCGACAATGGTTTCCACCAGTCGCTCGTTCGTGGATTTGAAAAGTGCCTGTCAGCAGCACAGTTCTGCGAGTGCGACTTGTCAGAGCTGTGCCCAGTCACGTGATATGAGCCAGGGTGACAGCCAATCAAATGAGAAAGGTTTGCATTTCGCTGACCAGCCAAATTGCTCCTCTAATCAAAGAGCACACCCGCACGTCTCTGTCAGTTCGTCTCACGTCATTATGCACGAAAATCCGGTGACGGTTATTTCAGTGGCAGATCACAAGGTATCAAGACGTCCCCCCGAGAGATCGTTCTCGGAGAGGAAACCTCGGCCCCCGGACGGCACACCCCAACGGACACATTCTCGTCATGCCAGCTACACTCCAGACGTTCAGCCAGACTGCAATGTGCAGAGCCAGACACAATCAGTGTGTCTTCGGACTCACGGAAACGCTCAGCGCGCCGACCCGAACCACAGTTACCGCCATTCTTACTCCGAGCAGACGGAGCACGAGCGACGCGGACAGGAGAAGCACCGACGTCATAGTCGGCACCACGCTCAGACCAAGGTCAGCACGGGCGACTCGCCCAACACCCAGTTGACTTTCTCGTCCTCTGACTGCCCATCAGACACTCAGCCCCTTCTGCCGCATCCTGGGATGCGGCGAGACGGGGGAGTCACGGGTAGCCCCGAACAGCAACGGATGTGCGTTGACAACGCCATGGTGCGTTTCCAGACCGTGGACTATCGCGAGCCGACAGCCGGCAACCGGAAGGAGCGCGCGGGATTTGAGCGTGCGCAGACGGTGCCGATAGGGTCGAGGATAGAGGTCACGAGCAACAGCATTAGCGAGAACATCCACCTCGGGGTGCTGGGTTTTGGAAGCAGCTCCTCCCCGACAGGGTCAGACACGCTGGCAGCACCGCCCCTGAACGAGTTATACCGCTACCACGTGTTTTTCTCGCACTGTCCGCAAGACGTGGGCTGGGTTCAGGAGGTTGTCGCCCGCCTGGAGGCACCGCCTTACAACTACAGATGTGCCGCTTCTCCCGACTCTCCTCAGGTTAGTCAGTCGGACGGTGGTGTGTGTGCGTGTGTGTGCATTCCTCGGGTCGTGAGTTCGACTCCCGACTGGGGCCAGATAGTTTTCTCGTTTCCCCCGTAATTATGCGGTGGGAAAAGACCTTACCCCCCCCCCCTCCCCCGGGTGTGTGCGTGTCGGAGGGGGGGGGGGGGTGGCTGAAATTAAATTCAGTCGGTGGTTTTGTTTTTGCTGTCAGTAATGATGTTCATTCAGCATTGACGTTTATGTCGTCAGTAAGCAGTGACGTTTATGTCGTCATTTAGCAGTGACGTTTATGTCGTCATTCAGCAGTGACGTTTATGTCGTCCGTTCAGCGGTTTTTAAAAAAAATATAATTGTCGTCATTTAACAGTGACATAATAAATGTCGTCGTGTCAGCATTGATGTTCATGTCAGCAGTGATGTTCATAATTGTCGTCATTCAACAGTGATGTCATTTATCGTCATTCCTCACTTTCTCCCCTCTCCCTTTCTCTCTCTCTCTTCCAAGGACGCAGCTTCACTGGAGCAGAACCTCCTGTGTGCAGCCATGCTGAGCGAACGCGTGGTCCTGGTCTTGAGTAAGCAGTACGTTCAGGAGACGTGGTTCACGTTCGAGAAAGTTCTTCGGCAGCTGACTCAGATGAGCCTCCACAACCAGCGCATCATGGGCGTGCTGCTTGAGGACTGCGACATCCCGGAAACGCTTGGAGAGCTCTACTTCCTGGACACGTCCGATCCGGATTTCTTCCACGTCTTCAGCAAGCGTTTGAAGACTGGTGAGTCAATATGCTAGCTGGGATAAACTCGTTTAAATCTAAAAGGAAATTTGTACTGTTAAAGGCTCGTTTAGATCTAGCTCAACGCGCTTCATGAATACCAAGCCAGGTGGTGTTGCATAAATTAAGAGTTATCACAAGCACAGATAGATGTTTCGGATGAAAGTAAGAATTGGAATTCTCTCCCTCATTCTATCCGCCAGTCACCCTCCCTTGAAACTCGCGCTCCATCAGGTCTTCATCTGACGCTCTTACCCTCCGAATTCACCGCCCTAGACTTTCTACCGTTGGCACTCGAGCATGCTGGTTCCTTTAGCCTGAAATTGCCTCCCTCATTCTCTCCGCCAGTCACCCTCCCTTGAAACTTTCAAGAAAATCTTAAAACCCATCTGTTTTCAGCCCTGAACACCATTTAACTGTTTGCATCATGTTCTCAGCATGTGCCCGTCTTTGTGCCAAGGTCCTCACCTTATGGCTCTGTATATTTGTGTATATATTTCCTTTTCATTTTTTATTTTATTTTATCTTTAAGCCGCTTAGAACTAGAATGTATTGATAGGTTAATATAGCGCTATATAAGCATTATCATTATTTGCTATTAAATAAGAGCGAACCCTCGCGTGGTCGTGATACCCCCGACCTTGACCTCACCCCCGTCCTTCACAATTGAGGGTTTTGTTTTGTTTTGTTTTGTTTTTTGGTGGGGGTGGGGGGGGGGGGCGAGGGTAGATCTTGAGCCAAACCAAGCTGCGAGGGGGAGGAGCGGGGAGGGAGAGGGGGGAGGGTGCATGCGGCAGTTGCCGTGGCTGCAGTATTCGTGCCGTGAGTGATCAGCTCGCCTGCCTTGTTTTCCGACGGAGCAAACAAAATTGATCATGATTCATCGGTAATAACTGAGCGACTTCATGGAGGATAGCATTCATTCTTGTCAGGCATAAAGTAGGAGCGGCGAAAATCCTTCACTGGAAACATTCGAGCTGCGTGCGTGCCGGAAAAACAAACAAACAGACAGACAGACACAGGCTGACTGGGCGATGCCTCTGATATGGTGGATAGGGGGAGAGGGGAGGGGGGGGGGAGGGCTCCACTCGCAACGTGGTAGTCACGAGAACTGTGTTTATTCACACGCTCAAACCGGCCATTTATGTATCCTATGTTTGTTTTCGGGAGGAAAGCTGTGTTTCCTAGCACACGCTACCCGTCAAAAACGTCAAGATGGGTAGATGGTGTATTCATGCTGAATGTGAGGTCAGTTCAAGCCATACCTGGGTAAGTGTGATGGTAAGTCTGGGAGTTTAACGTCCTTTTCCGCCATGGGTGAAATCAAGGAAGGGGCAGTAAAATAAAGGCCATCACAAATATTTGGCCCCAGCGGGATTCGAACTCACGTCTCGAGCTCCATGCTGTTCGGCTATCCCGGCTCCCCTAAGCCGTATTTGTTGCGAAAAAAACAACAACTGTTACAACAACAACAACAACAACAAAACTTAAAAGAAAAAGGAAATGGGTCGCTTTGAAAGTCTTAATACGTTTGTCAGACATACAACAAACGCTGTGGAAAATTTTTTTTATCGACTGCGCTTAATCCATGCATCAGAATCAGTCACGTGGGTCACAATAAAGCATCTGATACAATTGTGGTGACTCGGGTTGGCGTGTATGTTGTTCTGCTTACGTAGAAACGTACCGGGCACTGAGCAGACGACGATATTTGCCAATTTGGTTGCGGACTTAACTCCTAACTGTCCACGCACGAATCACATCCTGAATCAAAATCGTCACACCACAAGACAGCACTAGACAACACTATCATGCAACCTCGAGGCCAGCAGTCCGCCCGAGAGACAGCGCAACGTGCCGTCATATTGCGTCACACTGGTGGCAGGGTTGTGGACAGTTAGGAGTTAACGCTCAGTGGACAGCGCTGATTGGTGGCTATATTTAGCGACTTGGTCGTGTCGACGTGTGGTACAGGTATGGAAGCGTCAGGCCAAAGAAAATCATATTATTTTCTCTACTATCAGAAGCCGCAAAGTCACGAAAATGGTCGCAATAGCCGAAAAGAAATCTTTGATAAATACAGTGTGTGTGTGTGTGTGTGTGTGTGTGTGTGTGTGTGTGTGTGTGTGTGTGTGTGTGTGTGTGTGTGTGTGTGTGCGGGCGTGTGTGTGTGTGCTGCTGTTGAATAAGTGTGATAATTACAATTAGGTATTAGGTATGGATGTTCTTATGCATGTTTTTTTTTTTTAATTCTTAGAGTGGTGAATTGTTTGATTTCTTAATGATTTGTCATGTAATGCTTTACATAGAGTTTCTTTCTTTTTTCTTAATAGCGTTTATGTTATTTTAGAGCCCGTCCGAACATTTAATTGCCCCATGAGGGATGAATAAAGTAATTTGAACTTGAACTTGAACTATTCATTTGGCAAAAAGCCTTAGAGCTTTGTAAGAAGCAGGTTTGTTTTTGTTTTCCTCTCACTTGGAACTCATCACGAACGTAGAAACTTGAAGGAATTCTTTTTCTTTTCTTTTTTTTTGCTGCCACAACTCTTTGCCGGCTCCAGTGGTGTTCCTCCCTGGTAATGGGTGGAATCCACGGAGGACTCGGAAGTTGGGGCAATTTTTGTTATGCATGATGATGGAGATGAGGATGGTGGTAAGATGATGCTATGGAGGTCCGTGTGGTTTGGGACTGCGGGACAGGGCCGCATTCCACGCTTCCTGTCATAAATATCCCCGGCGTTCACCAGGCCCGGGAACTACGGCACCTGCGGTGCCGGCCGTGTAATCATCCACATCATAAGACGTGTCATACCAAGGGAAGCACCCCCCAAAGTCGCACCCGTGAAGTGGGTGAAGCTCGGCTGTGTGGCAACAGCCTCCCCGTTGGGCCCATAGCACACCCGCTCTGGGTAGGAGCCGACCTAGGTAGGAAAAATCCTGCTTGCCTCGGCTGGGATTCGAACCCGGGTCTCCCGGTCCATGGTCCGAAGTGCTAACCACTACACTACGGGGGCCGGTAACATAGAAACTGGAAGGAATTCTTGGTTCGGCCACGTACAAGTAATTTAAATGTGTTCTGTCAATTTTCATTGCCACGCATGGGCTCTCCATCAGTGCAGAGCTTGAAATTCGTAACGATCGTTCGACACACTTGCAGGGCCTCGGAAGTAATCGATGTTAGGAAATAGGGAACCCAAAATGTGGAACATGTATGTACCGTAAATCTCAGTAACGTAATGTAACCTTGCTTAACAGGCATGTCCGAGTGTACCGTGTAATACAGCCTTCACAAAAAGTTAAGGACCACTTGCAAATATCATTCAACTTTTGTCGTGGTGGCATGCTGGTGTAGTGCTGAACATCGCTGAAACGGCGGTTTATGTAGGCAAACAAATGAGCACAGTTCATAACCAGGGATGCAGTCTTTGACCTGCATCTCATTTTTGCCGTGCAGAAAGCCCCAGGTATCGCTCACTGAACACTGAAACTCGGTCTAGTTTTGCCGAAATTGCAGATTTTCAAACGCGCCAAGCATGCTGTGTGACGCGCACGTGCCATCCACACAGTGGTCGCCATGTTCACTGATTACCCCTTAACCTTGCTACCGAATTTTACGGGAAAAATCTTATTCGTTTATTTTTTTTCTGATGTATTGAAACTGTCACCCATTATGTTGACTGGTCCTTAACTTTTTGTGAAGACTGTATGTTGATACTGTTGGAGCCTCCATGCTGGTTATGCCACTGATTTGGAAAACTTCCGAAGCTCTAAGGCTGTTTGGCAGGTAGAAGGATGTTTCATTTTTGCCATCGCGGCCGTTTTCGTGGCTTTGTTGCTTCTAATACAGTATTCCCTGTGATTCGAAAATCCAAGGGTCCTTGGGACCCTGTCTCCATATTTTTGATTGTCCTTTTGTAAATTTGGAGGGTCCATACATCAAATTCTGTCTGTTACGCACAATGGCTCAGCGGGAATGCAATGCTACAACTGAGTGTCCACTGCTAGTTACAGATCGCTTTTTGTTCATCCGGATTTCCGGGAGAAAGTTGGAAAAACACTGTTTGTCATGGCGAGACCATGAACATGCGTCCCCTGTGACGCGCTGTTCTCAAATTTGTGCGTCAGTTTAAGAGTTTTGTGCGTACAAATACGCACACGTGTGCGTAATCGGGAACACTGTTAAATAGTAGAGAAATACGACTTTCTTTGAGTCTACGGGCCGAACTGAACCCAACACGCACGCTCACGTGACTCACACGCATTCTCTCACACACTGGACATAGTACAATCACGCTATTTAAACTAGCTCAGCTATTTTAACTTCGGAATTTAGAATTGCATTTATTTTTCAAATTTGGTGGGCTGAACATTTCCAAAGCAGAGGGGGGAGGAAGCCGGAGTACCCGGAGAGAACCCCCGACGATCGGCCCGAATGAACGGTGCCACACACGAGAAAGAAAAATTCTTCGCTCCGAGTGGGACTCGAACCTGACCCTGTCGCATTGGTGACTAGGTCTTCACCACTAGACCACCGACCGCCCGTATAATGCACAGATTAAGCACATTCAATGAAAAAAAAAAAAAAAAAATTCCACACGCTGTTGCATGTCCGTCACACGGAAGGAGACCTTAATGTAGTTACCGCTAAGTATAAAATTTCCCTTTCTTTCCGTAAGCCTCCAGAGGATGGGGAACTAAACTTAACTTGGGATTATGTTCGCGGCTTATCAGTATGAAACATGTTGAGCGAGACAGACGGCGGTTGGGACCGGAGGGGGGGGGGGGAGGCCGGGGTGGTCTTTGGGAGGGGAGAGGGATGGCGGGAGTAGATGAGTAGAAGATTAGAAGGGGAAAATGCCATACTTCGATTAATGATTAAGTTAAAGGTCAGTGGCTTTTTATTCCACCTCTATTACTCGACTGGAATCCGCCAAGAAACGCTGCCCGTGCTCTTTCATTGGAAATCGATGTAAGTAATCAGGAGGCAGGCTTTTCATGAAAAGATTTTCTGTCCGAAGGGCTTTACACACCGCTTCATCATCACAATCCCTCATCAACTCCAGAATCCTGATGCAGAAGTCATTAGAGTTCGGAATGCGCCGGTCAGATCCCGGTTGTGTTTTGTCATAACTCATTTATCAACTACAGAAACCTCTAGATTATGTTTCGGCATATAGCGACAGATCCAAGTTATTTAGGCTACAAGGGACAGTTCGTTATGACTAATTTATCACCGACAGAAACCATTAGACCTAATGGACGAGGGAAGCCGGGGTGGCCGAATGGTGGAGCGTTGGACTTCTAATGCTCGGGTCGTGAGTTCGTATCCCGGCTGGGGCCAAATATTTGTGCTAGCTTTTTCGTCGTTGCCCCGTCTTTGATATCAACCGTATGTGGTGGAAAAGGACGTTAAACCCCCAAACCCCCACCCACCCACCCACCTAAAGGACGACTCCACTCCTTTCAATCGAAAGGGTCGAGCCCCCAGAATTCACCCAGTCGCGTCCCGTGGCATAATGAGCACAAAATATGGCATGGTCTGGCAATTTTTCGCCAGACACAACGAGGAAAGCACATGTAGTTTGATATGACTCTGAGTGTTATGATGCGCTAGCGTCAAATCCCGAAAGTATTTATTATAAAGACAGGACTTCGTCATAACTGATTTATCAACTACTAGACAACTTCAGAGTGTTTCAGAATTAATTCCCCAAAGCGGGATCCCGAATGACGTATTTGGTTGAAAGGACACAGGTTTAAATGTTGTCGTAACTAATTTATCATCTACAGAAACCTTCAGGGTGTGTTCCGACCACAGACGTAAAGAGATAGACGCACCGCCGCACGCTGCCACCGCTGCTTGCGAGTGTCGCTGTCGCGGCCGTCTTGTGAATACCAGAACTCAGATGCTCTGTGTACAGGACGCCTCATTCGAAATACAAAGTTCTTTAGAAAGACGTCATCAGAAATGTGACGTAAGATAAAGCGGACCAATGCTATGCGCGCTATGTAAACAGCTGGCACTTCCAGGTACTCGCAACATGGCGCGCGGCGGCGTCACACTTCCAGCACCACAGGGGGTCTATCTCTGTACGTCGATGGTTCCGACACACACTAGCGTCAGGTCCCAGCTGTATTCGTCATGTGGACAGGACTGCGTCATAACTGATTTATCACTTATAAAAGCGCTTAGAATGTGTTGTGATACACTGACGTCAGATCCCGGCTGTATTTTTTACAAGAACTTCGTCACGACCAATTTAACATAAGCATTTTTTTTTTCACTATAACCGATTACATGTGTGTGCATATATGTGTGAAAAACATTAGAGTTGTCATTAGTTAGAGTTATGAAGACACAATGTCGAAACGTCGACATGTTGACTGTGAAATGTGTCTTGTAAGATAAGTGGTTCT
This sequence comes from Batillaria attramentaria, assembly GCA_018292915.2. NCBI lineage: Eukaryota > Metazoa > Mollusca > Gastropoda > Batillariidae > Batillaria > Batillaria attramentaria. The sequence continues at coordinate 630,296 of JACVVK020000098.1, forward strand.
TAATTTTTTGTTGTTGTTGGTTGTTTCTAGTCATTTAGAGTGTTCTAGAAACAAATCTTTGGTCAGATCCTGCTACTGTTTGGTTACATGTACGGTGCTCCGTCGTAACTAGTTTATCAACTACAGCAACCTTCAACATATTTTTCGATGCACACTAGTCTTAGATCCTTTGGTGTAGCATGCCAGGTTAACTCCACGAATAACACCGTGGCCTGTAGCTGCATTGATCCGTACGCTGCGTACGCATAAAGCGCCCCCCCCCCCCCGGGTCAATGCAGCTTGATCCAGCTCTCAGCTAAAAGAGCCTCAGAGTAACTGGTGAGTGTGACTTATCTCGTGTCTTACACCGGCTTAACGGTCTGCAGTCTAAAGAGGAGAAAAAAAGAGAGAGAGAGAGGGAAAAAAAGCAAGCCGCAAACACGTTTGTTGTTGTTGTTGTTGTTGTTGTTTTTTTGTTTTTGTTTTTAACTGTGACTCTTGCGACTGTGCGTAAAGTTGAGTGTGCATTTTGCATTAAAAACACACACACACACACACACACACACACACACACACACACACACACACACACACACACACGCACGCACGCACGCACGCACGCACGCACGCACGCACGCACGCACGCACGCACACACACACTGTGGCATTTTGTTGAGATGGCAGACCTTTAATCTGGTCGGTTGTACTAACTACCATCATAACTAATTTATCGACTACTAGAGACATTCAGATTGTGTTCCGACCGACACACGCTAGCGTCAGATCCCGGTGGCGACTTTATTTGTCCCAAGTGTCCAAGCGGAAACCTGCAGGAACTAATTGGTAGGTGGGGGTAAAGCAGCGTATGGCACGAAGAATGCTTCTGCGTCCCTAGCGGTAACCAAACACAGCACGCAGAAACCAGCATGCCGCTGCATACGCGTGAATTCAGGACTAGCACTGATGTACAAGATAAACTTGACTGCTTGGTTGGTTGGTTTGGGGTTCAACGTCTTCCCCCCCCCCCCCACACCCCCCATTTTCCGAGATTATTCCCCACCATAATGGGGGAGCCGGGGTGGCCGAGTGGTAGAGCGTTGGACTCTCAGTGCTCGGGTCGTGAGTTCGAATCCCGCCGGCTGGGGCCAAATATTTGTGCTGGCCTTTTTTTCTCGTTGCCCCGTCTTTGTTATCACCCTTATGTGGTGGAAAAGGACGTTAAACTCCCAAACACCCACCCCCCCAACCCACCCACCCCCGCCATAATGTTTCTGGGGCCCCCCTCTGAGTACAGGAACCAATTTTAATCGGAATGTGAGACCTCGAAATTTTTTTTTTCTGGTCCCCCTGTATGGCGATACGTGGCGGAAATAAAGGATGTTAAAACTCTGATTTTCCGAATTTTTTCCCCGCCAGAATGATTCCTCTGAGTGAACCCATCCATTTTAATTGTGATGTGAGAACGCTAAGTGAAGTTTTATCGCGCACACACAGACAGACACTGCATACATTAAACACATAGGACATTACGGCAGCAATTAACCTCTGTGTAGTAGAGTCTTTGGATAAAATGATCGACCTAACAGTTCACTGCACAGTTTCGGGGGAGGCGGGATCGAGAGGTTGATTGCTGGACTGTCCATGCTCAGGTCGTGAGTTTGAATCCCGGCTGGGGCCAAATATATTTTGTGCTACAGCCTTTTTCTTGTTGCCCCGTCCTTAATGTCACCCATTGTGCGGGTGGGTGGGTGGGTGTTTCGCAGTTAAACGTCCTTTTCCACCACGTAAGGGTGATATCAAAGACGGGGCAACGAGAAAAAGGCCAGCACAAATATTTGGCCCCAGCCGGGATTCGAACTCACGACCCGAGCATTGAGAGTCCAACGCTCTATCATTCGGCTATCCCGTCTCCCCACCCACCCATTGTGCGGTGGAAAAAGGACGTTCAACCCTCGAACACCCAACCACCCACTGCACATTTTCCACCGTGTAATCTCTCTCATCGCGTGATCTGTCAACTCAGCGACGAACTCTCGCGTTCAGTATGCTTGCGAGAACTCGCGTGAGAAACACAGTCTCGACTCCCAGTTGTATTTGGTTTACAAACACTTCGCCATGACTAATTTATCAACTGGTGTGTTTTTCAGGGCGAATACCCCGCAGCAGTGAGTCGGTGAGCAGCGACCTGGCAGCAAGAGCATCCATTGCGCCTCCGCCCAGTACGTGAGACATGACCGTCACTGTCCTTGTGTACTCTTCCTTACCCACTCTTTCTTTCTTTATCCACTCAGTGTGCATTTTCCTTTTATCCATTCTTTCCTTGTCCGCTCTTTCCTTCATTCTGTATCCACTCATTTTGCATTGTTCTTTTTATCCATTCTTTCCTCATCCACTCTTTCCTTCATTATTTATCCACTCATTTTGCATTGTTTTTTCGTCCACTGCTTGCGTTATTCACTCATGTTGCTTTTTTTTTAAATTCACTCTTTCCTTTTTTCTTTATCTGCTCATTTTGCACGTTGAATTTTGTTGTTCTCTTTCTTGTACTCTTTATCCCTTTTATTAAATTCGGGATGCTTCTGCAAGGGGCAAGCGCGTCGCCGCAGTGCCGCGGCATCGACTAACCTGTTTTCGAAATTTTCGAGGAATGAAAGCCGGAGTGCCCGGAGAGAAACCCCCGATGAGCAGCCCGGGATCCAGGAAAAAGCCTTACCACATGTCACAGCTGACCTAAGTCGAACCCACACTTTACCGTGACAGCGGTGCATGACGGGACGGCGCTACCTATTAGACCACTGTCATTGTAATATAAGGCACTTCATTAGGCATGTTTAGTAGTCCAGCTGAACAGCGTAACCTATGTACATGTAAATTAGGCACGTTAGGGGTACCGTTAGCTAATCGCAGCGCGTTAGTCGCTCACGGCCTCTGCCTTTTTAGCGTAAGTTACATGTAAGTTCTCTCCGTCTGCGGCTCCCCTCAACTGACGACACCAGTAAGAAGAGACATGATGCACGGTCGTTCAAAAATGCAGCGCCGAAATTGTGGAACTCTTTCCCTGAGACAGTGAAGGAGGCAGTCAGCATTATCGCATTCCGGAAACGCCTGACGACTCATCTTTTCAGTGCCTCACCCCAGGAATCATCTGCAGCTCTCTCTCTCTCTCTCCTTTCAAAACCTCTCCCTAAGCGCCGTGAGCACTCAGTTAGGGTAGAGCCGTGCACTATATCAAGTCTCCATCATCATCATCATAAATGGGTTACGCTGCTCAGCAAAGTCCTCCTTACGAAGTACTACTAAACATGCCTGTTTACCCAAAGGGTTCCTTCGTTCCCTTTGTGCAATAAATACAATAAATATGTATAATTGGAACCTGATAGCATGGCCGTGATATAATATTCGTCATTACTGCACGGTGCAGGTTACTAATGACATATAATATGGCATCCATTCATTTCCGTTTGTAGAGTAATTGTGTGACGCACGTTCTCCATTCGTCCGTCTGTAGTATTGGTTAAAATTTCAGTGCGTATGGCAGGCATACAGCAGCGTTAGGAAAACTTGTGATCGAATGCGGTGACTCTGTGCATCACGCAGTCAGTCACTTGGGGATTTGGTCTAGTGGATAATGCATCCGACTTCGGATCCTGAGCTGCCCGGTTCGAGTCCCCGGTGGGCAGGATTATGGTTGGAGTTTTCCAATACCATATCAAGTCAGATCCATGTGCAGACTCGTTTACGGTGCCTGTCTCGCCTTCGTGTACACACGCACGCACAAATATCAAGTGTGCACGCTAAAAATCCCAAGTTTATCTTTCGAAGAAGAGTAGGCTGTGGCCGGTGGCATGGTAAAACAGAAATACTGTCGCACGCACCAGAGTGAATAGCAGGGTGGAGGTTTGCACATAAAGTAGCGCTTAGCGGCAGCAGGCTTTCACTGCTTCGTCCTCCAGCCCTGCGGCGCCATGAGCATCTCAGCAGAGAGGGATACGTGCGCCGAGGAGAAGTCTACCATACCATACCATACTTGGGGGCATAATACGGCATCTGAGACCATTGTGGTGACTGACTGACCAGCGTATAAGTTGTTCTAGAAGTGTACCGCGTACTGAGCAGACGACGTTATTTGGTTGCGGCCTGAGGACCAGCTAACGGCGCTGATTGGTGGCTATTTTTAGGAGCTTTGTCGAGTCCAAGTCTGTTCAGGAATGGGCCTTAGGCTCAAAGAAAGTCATAATTATGTCTCTACTATTAGAAGCGACAAAGTCACGAAAACGGTCGCAATGGCCAAATGGAAAACAGACAGTGCTTCGAAAGTGGCAGTTTTTCATCAAAGAAGATTTTCTGTTTTTTAGAGTCGCTCATAAACAGACAATAAAGTATTTTGAATTGAATTTGAATTGGTTTGAATCTTAGCGGCGTTGTAAATACAGACTGATAGAGGCTTTAACAAAGTTGCTGTAGTTTGTATGTTTCCCTTTTCCCAAGTTCATGCCTACCCGAATCAAATTACCCAGAAGCGGAAGCGAAAGGAATAAAATGCGTCTCAAAGTGGTCTCGTCAATTGAGGACGGGGGTCGTGTGTGTGTGTGTGTGTGTGTGTGTGTGTGTGTGTGTGTGTGTGTGTGTGTGTGTGTGTGCGTGCGTGCCTGCGTGTGTGTGTGTGTGTGTGTGTGTGTGTGTGTGTGTGTGTGTGTGTGTGTGTGTGCGTGCGCGCGCGCACCAAGCTCACAGATGGGTCACTCAGGCATTTGGTCATCGTTCTGTTTTTCATGTTGGTTTTCCTTCCACTCGTGCTGATAAGAGTGTTGAGTAAGCAAGCATCCCAACCCAACCGCCTGGTGTCTGACACCAAAAGTGCCCTTAGGAAAGCACTTGAAACCGGCATACAACTGCTTGAATAAATGGAATTGGTGTGTGTGTGTGTGTGTGTGTGTGTGTGTGTGTGTGTGTGTGTGTGTGTGTGTGTGTGTGTGTGTGTGTGTGTGTGTGTGTGTTTTCAGTCGCAATACGACACCGCATCTCCAACAGAATTTCTTAGATTCCGGAAACCGATTTCCCCTGCCCGTCTTCTGCCTGTCTATTGGCATAAGACCCCTTAATTCTTTCTGATGGCAAATAGCGTGTGCCACTCGAATAACAAGTGGCAAGAAAAAGCTTCCCTTTGCTCTCCTCATTTTTCATCCGGGTGCTCGAAACCTTCACGTGTCGCAGAGCAAATAATCTCCATCCGAGGAGATTTCCGTGTAAAGTGCTGTTTTTATGGGATCCGTCCAAACAGTGCGGAGAAATGCGGGAAAGTCTAAGAAGGGTTTGTTTCTCTTACGGCAACCAAAAAGCACGCTGTGATGTACAAGATCAGTGCGTTGATTGAAACTATACTAAAAATAACAACACAAATAATAATAATAATAAGACAAAGGACATTACAGTAGCAATTAAAGCCAGTACAGGAATGCGTTTCATCAAAACCACGCAGTATTAAAAAAAAATGGTGTGTGTGTGTGTGTGTGTGAGAGAGAGAGAGAGAGTCTCACATCTTTCGCACTATTGATCGTTCATTCGGGCCGATCGTCGGGGGTTCTCTCCGGGTACTCCGGCTTCCTCCCCCTCTGCTTTGGAAATGTTCAGCCCACCAAATTTGAAAAATATATGTAATTCTAAATTCCGAAATTTAAATAGCTGAGCTGACCCTTCGCACCACGTGATTGTAATATGTTTATGTCCTGTGTGTGAGAGAATGCGTGTGATTCACGTGAGCGTGCGTGTTGGGTTCAGTTCGCGGCGCTTTGAGCCGATTCGTGAAATTGGGTAAAGCGCCTATACAATACTCATTATTATTATTATTATTATTATTGCGAGCAAGCAATCAGGTCTAGTGTCTCTGTCTCTTTTAATCCATCATTGTTTTAAACGCGCGCGCACACACACACACACACACACACACACACACACACACACACACACACACACACACACACACACACACACGCACACACACCACACACACACACACACACACACACACACCACACACACGCACACACACGCACACACACCACACACACACACACACACACACACACACACACACACACACACACACACACACCACACACACACACCACACACACACACACACACACACACACACACACACACACCACACACACACACACACACACACACACACACACACACACACACACACACACACACACACACCACACACACACACACACCACACACACACACACACACACACACACACACACACACACACGCTCCATTATTTATGTGATTGTATGTGATTCTGCGTGTCCTCGCATATTTTTGCACTTCTTTGAATTTCTGTGCACTTCTTCGCACTATTTAGACGGACCGCTTTTACACGAATGGCCAAGGGAGGAAGGATTTGGCCGACAAGTAAAAACACTCGCTTTACGTCAAGCGAAGACAAATGAGAGAATTTTTCTAACGATCGATTCGTTTCCTGAGTGCTTTGATGTCCGAGATATTCCACGGTGCCTTTTGTCTGTTTGGTCGTACTTACTGTGTCTTTTGTCTCTCCGTCGTATTTGCTGAGGGTGCTTAAATATGTAAACAGAAAAAACAGCAACAACAACAACAACAACAAAACCCCTGAAACTGAAAAATTGGTTAGAGGTCAGTTGGTGCGGAAAGAAAATTGTCTATACTTTTTCTATGCCTTTGGAGCGCGCGCGTACACACACACACACACACACACACACACACACACACACACACACACACACACACACACACACACACACACACACACGCGCGCGCGCGCGCGCGCGCACACAGAGCAAGAGAGAGAGAGAGGAGGATGATGATGAAAGAGAGAGAGAGTTAATTGTTACAGCTTGCACCAAAGTGTAAGACGGGATAGCAACGAATGGAGCAATGAATGTGGTGAACGGTCAGGAGGTACGGAAAAAAAAGGAATGTCCATTGTGCCATTGTAAATAGCAAATAAAACCCGCTTATGAATATTACATTGTATACAAAACACTTCATTGTTTCCACCAACACTAGCATATCAAGCATAACGTCTTTTCCACCATATATCGAGTATAAAAACTGGAGCAATAAATGTTGCGATAGGTCAGACGGTACGGAAAGAAGAATGTGCATGATATAGTTTCATTATGCATTTGTAAATACATGTGATAACAAAATAAGAACTCGAGTATGTGCTATTCGCGTCGTTTCAAGCTACGAAGGATACAGAGCGGAATAGCAAAGAATGGAACAATAAATGATTGTGATAAAAGGTCAGATCGTACGGGAAGAGGAATGTCTGTGTAGTTTCATTATGCTTTTGTAAATGCCTACCCCCCCCCCCCCAAAAAAAAAAAGCAAACAAACAAACAAACAACAACAAAACAGCAACAAAACAACAACAAAAACAACAACAAAAACAATTAAAAACAACAACAACCCCCCAAAACAAACCCAAAAAACCCCAAACAAACAAACAAACAAACCAAAAAAAAAAATAATAAAAAAACAAGAAACGTGTTCGTGTAATGCGCATGTTTCAGGTTACCAAGGATATAGGACGGAACAGCAAAGAATGGAACAATGAATGATCGTGGTAAAAGGTCAGATCGTACAAGAAGAGGAGTGTCCATGCAGTTTCAGTATGCTTTTGTAAATAAGCAAAACAACAACAAAAACAACTAGAAAAAGAAAAACAAAACAAAAAATGCGAACGTGTTAAACGCATTGTTTCGGGTTACGAAGGATTTAGGGTGGAATAGCAAAGAATGGAACAATAAATGATTGTGGTATAAAAAGGTCAAATCATACGAAAAGAGGAATATCCATACTTGCATTCCGCCTTTGTAAACAGTGTCAACCTCGCGCATTCCTTGTACAAAACACTTGATTGTTTCAACTTCCACCAGGATAAAATATAAGGCAGAGTACAAAGAACGGAACAAACAAATGTGGTGAAAGGTCAGATGGTACGGAAAGGAGAAAGTCGATACTGCAATTTTTCTCATATCGATAGACCTCTTTACGTAGAATGCCGTAGTAGTTTTTCGAGCTTCGGTTAGACTTTGCTCCTCAATTTGTAGCGGTTCGTAGTGCAGGGCCCGTATGTAATAGTCGAGATTAGGGCTTTAAGCCCTGGGTTAGTTTAACCTCAAACTAGCTCCAGGGTTAATTTTTTTTTTAAATCAGGAATCAGGGTCCATTCCAGCAAGATGCCCAAGCCGTTATAGAAGGATTTATTTCTTCCTTTATTCGCCTCTTTTTTATAACGTAATTTTGTTTCTTGGTTTCTTTTGTCCTTGTGTGGGTTAGGCCTGTAGCCGTGGGTTAAATTCACCTCGACTTTTACATTCGGGCCCAGAACTGTACAAGAGCAGAAACGTGTTGACGGAATGGAGTAACCTGTCTTGTTTTCTTTCATCCAAAATGCAGGCGATCGTTTTCCTAGAATACAGTTCTTAGCTGTGAATATTTCAAGATATTTGCCTGTCTCAGTGTAGGATGAATAAAACATGAGGTGCGACTGACTGTTTTACAATGCTCTTCCGCTTCCTTTTGGAAAATGTTTTCGCCGGTCATGAATATTTTATGTCCCGACTTACTGGAGTAGAAACATGGAAGCCATCATTTGAGTGACTAGCCATGATCGTCTGCTTCCGTGTTACAGGCGAAGGCTCAGGCTCGCTAACTTGCTTCAAGAGTTATTGCAATAACTGTAAACGCATTGAAGGGCTGGAGGGGGTGTGGAGCACTTACGAAGTTCTAAAGCTAAAGTGGTGTTAATCCATTTGGGAAAGGGGGACCGGTTTCATACCATAGCGGCTTCTAATATTGAGATACACGGCGTTCTTTCAGCATCCGGTGCGTTTCCTGTCTTACGGTTGGCCGTCCCTTTTGCGGCACTACCCTTTGCGCCACCGTGAAAACCCTAACGCAGAGCTCACTAAATGAATTACGTTTTAACGCTGGACAACGATCATAAACTGAAAGACTGGATTTGTCTTGCTGTCTAAAGCAAATTTTCCAACCGTGCGTTCGCATTTTACGACAAGCCGCACAGCGGACTGGCCGTGTTGAGAAGAACCAATGACAGTGGAGACCGTCTCCAGTTCATGGAGAGGAACCAAAGCCATTGATAATTATAGTAGAGAATGGTAGAACAAAACTGATAACGCCATTGACCTCACTACAACAATAATAAGGGACATGTGTACTTTGTGTTTTCCATTTTGGCGACCCTTCCCGTTTGGAATGGAATTTTAAAGATATACACTCCTAACAGAAAGCTTTCCGAAGTGTGAAAAAACATTTTACAGAGTCGACCGTGCAAGCACAGTCAACTCTGTCACAGTTGCACAGTTTTGAGCGTCCCTGAAACCCCGATAATAGCCAAGGGTAGCCTGATTTCACAGCTCAGTTTGCGTTTTGACACTGAGCGTGAAAGATCGTGCAGCACTCAACATCCGCTAGACACGGTAGCGACTGATGTGTCTCGCTCACTGACCAAAAGCCAAATAATGTCACGGCAAACTCGTACTCTGGTTTTATTAGGGTTCCCGAAGCGCTGAAAACTCTGCAACTGTGACAGAATTGCCTGGATTACGTATGCACAGTCGAAGGAGTCGCAGTTCTAAAAGAAACGCAATGTTTGCGGCTTTTTGCTGAGATTGCAGACATTTAACGTGCTCACTTGATATTCATGCGTGCGTGTGTACTTGAAGGCTCCGAGACAGTGCAGGCACCGCAAATGAGTTTGCACGTGAATTCGACTCTGTGTGGGGACTGAGAAATCCCCGACCAAATTCCTGCCCACCAGGGAATTCGAACCCGGCACCTCGAAGCAACCAGGCCAAATCCCTTGGGCGTTTAGGCCGCTGGAAGTGATAACCGTGTTAGCCGAAGCACCACACTACATGGGCGGCTAGGACGCTGTAAGTGCGCATGTACTCTGAGTTACTTCCTTCGCAGACGGAGTCAAGCAGACAATCGCGTGACTAGAGGTATTTCTAAATACTGACAATGAAAGACTGCTGATTCAGGTTCCGTCGGTAATGGCCGGGCTAAATTATAAAGCCCGCGCTCTTCAGTAAGTTAAAGTACTGCTCATCATGACAACAATTTTAAGGTCCATCCGTCTGGAATTCAAGCCCATTCTATGCTAGTAAGTAAAGAGCAAGAGTTTTTATAGGTATGCGTACTTGTCGCGTATATCATGTATATTTTAAGTGGTGTGTGTGTGTGTGTGTGTGTGTGTGTTGTGTTGTGTTGTGTTGTGTTGTGTTGTGTTGTGTGTGTGTGTGTGTGTGTGTGTGTGTGTGTGTGTGTGTGTGTGTGTGTGTGTGTGTGTGTGTGATGTTCGCAGTACTGTCTATCTGTAACTGTTGCTGTTACCGTTACGTAAATTTGTACTGTAAAATGTTAAGTGGGACCCCCCCACACACACCCCCCCCCCAACCCCCCACCCCCTCGCGCCTATAACACCAACGACGTCACGTGAAGTGAAAATAAATGCATTAGCCCAAGGAACACTTACAAAATGAAATCTTACAAAATGAAATCTTATTTCAACTTTCTTTCGAGGCGCGCAAAAAGGGGATATCGCTGTCTCTGCCCACGAGACGCCTCTTGAGATGTTGCACATGTAAGACGTTAATCACTTTCCTGGCGTCAGTGAGACGTGTTCAGCCAATACAAGTTCACTTTTGTATTGATTTGGCACCGAGAGAGGTGTTACAGAAACCAAAAAAATGTTAAAAGAGCACACATCGATTTTTTAAATCACAGATAAATTGTCCCGCCTTGACAAATTAACTGAATTCTCTAGAATTTCAGCAACACCGGCCCCCGTAGTGTAGTGGTTAGCACTTCGGATCATGGACCGGGAGACCCGGGTTCGAATCCCAGCCGAGGCAAGCGGGATTTTTCCTACCTAGGTCGGCTCCTACCCAGAGCGGGTGTGCTATGGGCCCGATGGGGAGGCTGTTGCCACACAGCCGAGTTTCACCCACTTCACGGGTGCGACTTTGGGGGTGCTTCCCTTAAATTAGTATGACACGTCTTATGATGTGGATGATTACACGGCCGGCACCGCAGGTGCCGTAGTTCCCGGGCCTGGTTAATACCGGGACATTTATGACAGGAAGCGTGGAATGCGGCCCTGTCCCGCAGTCCCAAACCACATGGACCTCCATAGCATCATCTTACTATCATCCTCATCTCCATCATCATGCATAATAAAAATTGTCCCAGTTTCCGAGTCCTCCGTGGGTTCCACCCATGACCTGGGAGGAACACCACTGGAGTTGGCAAAGAGTTGGGGCAGCCAAAAAAAAAAAGAAAAAAAGAATCACCTGATGAGGGTCCCATCGACCCGAAACCATGGTCGTGAGCGGCTCAGTAAAATCACCAAATCATATGGCCCAGGTTGTACCGACCATTTTCCTCCCGGTGGGAGGGGAATGGGGGCCTTATGAATGGTGAGATACCCTTAGATCTGTTAGACGTTTTAGAGGTAGGTTGGTAGATCACCCCCCCCCCCCCTCCACTGTGGCTTTGGGCACGGCGTACCTGTCCAATGGCTTACAAAACACACATCTCTTAAATCTAGGGAGCGCTCTCAGCTTTACTTACTTCCCTATATATATAATACAAATTTACTTTTTCAGGTATACCTCCTTTCAAGTGTACACTTTCCATCTCATTTGTTTTTTTTTGTTTTTTGTTTTTTTTGCTGCCACAACTCTTTGCCGGCTCCAGTGGTGTTCCTCCCTGGTAATGGGTGGAATCCACGGAGGGCTCGGAAGTTGGGGCATTTTTCTTTTTTATTGCATGATGATGGAGATGAGGATGATGGTAAGATGATGGTATGGAGGTCCGTGTGGTTTGGGACTGCGGGACAGGGCCGCATTCCACGCTTCCTGTCATAAATATCCCGGCATTGACCAGGCCCGGGAACTACGGCACCTGCGGTGCCGGCCGTGTAATCATCCACATCATAAGACGTGTCATACCAAGGGAAGCGCCCCCAAAGTCGCACCCGTGAAGTGGGTAAAGCTCGGCTGTGTGGCAACAGCCTCCCCATCGGGCCCATAGCACACCCGCTCTGGGTAGGAGCCGACCTATGTAGGAAAAATCCCGCTTGCCTCGGCTGGGACTCGAACCCGGGTCTCCCGGTCCATAGTCCGAAGTGCTAACCACTACACTACGGGGGCCGGTTTCCATCTCATTTGTTATGTCATGTGAATGATGTACTGTCACTGTATGAAAAGAACTCAAAAACAGAATTTAAAAAAAAAATTGTCACAACTTGACATCTTAGAAATTTCATTCCGTTGATTGTATAACGTTTATACCACGTACAGTCGACGAAACTAGAAAGCCGGTATCTCAGTACAGCTCTGACAGCTACTTGACAGTGAAACTAGTTCCCGTTTCGGTTTCTCTATGAGTCCCGTGAGTTCACGCAGGTTCTCGCGTTGTAAATTACGTGATCTGTAACTGAGCCGTGCCATTCATTTTCTTCGTGCACACGAGTCCGCAAAACTATCGCCACTGATTGATGAGCACTTTTCTCACCATTTCAATAAATCTACCTTGAAGAAGAGCATAAGTTCATTCGGGCCGATCGTCGGGGGTTCTCTCCGGGTCAGTCCTCCGGCTTCCTCCCGCTCTGCTTCAGTTTGGAAATGTTCAGTCCACCAAATCTGAAAAATAAATGCAATTCTAAATTCCGAAATTTAAATAGCTGAGCTGACCCTTCGCACCACGTGATTGTAATGTGTTTATGTCCAGTGTGTGAAAGAATGCGTGTGATTCACGTGAGCGTGCGTGTTGGGTCCAGTTCGCGGCGCTTGGAGCCGATTCATGAAACTGGGTAAAGCGCCTATACAATACTCATTATTATTACCATAAGCTCCGGTCAAATCCATGGCACTGACGGCTTGTTGCCTCTATGTTCGTAACGCCGCTGAGATGAAAAACTGTCGCTTTCGACGCTCTAAGGTTGTTTGCCACCGTCATAGAAGTATGTTTCATTTGGCCATCGCGACCGTTTTCATGACTTTGTGATTTTTAATAGTAGAGAAATTCGACTTTTATTTAGCCTACGGCGGTCCATTCCTGAACAGAGTGGGACTCGACAAAGCTCCAAAAATCAGCGCCGCCGGTTTAGCTGGTCCTCACTCCTCAGTCCGCAACCAAAATAACGTCGTCTGCACAGTACGCGGTACACTTCTAGAACAACTTATGCGCCGGCCAGAGTCAGCACAATGGTCTCAGATGCTATATTGTCCGTGCTCACCGTCATTTTACCGGATCCTTACCTCAGTATCTATCAGCTGCACTCTCTACTTACCAGCCCTCCCCGCGCAGACTGCGATCCTCTGATGAAAAACTTCTCAAAGTTCCTCTGCGTAATATGACAACGTGACTACCGGTGAACGCGCGTTCAGCTACCGTGCCTCGCCCCGACAATCTGGAACTCGGTGCCTCAGTTCTGCCCTCCGTGATGTCCCCACACTGTCAGCCTTTAAGTCACAACTCAAAACATCCCTGTTCCATGTGTGTGTGTGTGGGTGCGTGCGTGCGTGTGTGTGTGGGTGTGTGTGGGTGTGTGCGCTCTGAGTCTGTCCTTCAGAGGGTGGGTGGGTGTTTGGGGGTTTAACGTCCTTTTCCACCACATAGGGTGATACCAAAGACGGGGCAACGATGAAAAAGCCAGCACAAATATTTGGCCCCAGCCGGGATCGAACTCACGACCCGAGCATTAGAAGTCCAACGCTCTACCATTCGACCACCCCGGCTCCCCTGTCCTTCAGAGACGAGCGCCTTATAAATATGATGTATTATTATTATTATTATTGTGACCCAAGTGACTGTGTAGAATAAGCGCATTCGATGAAAAGTTTTCCAAAACGCTGTTGTACGCCCATCATACATACTGATTGACTCTTTTAAGACCTTCCACGGATGCCGTCAGCATGCAACTCGCGGCAGATCGGCCAGCCATTCCTCTCATTTCAACAGCAGCTGGGTCGGCTGCACCATCGCACCCGTTCAGTGACGTCATTTGTTATGGGTTTCATTTCTCGCTGAAATAGGTTTCAGTTTATTTTCGGTGCCGATGTGCAGAAAAAGAGGCGCGTGTGTAAGCAGAAGGGCGCCTGGTGGCGCATGGTGTTGAAAGCAACACGTCGCTGTGCTGCTGAAGCTGAAGCGATTGCGAGAAACAGAAGCAAGAGTGGGAGACATAAATCAAACCGTTGTAGAGATTCACTTGACAGATACGAGAGAGAGAGAGAGAGAGAGAGTTGGGGAGGGGGGAGGGGGTTGCAAACAGAGAATGGGTACTGGGGGGGGGGGGGGGCTGAACCATTATGTTTTTGTTGTTCAAGGATGAGATACGGAGACGCAAAAGTCTCTTTTGCTGTTTGTCCTCGATACACAAACAAGAGAGAGAGAGAGAGAGGGGGGAGGGGGAGGGCGCAGACAGAGAGCGGGAGGAAGGGGGCGGGGGACTGACTGAAACTTTATTGTTCAAGGATGAGATAAATAGACGCACAGGTCTACTGTCTATCCTTGACGCACAAACAACAGAGAGAAAGGGAGGGGGGGGGGGGAGCCGGGAAGGGGAGGGGGGCAGGGAACTGGGTAAACTTTTCAGCTTCATTTTTCAAAGATGAGATGAACAGACGCAGAGGTCTCTCATACTGTCTGTCCTTGCTACACTAACAACAGAGAGAGAGGGGGGGGGGAGGGGGGGGGGGTAGTTCAACCACGTCAGTTAGGTGCAATACTGAACGGGCGTCACCACGGTCACCGCTGTCGGCGAAGCGTGGGTTCGACCAAAAGTGGAGCTGTGACGTGTGAAACCAGTTTTCCCTGCCGCTGGGCTCAGGCTGCTCATCAGGGGTTTCTGTCCAGTTCCTCCAGCCTCCCTTTCCCCCGCAAAATTCAAAAATAGGTTAGGTAGCTATAAGTAGCGCTGCACTACGGCGACGCGCTTCCCCCGAGGGAAGCAACCCGAGTTTCCTCCGGCCATACCTACTCACAGCACGTCGTATGTCACGTCATTGTCCTTTACTGTTATCATGCTCGTTCGTGGTCCCACTGTAGGTGCATCTGCTAGCTCTTGTCGATTGCAGCTGATTACTGACATTGACAAATGATAAATTTGCATTGTTTTTCAGCGGTAGAAGAGAGAGAGAGAACACAACCGCACGGATTTTATTTTTGAACGAAAAACGTTTAGCCTTTCATTAGTCAATTTTTGCTTTCAAATCAAAACAGGGTAAAAAAGAAAACACGAGCAAACAAACAACTACAGAAATCACACACACACACACACATACACACACACACACACACACACACACACACACACACACACACACACACACACACACACACACACACACACACACACACACACTCACACACCTGTTAATAAGCAGAAAATGACGTGTGCACACACACAATGTCATTTTATGTGTCATGATTATGTGTCATATTTTATGTGTCATGAATAAGTGTCGTGTCATATTTATGTATCATGATTATGTGTCATGTCATGTATATGTCGTGATTATGTGTCATGTCATATTTATGTATCCGACAGGTGTGACGAACGGTCAGACAATAGCACAGTGCACGCTGGCAGTCAAGGTGGGCTGGGACAGTTTTCTGGATGTTGTCGACACTGCTGAAGACCTGCCGCCAACGCTCAAGGCACAAGGGATTAATGTAAGTCTTAGAACGAGTCACAAGGGATTGACGTAAGTCTCAGACCGAGTGACAAGGGATTAATGTAAGTATCAGACCGAGTGACAAGGGATTCATGTAAGTCTCAGAACGAGCCACAAGGGATGAATGTAAGCCTTAAAACGAGTCACAAGAGATCAATGTAATCACAGACCGAGTCGCAAGGAATCCATGTAAGTCTCAGAACGAGTCACAAGGGATCCATGTACGTCTCAGACCGAGTCACAAGGGGTCCATGTACGTCTCAAACCGAGTCACAAGGGGTCCATGTAAGTCTCAGATCGAGTCACATGGGAACCATGTGAGTCTCAGGTCGAATCACAAGGGATCCATATGAGTCTCAGGTCGAGTTACAAGGGAACCATATAAGTCTCAGACCGAGTCACAAAGGATTGATGGAAGTCACAGACCGAGTCACAAGGTATTCATTATATGTCAGAACGAGTCACAAGGGATTCATGTAAATCACAAGGGGTCCGTTTAGGTCATATGTCACAAGGCATTGATGTAAGTCTGAAACCAAGTAACACGGGATTGATTTTTTTGTTGTTGCTACTTTATTACACCTTTCGGGAAAATCGGGCTGATTCCCCCGGGGGAAGCGCGTCGCCGCGGTGCAGCGCCACCCAATACTTATCCTTTTTTTTAAAAAACAATTTTGCTGGGGGAGGAAAGCCGGATAATTTATGTCTCAAGTGACAAGGCATTAATTCTCATGCAAGTCTCTCTCTCTCTCTCTCTCTCTCTCTCGTGTGTGTGTGTGTGTGTGTGTGTGTGTGTGTGTGTGTGTGTGTGTGTGTGTGTGTGCGTGTGCGCGTGTGTGCGTTGCACGTGCAGCTAGAACGTCCGGAGTTTTACGCCATCGTACACAACGTGTCCACTGTGCTGAACGGCTCCAACAAACTGCCCTGGGTGCTGTGTGTCCAGCCCTTGGTGGCGCTGCTCATGGCGGGCGCCCTTTGGTTACCGGCCTTCATTGCCGTGCTTGCCGTGCAGGTGGACGACAACTCTGGCAGTGAGTATTGTGCTCTTGCTGCCTCTGAGTAATGTGCCCTTGCGGTCTCTGAATTGTGCTCTTGCTGTCTCCTAGTAATGTGCACTTGCTGTCTCTGAGAAATGTTCTCTGTGACTGAATGCTCTGTTCTTGCTACCTGTGAGTGATGTGTTCTTGCAGTCTCTGACTGAGTAATGTGCTTTTGCTTTCTCTGACTATGTGTTTTTGCTGTCTGTTGCTGCCTTTGACTCAGTAATGTGCTCTTGATGTCTCAGAGTAATGTACTCTTGATACCTTTGACTGAGTAATGTGCTTTTGCTTTCTCAGCGTAATGTACTCTTCCTACGTCTGCTGGGTGTGCTCTTTCTGTATCTGAGTAATGTGCTCTTGCTGCCTCTGACAGAGTGGTCTGCTCTTGCTGCCTCCGTCTCAGTAACGTTATGTGCTCTCCTCATTAACCTTGTTGTGCCATATTAGATAGTATCAGTGTTGTGTTTGGATTTTTGTTGTTGTTGTTGTTGTTTGTTTTTGCTGCCACAACTCGTTGGCGGCCCCAGTGGTGTTCCTCCCAGGTAATGGGTAGAATCCACGGAGGGCTCGGAAGCTGGGACAATTTTTATTATGCATGATGATGGAGATGAGGATGATGGTAGGATGATGCTATGGAGGTCCGTGTGGTTTGGGACTGCGGGACAGGGCCGCATTCCTCGCTTCCTCTCATAAATATCCCGGCATTAACTAGGCCCGGGAACTACGGCACCTGCGGTGCCGGCCGTGTAGTCATCCACATCATAAGACGTGTCATACCAAGGGAAGCACCCCCAAAGTCGCACCCGTGAAGTGGGTGAATCTCGGCCCTGTGGCAACAGCCTCCCCACTGGGCCCATAGCACACCCGCTCTGGGTAGGAGCCGACCTAGGTAGGAAAAATCCCGCCTGCCTCGGCTGGGACTCGAACCCAGGTCTCCCGGTCCATGGTCCGAAGTGTTGTACCATGTTAGTATCAGTGTTGTGTTTTGTCACTGCCATTTCGCTCGTTGTCGCTGAAAATTTGAAATTGTACTCAACAGCCTAAGGGTAGACAGCTCTCTCCCCCCCCCCCCTCTCTCTCTCTCCCCCCCCTATTAGCTTCACGCCTTTCTGAACATATCTGCAGGATTGCTGTCAGGAAGAGAATCACACTTTCTCTGGTTTCCATCCAGCCTTGGGGTGACATCAGCTAATCGGATTTTGCGTGAAACCAATCCTAGACAGCTTCGAGTGGGCAGAACGGAAAAAAGGAGGGGGGGGGGGGGAGGGCGCGGTAGTGCTGGCTTTGTTTTTAAGGACATGTGCAGACTAGGTGAAAGAGTGAGAACATTTTGATGAGTGAGGACTCCACACAAAGTGAAGACACTACACGATGATGGCAGTGCAAACAAGATCGAGGACAGTGCGCAAAGTAACGACCTTGAAATGTGCAGTTTGAGGACAGTGCAATTTGAGGACTGTTGAATTTGAGGACAGTGCGCACTTTGAAGACAGTGCGCAGACTGACGACAAAGCGCAAATTCACAGTGCTCAATGCAGTGTGAGAACAGCGTAGTTCCTAAACCTAATCTCGTCTGTCAAATTACGATTGACCTTCATCTTTCACGTTTGTCTTCTTCCCACTCAAACATTCTCCTATTAACACTTTGCTTTCTGTTGATTTGATTAAGGTTCCTGTGGGGAAGACGCAACAGTAACGCTGATGATACAGTGCGGTGTTTTTTTGTTTTTTGTTGTTGTTGTTGTTGTCATTTTTTTTGGGGGGGGGACGTTTTTTGTGGTTGTTGTTATGTTTTTCTTTCTTCAAAACAAACGTACACTATCTGACCTAGTCTTATTCAAGGACATCGAGCAAGACGTTCGAAGGCTTTCGTACAGACGTATGTGCATTTACCACCACCACCACCACCCCTCCCCCTTCCTCCACCTCACCCCGCAGTGTCTCACGTTTTTCAGCGGCAGAATTACATTTGACAGTCACATACAAACCGTAGGCGAATAAGATTTCGTTTTTGCTCGCTTTGAACGACGTAAGCCAGGAAACAAGGGCGACAACTTCAAGCCGAGTATCGTGAGTTTCTGCTCCATTAGCATCCTGCGCTCTTAGTCCTCGAAAATCCAATTTGTACAAAATTTGTCCGGCCACTTCCTCTCTGTCTGTGTCTGCATGAAACTTCTCTTTCTCAACAGTAGAATCACATCAGACAGTATTATATGTAACATGGTAGCATGGCATAATGTTATTTGATGAAAGAGCATTGTGGCATGGGGAGAGAGAGAGAGAGAGAGAGAGAGAGAGAGAGAGAGAGAGAGAGAGAGAGAGAGAGAGAGAATGAAATAACGATGACAGTAATCTTTATTTTCCATCGTTAAAAGTTTTAAAAGTAAAAGAAATATCATGTTGGAACTTGCCGTTGCTAAACTACGACAATATGAAAACTATGAGAGAGAGAAAGAAATGAGAGAGAGAGAGAGAGAGAGAGAGAGAGAGAGAGAGAGAGAGAGAGAGAGGTTTTATTGTTTAGACATTTGTCCATAACAATGGAGTGAGTATGGTAAAGTTTACACAGAGTAATGCCTCATCGTAACACACACACACACACACACACACACACACACACACACACACACACACACACACACACACACACACACACACACACACACACACACACACACACACATCGCTGGACAGAGTTCACACAAGAATACACACGAATGCACACAACAATAGCACAACATTCAGGCCGACAGCCCGTGTTCGTGGATGAGAAACTACACAGTGGAGAGAGAGAGAGAGAGAGAGAGAGAGATGATGATGATGATGATGATGTTGATGAAACTTTATTTATCAACGGTAAAAGTTTTGACAGAAATTCGCCAGTTTGCAAACTTGCCGTTGCTAATACTACAGAGACTATCTACTAAGGAAAAAAAGGGAGCAAAATATAAAAGAAAAAAAAAAAAAAAAGAAGAAGAAGTTCAACACAGAAAATTATGCACTAAACTACAAGAAACAAAACCATAGAGAAAATCTTCCACCAGGTCAAAACGCAATCACACACACGTGCGCCCTTTGTAAACACAAATCACTGATATAATACTGAAATGAGAGAGAGAGAGAGAGAGAGAGAGAGAGAGAGAGAGAGAGAACTAGGCAGGCTATCGGACAAATATTTCATTGATCTGCCGAACAGTAGGACGGCACGCAGGCCTGCCCTTCTTCAGTTGAAATATCCATCAAGGGTTAAGAGCCTGGGTAAACACGTGACCATTTTGACAGGCCAACGAACAGCTTACTTGGCCGATACGTATTGAGCTTACATTACCGGTTGTGTCAATCAGGCCAATGGACACCACGCTTACATTACACAGGCTGAGCAAACGCTGCCAATAAAAACCAGGCTTACATTACGGGCTGAGTAAAGATTGCCAATGCAAATTAGGCTGACATTACAAGCTGAATGAAGCTTTCTTCGATCAGTGTCTAGTCCAGCCCGAGATTGCATGTGGGGAGAAGTGGAGGGGAAACATCGTCATTCGAACTGAGGCTAAGTGCTTCAAGTAATCTGCTCCCTTGAGACTCGGGTATGGGACATGCAGGAACTGAAGACAGAGTTGCGCTACTCAGCCTAAGTGTCTTTTCCATTGTGAGAACAGGCTAGGGCATGGCCGGTGGGGAAGGGAATGGATAGCGGCGCTGTGTAGCAGAAAGGCGGGAGGTATGCAGAACTTTACCCCTGCATCTTAAGGAGCTTCCTTTTAAAGAGGCTAATTATTAGCTACCATTTTCATGCTCGCAGATCATTCTGAGCTGTTTTCATGGTATCTATGATGACATCACGTAGACACCTGGGCCCGCATGTAAAAGTCGGGGATAGGGAGTGTAGCCCCGGGTTAGAGTCTATCCTCGAACTAAACTAGCTCTAGGGTTAAATTTTCTATTGTTTAAATCAGGAAGCGGGTCCATTCCAGCCTATGCCGTTACAGAAGGATTTTTGTCTTTCTTTCTTCGCTTCCTTTTTTAATTTAATTTTGTTTTGGGGTTTCTTTTGTCCTAGTCTGAGTTAGTCCCGTAGCCGTGGGTTAAATTAACCTCGAGTTTTACATACGGGCCCTGGACTGTGACAGCGTCTGTAATGCTGGCACCGAGCCAAGAGAAGCGTACGTACTCGATCACGCGGTGACCACACTGAGCGCTCCAGAAGTGTAACAACAGTCGTAGAATTTGAATGTTCGACCGCTCCCGCAAAGTGTAAACGATATTGTATCGCATTAAGACCTGTACTAATCATCAAGATAGAGTATTTCGAGCGTACAGGCACACACAAGAACGAAACTGTTCCAAAACATAAGACTGGCTTTGCAAATAAGGGATTTAGCCCGTTCAAGTTAACACCCGTAGGGAGGGATGAATCAGATGAGCATCGATCCCTAAGGTCCGTTGTAGGTTCGCATCGGCAAACTGTAGACAGGCCCTGAAATGAAATCACAGGCGGCCGTCGGCAATTGGAGGGAGACGTGACGGGAAATCCGTGCGTTTCATTGGCACATGCACATGTGTGTATGCACAGTCGTGTGTTTGTGGCAGTGTTTTGGATACGGCATTAAGTGGCTTCGTTTCACCGACAATAGACGAGTCCGCCCCTGTCGGTCAAAAGTGGGCGAGCTCCCAGGATTCAGCCAATCGCGTGTCACGGCACAATGAGCACGACACGTGGCATGGTCTGGCGAACTTTCTTGCCCGACACTACAGATAGGGGAGCACATGTAGTTTGGTATGACTGAAACGTGGGGAAAAGAGTAGTCAGTCCGTTGACGTCATTTGAGGAAAAAGACGATTACGTCAATTTCTTTCCCCTGATGTGGTGCAAAAGGACGTTAAACTCCCAAACACCCCCCCCCCCCTCCTGCGCAGAGTAATGGCGCGGGGCTTTGGCCTCGGGGTTTGCCGAGTGGAGTCGTCTATTTAGTGCTTTGTTTCAGTGTTAGTGTGTAATTCAGTGTTTCGTCAGTGTAATCACTAAGTTTATGTCTGGCCGTATTTCATTTGTTGGTCATTACTGAGTTTCACGGATACACCGTATATGATCACTGACTGATTCACTGTGTGTTTTAGTGATTCCAGTAATACCATTATGACTTACTAATAAATGAAAAATGGTACTTTTCAGCGTCTGGTTGACTGTATATATTTCACTGACACTGTATGAATTACTGTGCTTTTGTTCAGTGACAGTGTATAACTGTACTTTTCATGTGACAGTATAAGATTGCGTGTGCGGTTTTGTTTTCACTGATATTGTATGATTGACAGTATTTTTTTTCATTGACAGCGTATGTGATAGTGACAGTATGTGTTTTAGTGACAGTATATGATTGGCTGTAATCTATCCAGTGGCTGTGTATGATTAACTGTGCGGGTTTTTGTTGTTGTTGTTTGTTTGTTTGTTTTTGTTTGTTGTTGTTTTGTTGTTTGTTGTTGTTTTTTGAGGGGGGGGTTTGGTTTTGTTTGTTTTTGTTTTGTTTTGTTTTGTTTGTTTGCTTTTTAGTTGTTTGTTTTTGTTTTGTTTTTTTTTGTTTTGTTTTTTTTGGGGGGGGTGTTTTTTTTTTTTTTTTTGGGGGGGGGGGGGGGGGTTAAAGTGGAGGTATGTGATTGTGCGTTTTTCAGTGACAGTGTATGATTATCTGTGGGGTTTTTTGTGTTTATTTTTTCAGTGGAAGTATATGACTGACTGTGCGTTTTACAGTGACAGTATATGATTGACTGAACGTTTTTCAGTGACAGAAAATGATTAACTGTGCGTTTTTTCAGTGGATGTATATGACCGACTGTGCGTGTTTCAATGACAGTATGTTGTTGATTGTACGTTATCATGATCAACGTTTCTCAGTGACAGTATTGTACACGTAACTGACCGTGCTTTTGCAATTCTGACGTGTGACGGACTTTGTTGCAGTGGCGTTACCTGTTCGCCTGATTGTCTTCATATTTCCTCTGGGGATCGTGAGCTGTGGTTATCTGCTAAAATGGCGGCGGCGATACTGGCTGTCCAAGGTAAACTTTCTCAGCGCCAGATCTAAAAGTGAATATCGGAAGTGTGGTTTATGTAGCTTAGGCTGAATGCGATGAACGATTTCATAATGGAATTGTGCTGGTAATTGGGAATTATACGTAGATACATTAGTTATAATGATTAGGCGTGATCTTGGCTGACCATACGGCATGTTGTCAAATTTTGCTGAGATGTGTTTGTGATTTGTGAGCTGCTAAGGCTGGATCTGGCAACTTTAACCCTTAAATCAGCATCGGGGTATGGCAGGGTAATTCTGTTGTCATACCAACTAAAGCCATTAATCGAATGTAATAGCATCATATTCCGGTCGCTTGTACAGAACTGACAGTGTCTTGTCTGTGCCAGAATATCCCATTGCTGCTGTAGAGCTGACAGTATCTAGTGTTTGCCAGAATATCCGGTTGCTGGTACAGAACTGACAGTCTTGGTTTGCCAGAATATCCGGTTGCTCGTAGAAAACTGACAGTGCCTTGTGTTCGCCAGATTATCCGGCTGCTGGTACAGAACTGTGTGAAGGCCAACCAGCTGCTGTACTGTGAGGGAAGGCCCATCCTGACCACAGCCGGACATGTGAAGGCCAACAACTTTGCTGTATCCTTGTTGTGTAACTTCTCTACTCCACTTATTTATTTACTAGCTGATGTGCCCGGCTTCGCCCGGGGCTGATGATGTGATATGTGTAGTAAGTGCTTTCTGGTGACCCTGTTTGGCGATATGTGTGGAATAGGACGTGAAACTCAGATTTTCCGGGAATTTTTTTTTCTCTCCACCAGATTGTTTTCGGGGTACCCCCTGAGTACAGCCCGGGCTGATGATGTGATCAGTCTAATAAGTGTTTTCTGGTGTCACTGTTTGATAATACGTGTTGGAAAAAGGCGTGAAACTCCGATTTTCCGAGATCTCCAAGACTGTTTTTTTTTTTTTTTGGGTACCGCTGAGTACATCGGTACAGCTGGTGATGCAGTCTGTCTTGTGATTTCTGGTCTCCCTGTTTGGCGATACGTGGTGGAAAAAGGACGTTAAACTCCCATTTTCCGAGATCCCCCCCCCCCCCCCGCCATAATGTTTCCGGGGGCTCCCTTAGTACAGCCACTGATTTTGGTCGCGATGTGGTAACTCTAAATTGTGTTATATGGTGTACCTGTTTGGCGTTACGTGGTGGAAAAGGACGTTCCGGGGTTCCCCTGAGTACACCCACCAAGTTCGATCGTGATGTGAGAAGGGTGGGTGGGTGTTTGGGAGTTTAACGTCTTTTTCCACCACGTATGGATGATATCAAAGACGGGGCAACGAGAAAAGGGCCAGCACAAATATGTGGCCCCAGCCGGGTTTCGAACTCACGACCCGAGCATTGAGAGTCCAAGTGATGTGAGAACCCATGTCAAGTATAGATGGATGGATGGATGGATGGATGGATGGATGGATGGATGGATAGATAGATAGATAGATAGATAGATAGATAGATAGATAGATAGATAGATAGATAGATAGATAGGTTGGTGTCCCAAATCTTTGCTTGTTCCAGTGGTATTTGTCCTAGGTCGTGTGTGGAATCCACTCAGGGCTCAGCAGCTGGAACAATTTTCATATGTGCGATGATGATGAGGATGAAGGTGATAGTATGATGCTGCTATGGAGGTCCATGTGGGTTGTGAGAAGGCCGCTCCTCCCCGTATGTGATTGCATGTATCCCGGCGTTAACTAGTCCTGGGAACTACGGCGCCGGTCTTGTAATTTATCACAGAATATTGTTTCTACTGTTATCTGTGACCAAGTGTTTCTAATTTAGCTGGCTTTTGTGCCATGTTCACGTAATATGTTCCTTGACGTCTCTCAGGTTTATTTTATTTACTTTGACATGACGGATTGTGTGGTAAGTGTTAGCTGAATGTCACTGTCTAGGTGATGAAAAGTGGGTGTCTTTGCGTCCCTTGAAGTTTACCGTGATTGACTGTTTTCAATTACGCTCTGAGAAATGAAATGACACTTCATTGTCCCAAGATAAAAAGATATACGTGTATAAGTACAAAGACCTGTCTTCAGTCTTGACCAAAGCACTGCATACGCTGTCCTAAAGTTTGAGTGAAGGGTTAGAAACTGTTGTAACCTTTTGTATTGTTTAACACAGCTTTTAATGTACGTTGCATATACTCTTCTGAAGTTTGCCTTTATTTTTTATTTTTTATTTTTTATTTTTATTTTATTTTTATAGCTGCCCTAACTCTTTCCCAGTTCCAGTTACTCTTCTGAAGTTTGCCTGAAGTTCATTTCAATTCATTTCAATTTATTTCATTCCATTTCATTCTATTTCATTTTTTAAACAAAATTCTATTCTGTTGCTGCCTCTAACTTTTCCCAGTTCCAGTGGTATTCGTCCCCGTGTCGTGGGTAAAATCCACGAGAATCCACGGATAGCTCGGGACAATTTTTTTCATGCGATGATGAGAATGAGGGGGGGCGGCATCATAGGAAAACCCTTGTAAATAACCTTTCCTTTAAATTGTTTGACACGGCTTATAATGTGCGTGCAGCGAAGCGTGGATCTGCTGCTGTTTACCTGTCTAGAGGACGACTGGGACAAGCTGATGAGGCTGGTGGAGTTCTACGCTAGAGACAAGGCCTACCTGTCACAGGTACTGCTTTGCACGCTCATATTTCATCTACACAAGTCATCTGATGTTACAAGTCGCTATTTTATAAGACAGGACAGTGAGCCTGGACGCTCGAAATAATCTGTCTTAATGATTAGTAGAGTTTTGAATGCAATACTGTGCACGCTGTACGAGCGAAAATTCAAAGTCGTCTTCTCATTGGTTGACCGCAACACTTGCCGACTCCTCGATGTTCACGTCGCTTGAGGCCTTGTGTTGGTCTTTAAAAGTCCCGTCCATGATGCTTATTTTGCCGAATTTCCAAACTTTTTCCTTTTAAAAACAGAAAGAAGGAACCGTGCTCTGTCATCTGAACACACTAGGTTGCCTTCAAACACCCTAGCAGTTTCGAGTGAACAAAAGTTGCGCCAGGAAAACTTCGTCTGAAAGCCTAATTGTAATACAGTACTTTGGTTCTTTGCGCGATAGCTCATTTGAAAACTCTTTTCAAAATTGATATTGGATTAACATAGGAGATAGAGACAAGGCCAGCCTGTCACATGCGATCACAACTACTCCGGCTTTGAAAGCAGAAAGAGAAAGATAGAGAAAGAGGGAAAGACACGACGAGTAATGTTGCACACTTTATCGCAAAAAATAACAAGGATTCAGCGTCGCCTCCACACTTTCGAAAGTACACTCCTCTATGTTGGCGTGAGTGTTTTTTCCCCCCACTAACCAGACTAATAAGTAATGTAATCCACTTAACTTCAATGACCCTCAAGGTGTCCTGTTTTCCAATCATCAGTGGAATCTGGAGTGATGTTCTCGGAGAACGTGATATTGATTTCACCTTCTCAGGTCTGATCTGTCGGCTCCAGTGGCTGCGCACGGCCCTCGATGTGGCCTTAGCCTCGTCTCCAGTTCCCCACTCCACCAGTCCCCCCTCCCCCCTCCCTTTCTGAAGCCGATGCTGTTTCCGCTTCCCATAAACTTCTATGGAAACCGTACACTAAAGCAGCTTCGATCCACCTTTGCAGAGGTCGTAGTCAGTCTTAGAAGCAGTGAGGGGTTCGATTTTTTTTTTCTCGTTAGATTTTTGCGGGCAGAACGACATAGTTTTGGTAAGGAGGGTATTACCAAAGACCTTGGCAAGAGATTTTCCTTACGGTCCGTCCAAGATCTTTGGTATTATTCGAGGTTCAAGATTACGTTAGTAATTCCTCAAGGGGAAATTGTCTGCTCAAAACATAACAATGACAGTACAAACATAACAATACGACATTGAAAGAGTGTGATGTTAAATTGCACTAGGGAAAAATGGCGCGCGCGAGAGAGAGAGAAAGTCTGAACGCGAACTGGAGGGCCTTCGACGAGAATAGTTTCCTCTGCAAGGATATTGGGTTGATTTCTTTATTCCTTTTTCCGTTTCCGAAACTGGCGTTCGTGGAAACGGGATTTCCCATAAATGGTGTATTTGTGAGAGAAAAAGACCCCCCCCCCCTCCTCCTCCCTCACACACACACACACACACACACACACACACACACACACACACACACTTCTCACCCGCTCCTTCACTCCTCATTCAAAATGGTCGCAGCGACCCCTAATAAAAATGAAAAAAAAATCAACAAACAAACAAACAAAGAAACAAACCCAAAACAAAACAAAACTAACAACAACGACAACAACAGTGTGAATCACACGCATTCGCTGGCACTGGCCATGAACATAATTATAACAATCACACATTGCGGAGGGCTCGCTCAGCAATTTAGATTTAATATCCCTTCGGACCTCATTACGAACAAAGAGAGTTTTAACGTTACAATGGCTTACACTACCAAAAGCGCTCAGCTCCATTTGTGAGTATAGAATTGTCGCAAGGCGGGTCTTTAAAGGTCTGCACTCTCCACAAAAAGCTGCAAACATGTTTTTCAAAAAAGCTACTGACTGTGCAAAATGCATAGTCAACGCTGTCACAGTTACAGAGTTTTCAGCGGGGAGCCGGGGTGGCCGAATGGTAGAGCGTTGGATTTCTGATGCTCGGGTCGTGAGTTCGTATCCCGGCTGGAGCCAAATATTTGTGCTGGCTTTTTCATGGTTGCCCCGTCTTTGATATCATCCGTATGTGTTGGAAAAGGACGTTAAACCCCAAAACACCCACCCATACACCCACAGAGTTTTCAGCGTCCCTGAAACCCCTATAAAAGCCAAGAGCAGCTTGACTTCACATCTCAGTTTTAGTTTTTACATAGAGCGAGAAAGACCGCAATGACTAGTCTTCTCGTCCAGCACACAACACACGCTAGACGCTTTCTACACGATGTGTCTGGCTCACTGACAAAAAGCACAATGAAGTCCCTGCAAACTCACGCTCTGGGTTTTATAAGGGTCCCCGAAGAACTGAAAACACTGCAACAATACTGTGACAGAGTTGCCTGGATTATACACAGTCGCAGGAGTCGCAGTTTAAAACAACAACAACAACAACGGTGTTCGCGGCTTCTTTTTGAGATTGCAGACATGTAAAGCGTCGTGTTTAAAAAAAAAAAAAACAAACTACTCCATTATCCATCCAGTTCGGGATACTTCCCTCGGGGGAAGAGCGTCGCCGCGGCGCAGCGCCACTCAATTCTTCTCTTTTTTTTTTCCATTTGTTTCCAATTTTGCTGGTGGGGCGGGAAAGCCGAATAATCCGGAGAAAAACCCCCGATGAGCAGCCCGGAAGCCAGGAAAACCAGTATCACATATCACAAGCTCCACCTGGCCTGGAACCCACGCTTCACCTGACAGCGCCGACGGCCGGCCCTTCAGTAGCGCATCGGCTAAGTCCGACGCGCCGTCTGTTAGACCACCGCACACCTTTCGCTGTGCAGCCAGTCGTTGCCTGGTTGTGCGCAATTTTGCACGCTGACCCCGAACTACACTGGGGCCGGCCTTCGCTCGTGTGCCCATTGATTTTGGCTTTGGCGTGAGAAGCAGTCATCTGATGGGGGAGTTTTCGCTGGAAACTGCCAGCCTGTTATAAATAACTGGTGAAATGTGAGAATTTAGGGAGATAAATGGCAGACCTCAGACTGTGATTTCATCGACTCTTTTTTTCCATGCGGCGAGCTATGAGTGCACTGGGTGTCTTTCCGGGGTTCTCTTCACGTTTTTGTATTAGGGGCACGCTCTCGTGCAGTTTTTTTGGTTTTTTTTTTACATTCGATCGTGATTCTGTAACTTAAAGGTCCCGTCCACTCTGCTTATTTTGCCGAATTTTCCAACATTTTGCATTTGAACAGAAAGAAGGGACCACGCTCTGCTAATGATCTTGGATGGCCTTGGCGAGTAGATCCCATCTGGTTTTGAATGCTTTTGGGGCGGGTGGGTGGGTGGGGGTTTGGGGTTTAACGTCCTTTTCCACCACATAGGGTGATATCAAAGACGGGGCAACGATGAAAAGGCCAGCACAAATATTTGGCCCCAGCCGGGATCGAACTCACGACCCGAGCATTAGAAGTCCAACGCTCTACCATTCGACCACCCCGGTTCCCCGCTTTTGGGGCAGACGCAGACTTTTACGAGTCTTTTCAGGTTTGAGATTGTATGGTTCATGTAGCTAAACCATTCTAGATTTGCTCAGCAGCGGTCGTGTGTGGGCTGCATCACACTGGGACACGTTTCAGACACTGTTTGGGCCCATATCTGTAAAATTGTTGACTGCCCTTTTAAAGTCTCAACGCGTTTGGCAGGAATACAATAATAATAATAATAAAGACGACTTACAAGGCGCCTATACATGTAAATGACACAGGCTCTAAGCGCCGTACATCATAACTACATACACCGCACAATAAGCAGCTTTCATACACGTACGCAGACACAGGGAACAGTTAAACAAGAACTCTCAACAAGCAGGCTAACATGGTGTGGAAGGGCAGGGTAGATCAGTTATCAGTTTTAAATAGGTGGGTTTTAAGACATTGGACTCTGTGTGTCTAAATGGTTTAGGAAGTCGATTCCAAAGAGCTGCAGCCTGAAAGGAAAAGGATCTCTGAACATAGGTTTTAGTTCTTACTGAGGGTGTGCGCAGAACTTTAGTGTCAGAGGAGCTACGTAACTGCCGCGTGGATGGAGTGTAACAATGAAGGAGTTCAGAAAGGTAGGAAGGTCCGGTGCCAGAGAGTGATACATGAGAAATGGACAGGAACTTGTGCTTCGATCTATCTCTGATGGGCAGCCAGTGGAGGGAGTGTAAGATCGGTGAAACATGGTCGGTTTTTACAACAGCGTATACAACAACGGGTGGAGAACTTTTCATCGAATGCGCTGACTCTGCACATCAGAATCAATCACTTGGTCACAATATAGCATCTGAGACCATTGCGGCGACTCTGGCCGGCGTATTAGTAGTTGTAAAAGTATACCGCGTTCGGTATGAGCAGACGACATTATTTGGTTGCGGACTCGGTGAAGAATGGCACATTGATTGGTGGCTATTTTTAGAAGCTTTGTCTGGTAGGCTCAAAGAAAATCGTAATTCTCTAGAATTAGAAGACACGAAGTCACGAAAACGGTCGCAATGGCCAGATAAAACATCCGTCTGTCTGGCAAACAGCCTTTGAGCTGTCAGTGAAAGCGGCAGGCGTTACGAGCGTAGAGGTTTTTAAATATATTTCGTTCTGTGCTCTTTAAGCGCTGTATTTCCGTGTTCGCTACTGAGATTTCACAGAAGTCAGCTCAGTTTCGCTTGTTAGTGCGCCTGTACGCAAAAAGCATTCTATCTTAATGATTAGTAGAGCTTGAATGCAATACACTCCCGGTCCAGGCTGTGTGAGCGAAAAGTCACATTTTTGGGAAGGAAACTGGTTGGTGATTGAGGGGTTTTGTTTGTTTGTTTTTTCAGTGACGGATTTCAGTGTTGACTCTGACTTTTTTTTTATCACCAGGGTCATTGTGACTTTGACATTTCTGTCACAGGGCGTCACTGTGATTTGACTATTTGGTCACAGGTGTCATTTTGACTTTGGTCTAAACAGGTTTAAACAAGTTTATTGCAGTACGGATTGCTAACAGAACAAGTAGCATAAACGAGCATATACAAGCAGAGCAGAGATTATATTACTCACGGCTCAACTGAACAAATACAGTGTGAAGTTACTGCAATGGCAGACCAAACTCATCCTAAAATCTGAAGGGGGGAAAAAAAGTGTGACTTTGACTCTTCTCTGTCACCAGGTGTCCATGTCGGAACGACTGACGGTCATGATGGCGGCCGCCTACCTGTTCAAACTCATCAGGGGGGTCCTCCCCCACCCCCCGCAACAGCGCCACATGACAGGCCAACTGTGTCTGTGTCAGTTCACGGAGGAGTGCGTCACGCGCTTCGTGCATTCGCTGGACAGGGAGGACATTCCCGCTCTCTCCGACCTCTTCACCCGGCATCTCTTTGGCCACGTGTCCGGGTCGGCTGTGCACAGGATCACCACCGACCTGTTTCATAGGCTGGGTTAGGGCTACGCCACACGCTGCGGGCCTGCGGGAGCCGCCTTGGCACCGCGCTGGCCGAGCGACTTTTTCTGTTCACACGTTAGAGCCACGACAGACGATGAGAGCCGGCGGGGACCTCGCACGCTCGCCGAACGGTTTGTCTGTTCCCACGCTAAGAACGTACAGTGAGCGGACTCGGCTGCGCCGCCAGCCTGACGCTGGACAATACACAAAGAGCGATAGCGCGCGGTCAGCGGCGATTTACTAACGTGGCGAGGAAACAATAGGATCGTGTTCTGTTCACTGGCGAGCCGACGGCCGGGCGCGATAGTGCCCCTGGCGAGTCTATTTAATTGGCAGGGAGTGCATTTTACCGCTGGTTTGTGGGCAAAATCGCCACGTCTGATGTAGTTTTAAGTATCAAGATACAGAAGTGTATGGCTCGGATTCATCACGTGGGTTAGTTTGAGCACAACCCACCACCGTGAAAAATCGTGGCTTTTGCTCCGAACTTGTGGGAAAAGCTGTTCCGGAAATGCCGAAGAACAATAAGCCCTGAAGACACAACTTAGTGGTGATACGGACGTTACCATTATAAACTGCTATAAGGATTCTTATCCGTTGAAACTGTCATAGGCACCTTTCGTTGGCGAAATCTGTCAAAATGGAAACAAAATCGGCGGTCCTCTTTTTTGCAGGAAATCTTTTTTCATCGAAAAGAAATCGCAGAAAAAGAACATAAAAGAGCATAGAAAATCTTCTATTTCATCATCTCCTTTGGTTTCTTTCGCCTTTCTTCCTACAGTAAAGTCAGTTTTCCGCACAGAAACTGCTATTTTGTCGTTTCCGTTTCTGGCGATTTTTCAGCACACCATTTTTCTGCAGAAAAGTGCTATTTAAAAAAAAAGTGCTGTTTTTCTCCAGAGAAGTGCTATTTTTCTCCAGAGAAGTGCTATTTTTCTACAGAAAGGTGCTATTTTTCTGCAGATAAAAAACAGGATTGTTGATTTTTCTGCAGAAAAACTGCTATCAGTTCTGGTAGCTTTCGCCAACGATATAAATGCCTGCTTCTCGTTAACCATCGAGTCACGTGGCCAGTAAACCCATGTGCACGTGGCACTGTGACTCCCACTGATTCACGTTACTTGTGCATATGCTGTCGTCGTGCACGGAAAATCGATTTGTTGAAATCACTTGACACTGCATGCGTCGTAAGCACGGATGCTCCTAACAGTTTATCCTCACGCAATCGATTGCAGCGTTCATATGAATTGAAGTGAGTTCCACAAGGCCATTCAGCAGTGATGGACCACTTTCCAAAGCACGTGCACACAGCTCATGGCCCACTTTCTGAAACAAGTGCTCACAGGTTGTGGCCCACTTTCCAAAACATGCACTGACACTGTATGTGAAAGACTTTCCAAAACACGCCCAAAAAGCTCATAAATCATTTTCCAAAACACGTGCATATTGTTCTTGAAAGACTTTCCAAAACACGCCCCAAAAGCTCATAAATCATTTTCCAAAACACGTGCATATTGTTCTTGAAGGACTTTCCAAAGCACGCCCAAAAAGCTCATAAATCATTTTCCAAAACACATGCATATTGTTCTTGAAAGACTTTCCAAAACACGCTCAAAAAGCTCATAAATCATTTTCCAAAACACGTGCATATTGTTCTTGAAAGACTTTCCAAAACACGCCCCAAAAGCTCATAAATCATTTTCCAAAACACGTGCATATTGTTCTTGAAGGACTTTCCAAAACACGCCCAAAAAGCTCATAAATCATTTTCCAAAACACGTGCATATTGTTCTTGAAAGACTTTCCAAAACACGCCCAAAAAGCTCATAAATCATCTAAAACACGTGCATATTGTTCTTGAAAGACTTTCCAAAACACGCCAAAAAAGCTCATAAATCATTTTTCCAAAACACGTGCATATTGTTCTTGAAGGACTTTCCAAAACACGCCCCAAAAGCTCAAAAATCATTTTCCAAAACACATGCATATTGTTCTTGAAAGACTTTCCAAAACACGCCCCAAAAGCTCATAAATCATTTTCCAAAACACGTGCATATTGTTCTTGAAGGACTTTCCAAAACACGCCCCAAAAGCTCATAAATCATTTTCCAAAACACATGCATATTGTTCTTGAAAGACTTTCCAAAACACGCCCCAAAAGCTCATAAATCATTTTCCAAAACACGTGCATATTGTTCTTGAAGGACTTTCCAAAACACGCCCCCAAAAGCTCATAAATCATTTTCCAAAACACGTTCATTTTGTTCTTGAAGGACTTTCCAAAACACGCCCAAAAAGCTCATAAATCATTTTCCAAAACACGTGCACACTTTGCATGAACCACTTTCCAAAACACTGTCAATGAAACGTACACACAGTACACTCATGACCAACTTTCCAAAACACGTGCACACTGTACCTGACCCACTTTCCGAAACACGTGCACACTGCTCATGGGTTACTTTCCAGCTGCAGTTTCCGTAAAACCCCTACACCTCCAACGTACTTTTTGTTTATTTGTTGTTGCTGTTTGTTTGTTTTGTTTTTTAAACGGGGCGCAAGCCGCTCACGAAACACTTTTCAAAGTTGCTGTTGTAGACACAATTCACTTTCCAAAATATTAATTCGGTCTCTTAGGTTAGATCCACAGTTTTCAATGTCCCGACGCAGGTGTTCCTGAAAGAATGCACTAATTAATTGATAAATTAATTATTATCTATCATAAAAAATGTACATGTACATAACAATTAATTGGAAATATTTGTTGTTAAAAGCACAGTGTCCCGACAGATGTGTTACCGAAAGAAATGCACCAATTTGTGATACATACATGTAACTGATTGGGTAGAAGTGTTGTTCAAAGCACGATGTCATGTCCCGACACACGCGTTACTTAACAAATGCACCAGTTTATTTATTTATTTGAATATATGTACATACTAATTGATTGGCAATAAGTGTTGTTCAAAGCACAGCACTTTAGGTGCACGCCTCGTCTGTGATATACTACTTACCGTGGGTAATTCATTACTATTACCATTTACCATTACCGTTTGCAATACTGTATAAATACGTGTATTCGTGTTGTTACCCGCCACAACCACCATGCACCGAAGACCTTCGTCATCCCCCCATTGTCGTTCGTTTTTGTCGTGAAATTCCCACCGTCTCGGGGGCAAGTCAAAATGGCGATTTTTGTTTTTCCTGTGACTGCTTCTATTCAAAAGTTACGGCGGCGTTTGCTCTCGGTTAAAACCAGTGTGTTTTAAAAATTAATATCAGCAGGTCAAAGAGGGTGGGTGGGTGGGTGGGAGGGAGGGTGGGTGGGTGGTTTAACGTCCTTTTCCACTACATACGGGTGATATCAAAGACGGGGCAACGATGAAAAAGCCCGGAGTGCAAATATTTGGCCCCAGCCGGGATACGAACTCACGACCCGAGCATCAGAAGTCCAGCGCTCTACCGTTCGGCCACCCCGGCTCCCCAGCAGGTCAATACAAATGAACTAGGCCTCAAGATGCCTACGTATTCCCTATTAGCCTCAGGCATCATAGTCACCCCTAAGAATGTTTCAATCTATTGAAACAGAAATTACCATGCACAGACCATTCAAGGGCACGTACCTGACAGGAGTTTGAAAAAAAAAAATTGAATGTCTCCTTTCCGCTCCGGCCTTACTGGATTAATGCTAGTCTACTTTCTGTTTAGGCCTATTCACCGAAATACCCTCGCGTCACCTTTGCCTCTCCTGTACGCAAAAAGACCCAGCTTCACCGGCAGCTTGCCTCCTCTTGCAAACCACCTGGCATGCACCTTGTCCAAATACAAAAATCACGGGTTTTGTGACAATACAATCACTACAAACTACCACACTCGCAACACAGGGTCCTTCATAGAAACACCAACCTTGACCCCATGCTCAATTCGTGTCCTTACCGGCGCCTGCTCATAACTCCCACATATGGCTTTACTTCGTAGAAATCTTCAAAACGTGTGATTCGCAGTAGCACCGGAAACGCCCCGCCATCTTGACTGTTCCCCGTGACCATCACACCCACTGTGATGACCTGCCCTACTTCCTGAACCTCCAACAAAGACATATCACTTTATACCGGGTGTTGAACTGTGTACTTACGTGTTGTGACCACTTAACGTGCACTTGTGTTGCGTTGACTCAAAACACGCTGCAACGTAACCTCTATTTGTGAACATTTTCAATGAAAGATGTGCAGATTTGCACCAGTTTCTGGCTTCTTTTTTTTCAAGTTGGTTGGTGGTGTTGCTTTGCTGTCTTTATTTTGTTGTCTGTCGGTGAATGCTAAACTGTGGGTACGCTGCACCATTCTGGTTTGCTTTGCCTGTTGACACAACACGGGACGGAACTTCACAGAAACAACCTTTCAAGTGTCTAAGATATCTGTTACTTGCATGTTTTCGCACAGTTTCATCCAGCCTACAGAAAACCGACTACCGACGTTTCACATGTCCATGCACTGCCCGTGGTCAGTGTTGCCAAAGCGGCCGTTTGCCTGAACTACGCCCCCCCCCCCCCCCCGTCCTTCTCTCTCTCTCTCTAAGATGTTACATAGTATTGTTCTTGGTTACATTAATCTACCAGCATTTCTCCCCAAACTGACTACCTCGATATCAAAAACGTTTGACCTCCATAACCCACGCCGCTTACTAACTCTGTCATTGGCTACACCCTGTGAAGCATAGCTCTTAGGCACACACGAGAAAGCACCAGAAACTCAGTCTGAGCTACTGAGAAAAAAAAACAGCACTGACGTCATTCACCTAGAAACTGTCTCACGCGATTGCTGAATGTTTCGAGTCACAGTCTCGCTGACGAAAACCAGGAACAGGGCTTAGCCTTCGGTCCTATAGCTGAAGTGAAACTGAGCCGGTTAATATTAGCTTATACGGCATTATGATTTGGCGAACAAATTTTAAATTGTCACAGTGGTCTGTGAGTTTTGTTTTGTTTTTACACAGTATTTGTCACACCAGCCTTGCACTGCATCCAGTGTGTGCGTTTGTGTGTTTTCAGTAGTGCGTCACTGAGTGTACGCGCGTGTCAGTGTCAGTAAGTGTTACCTCAGTCTATGTGTGTGTGTGTGTGTGTGTGTGTGTGTGTGTGTGAGGAACAGATCTAGAATCTTGTAGAAGAATGCGACTGAGACAGCCAAGCGGCACTTTGGGACTTCAAGTCATCGCCAGACGGAAGAGCAACAAACGCCGGCTAAGTCTGTTCCTTGGCCCTGGCGCCGCCATGTCATGCATACCAATGTTGCGGGTAGCACGTGCCGCCAGCCAGGGTGTCACCTGACAAAGTAGGTCGGCAGGCTTATACAGGAGAGGTAATTACCTTACAGATCAGTGTCCGTCTGACCCAGAGACTTTGTGAGGGCGGCACCTTGTCTCTCCGGCTCGTGTCAACCGGGGGAGAAGACAAATCGCACAGCACTGCATTGCCTGAAAGAGTTCTGCCCCTTGTCCTGACGGTTCTCCAAATCCTTCAGGTCAGGGGCAGAAAAAGCACCGCCGATGGCGATTTGATCATGTGACGGGAATAGCAGCCCTGGGGCTGTTTTTGGTGGACTGCCATTTCGCACATCTCGGTTCTTTGTATTCTGCACTGCGGGCCGTCACTGATTTCGTTTCATGTTTTTGAGATCAGTCAGAAGTTGAGTCTGTCGTCAGTGCCATTGCCCGGCACTGGCCCGGTGTTATTTCTGCCAGTCACAGTCTGTGTACATGCAGTCACTGACCTCGTTCCCTGCACATTGCACTGACTTCATTCGCTTGCTGTTAGCACGGTCCTGCCGTCACTGTGCCAGTGTGACATCGTTATGCCTTGTTCAGCTGGTTTCCGTGTCCGCAGGAAAACATTGTCACAGTACATGTAAACTGAACGCCTGTGAAGACACACTGACTGACACTGGCCCTACCGGCCGAACACTGAAGTAAAGGCAGTAAATTCCTCGTGTGCATGACTGACCACGAGGCCGGACGGCTGGAACTCTCTGTCTCTGTCCGTCGTGTGTGTGTGTGTGTGTGTGTCACGGGGTGTGTGTGTGTGTGTGTGTGTGTGTGTGTGTGAGTGTTTGTCACGGCGTGTGTGTGTGTGTGTGTGTGTGCCTCGACGGTGTGTGTGTGTTTGTCACGGCGTCAGTGTGTGTGTGTGTGTGACGGTGTGTGTGTGTGTGTGTGTTTTGGTGAATGCTGCGTGGGCGTTTGGATTACTAGTACCAGTGCTAATAGACGACTCCACTCTACAAGCCGCGAGGCCGCCAAAGCCCAGCCCCTTTCAGAACTTGCTCTGCCGTGTGATGGCAAAACACAGTACGTAAGTCCGTGACGTCAGTCATCATTTATGGGGAAAAGGGGTGATTTCAAGATGAAAGCGATGGACCAAATTTTTTTTTTCCCTCCTCAAATGACGTCAATGGACTTGAACTTTCTTCTCATGTTTTCAGCCATAGCCGGTAGAACGACTTTCCATGCTCTGGTCACGGTCGTGAGTTCGAATCCCGGCTGGGGCCAAATATTTGTGCAGGTCTTTTTCAGTCTCCTTGCCCCGTCTTCGATATCACCCTTTATGGTGGAAAAAGACATTAAACTCCCAAACACCCACCCACCCACATCAAACTACACCTGCTTCCCTCCTTTTGGTGTGTGGCGAGAAAGTTTGCCAGACCATGCCTCGTGTTGTGCTCATTACACCGTGGCACGAGATTGGCTGAATTCCGGGGGCTCGTCGCCTTTGATTGACAGGGGTATAACGGTCTATTTCATCTCTAATAGTCATTAAAAAAAAAACACCAAAAAACAGCAGTTCGCCTGGAGACTGAATTCAGGAGACACTGACATGCTCGAGCTCAATTGCCGTGGAAACTCATTTAAAATTCTACGAAAACAAACAAACAAACAAAAGTTAGAGACATCTGAGACATTTTGGAGATGGTTGCATCAAACCTGCTGTCACGATTCATTGACGGAGCTGGCGAGACTGCCATCGAGAAAAAGGGAAAACTGGACTCAGTTGATTCCACCGTGGCTGATGTATCAAGTTACGTTGAACAGTCACCACGGTTCACCGCGTGGATTGAAAAACCCTTCGTCGTGAATCACAAACTAACGCGATAAAACAGTGGCAGTTAAGGCCATGCACTGATTTGAAGAAGAAGAAGGAAAGAAAACTGAAAAAATAGAGACAAACGCCACCACCAAACCGGCGCCGGAAAAACGCGGAACAACAACAAAACCGTTAATAGACAAAAACAAAACAAAACTGCAACAACAACGAAACAGTCTGCCGATATGAGAACTGTCGACGACCAACAGGGTTCCATTCAAGCTGCATCCTCCCTCCTCCCCCCCCCCACACACACAACAGCAACAAGCAACCACCACCCCCCCCCACCACCACCACCACCACCACCCTCCCACCCCCTCCCCCACCGAAAAATAAACAAAACAAAACAAGAAACAAACAAAAACAGGATAAACAAAACTGTTAAATTGAAAAGGCACACACCCCTTCACTGACAAACACACCCAAGCAGACACACGCCGACTATGTAAATTCCTTATATTCATCAGCCAGGGCACGGGCAAGAACTCTGCTATTCATGTGTAGACAAGTCTTCAGTATCGAATATTGTCTCCCTGGACACGCGCTCCTTCTCTCAAAATGGTCCGGTCACACAGTAAATATTCCGGCGGCTTTACTATACGTGTGGCAGTAAGAAGACATTCCGACTGCTGTCCTGGAAGTCCTGACCCCCCCCCCCCCCCCCGCTTGATTTTAAGTTCATGCACTGCGTTGTACAAAGGGCCAGGAATTTTTCATCATGGACCGTGTGTGTGTGTGTGTCGGTGTGTGTGTGTGCAGTCAGGGTGTGTGTGTGTGTGTGTGTGTGTGTGTGTGTGTGTGTGTGAAGGGGGGGGGGGGAGTTGGGGAGAGGTGTCGCCAACGCCGGGGGTGCACAGTAAGCCTTGCTGGCTCCCCGCCTAACTGATAATTATGACTGGATAAATCAACGATGCCAAAACCATACAAACACACACACAAGCGCAGTCACGGAAGCGCGATTCACTGAGTCAAGAGATCACGCCGCGACCCGGCGTGTCACTGATCAGTGTTATTTCTCAATGCTGTATCCGAATCGATCAGTCAAAGGCCGGTTTCACTGGGTTAAAATAATGTTCTTTTATGTGCTACTCAGGCATTGAGTTCGCCTAGTGACTGTCCAAACAAACAAGTCACTTCACACACATATCGCGAGCGCTGCCGAGTCGCGTCCTCTGTCAACCTTGTTGCTCTTGACGACATGAATATTCATTTGAAACTAACATGGCGGCGTACGAGGCGAGCAAGCGTCAGCTCGCTTGCATGTTAGGCGCTTTGACAGGAGAAAAGCTGTAAACACGATGTAAGTATCCAGTTGACATGTTTATTATCTTAAGTGAGTGCATTACTGTGTAGAAAAAGTGTTCTACAGACGTTTAAATATTTGCACAAACCTGCGAAGAAACAAGGTGCGTTCACGTTTGAAAGTACGGAACACGCACACGCACTCACACACACACACACACACACACACACACACCACCTTATTTTCATGACATTTTTCCAATGGTAGAAGCTTCCAGAATTGAAAAAAAACAAAACCCACAGTCCTGCACAGAGTTAGAGAAGGATCATTTCATTGCCCTGCCTCTGTTCACAAAAGCGCAGTGGATCTGAAACAGACTGTGAGCTAGGAGACTGATGGCGGACCACAAAAAGCGCCTTCTCAGACGTCAGCAGGTGGCCCCACAGGAGAGCATCACAGAAGAGTCAGAACTCAGCAGCTACAACCACAGCATGGACGGCGAAACCCCCAACAATCACAGGTACAATGTACAACATTTGATGAGGTAGATCAAGTTAATTCACTGTCACACAACCCCCCCCCCCCCACACACACACACACATGTGCCTATGTGCACACCACCTCCCCACCACCCACTACCAAAAGCCTTGTCAACTAAACCCTAACTGTTTATCCCTGCTTCATTTCAGTTTTTACTACAGTATTTTAGTAAATTTATCCTTGTAATAGCTCAGTTAATATAGCTCAGTTGGTATAGTTCGCCCGTTAGGGGGTGCAAATGTATACCAGTCAATTCCGTCGATATTTTGCATTAAGTAAATTCGTAGAATGAAGTCAGCGGCCATGTGACTTCACCTCGCCAGATTTCGGAGTACATTTGCACCCCCTCCTGCATTGCGGGATACAGTCGCACCCGTTAGTGGATAGTTAAATATTGACGGAATTGACTGGTATACATTTGCACCCCCTAATGGGCGAACTAACTGAGCATTAATATACATGTATAACTACCAACTGAGCATTAATATACATGTAATTTGCCTCTAGGTTGGTTAGGGTCAGGATTACCTTGTGGTAATGGTGAAGTAGCTATATGCTCTTGAGATGGCCGTAGTGCATTTACTTCTAGGGTAAACTATACCAATGCAGTGGTAATTTACAGTATGCTTGGTTTGGGCCAGAGCTGAAGTCAACGTTTATAGTAGATAAGAAACATGTACTGGGCCCGTATGTAAAAGTTGAGGTTAATTTAACCCACAGCTACGGGCCTAACCCAGACTAGGACAAAAGAAACCCAAAAGCAAAATTAAATAAGAAAGGAAGCGAAGAAAGGAAAAAAAATTCTTCTGTAACGGCTTAGGTGCCGTGCTGGAATGGACCCACTTCTTGATTTAACTCTTTGACATCGCGAGCTTGGCCAGTGACCTACTTCCCTGCTGACGCGCATGCAGCTGCTGGCCGTTTAGGATGACGCGAATCGGTTCGCGGCTCGGTGCCTACGGCTGTTGAGAGTGACACGAGCCGGTTCGCGTCCCGATGCGTAAAGGTTAAAGCAAAAAACAACAGAAAATTTAACCCTAGACTAAAGCTAGTTTAGTTCAAGGTTAGACACTAAAAGCCCTAACCTTGACTATTAACATACGGGCCCAGGCCACTTAAGTCAAAGTTTCACGGTCAGTGACTCTGTGCTAAATATATACTGCATGAGTATTGAATATCTGAGCAAGCTAGCTGTTACAGGGGCGTAGGAACCACGGGGGCCCTGGGGGCCCAGGCCCCCGTTCGATTTTTGGAAGGGGGGCCCGAATATCTTTGGGCCCCCCTTGCTTTTGATAAGAGGAGAGGGGGCCCACCAGTGGTGGGACTCCCCTGCTCTGCTGTCGCAGGACACAATCCTTGGCAGTCAACACACACACACACACACACACACACACCACACACCCACACACACACACACACACACACACACACACACACCCTTCTTCACCCCTGCCGTATGGCTCACCCAACTTAGTGGGCCCCCCTTCCTCTCAGCATTTTCCTATGCGCCTGTGTTATTAAAGCTAGGAAAAGTTAAGGTTAAGAGGAAGGGTGTGATTAAGAGCTAGCAGTGTTTGTGTATTTATACTCATTGCTTGTTTCTGTTACCATTACTTACATATACATTTTGTTTCTTCTCTAGGGTGTCAAGTGCGTCCTTAGGGTTTGACACTGTGGCCAAGATGGCTGCCGTGCAGATTGAAAAAAAGCGGAAAGCCAACCCCCTCAAAGTAATCGCCAATGTGAAGAATATAGGCAATAAGTGGCATGACTATGCCACAAACCGGCGTTACAACCAAAAAACAGGTGAGAGCTAGCGCATTTCGTTGGACTCCACAAGCTCAGTGGCCAAGGTTGTAAATTGTGTTGTTCAGTTTGGTTTTATTTTACGCCAGTTGCCAGAAGTCAGTTGCTAGCACATGATTTAGCATTGCTGTCCTTTTATTGGTGGAACATGCCACTCCAAATTGTGGAAGGT
The DNA here is from genome assembly GCA_018292915.2 of Batillaria attramentaria. Lineage (NCBI taxonomy): Eukaryota > Metazoa > Mollusca > Gastropoda > Batillariidae > Batillaria > Batillaria attramentaria. The sequence goes on from JACVVK020000098.1 coordinate 672,153, forward strand.
GCGGTGAGTAGGGCTCAGTTGGTACAGTTCGCTCGTTACGGGGTGCAAATGTATTTGACAGTGGGGTGGCGATGGGGGGGTAGGTGGGTGGGCAAATGTACTCCAGTCAGAGGGGTGACTGTATACTCACTGCGCGAGAGGGAGTGCAAATGTTCTCTGACATTTGGATCGGTCAACTCTCGCAATATTTCCATGCTATGGTCAGTAAACAATGCTTTTTGCACATTGAATACAAAGCAGACGAATCAGGTTTTGGCATAGCCGCGGAGTTGCTGATATGAATTCGATTACACAACCATTCAAACCAAATGAATTCTTTGAGGTTGTTCAACTCAGCAAGGAGTTGAAACACTGCTCACCATTCTCCTACTCACTGTTTGAAGTCGAACCGTAAGCCTATGGCCGTCTCCATTCACGATTGCCAAGTTTGAACGTCACAAATGTATGCCAGCAGAGGGATTGAAAATGAAATGATCACAACTACAAAGGAGATAAAACTAATTGTACATATAAATCTTGACCCTCCCATGGCGATATTCCATTTTAAAATGCGTCACATAAATTGAAGTTGTAAAGGGAAGTCAGCGGCTGTGTGACTCCACTTTGTGAGACCTAGGTACAGGGTACGTTTGCACCTCTTTCTGCACAGCGGGGATACAGTCACATGCACCCCCCCCCTCCCCCCAGTGGATGACTGGAGTACGTTTGCCCCTCCTGCACATGACTGGTATACATTTGCACTCCGTAATAGGCGAACTATACCAACCAAGCATGAGTAGGGAGCTAGGGAGTGGTGGTGGGGGGGGGGGAAGGAGGGGGGGGGCTGTTGTTGGTGGTTACAGAGAGTGACTGTTAGAATCCCAGTGGTGATCTTAAATGTCTGTTTAAAGTTTGTTGTGAACGCGAGCTCGAGTAGTGATTTTGAAAGTCAAATCATGGGGTCCTGTTGTTGGTTAGGTAAAGTGGTTCCGATTCTGATGAAAAAAAGTGAGTACATGTACTGGCACCCGATTAAATACTTAACGGAAAACAAGATTTGTTTTTTGGCACAGCTGGTCTTTGCATGTTTGTGCGGATGTCATGTGTTTGCTGTGGGAATGATTACTGCAGAGCACTATTTACTGCCTTTTTGGTGTGAAACAGTTGTTTTGTGCATAACCTAAATACTGGATACATGTACTGGTAAGCTGCTTTATAATGTGAAATTCAGATATATACGAAAAATACAGATCTTAGCAGCATCACAAAAAAGGTGTGGGGAGGGTGAGTTGCTTTTTTTGTGGTTTGGGGGGTGGGGGGGGGAGGGGGGAGGCCCAGCTCAGTTTGTGAGCAGTGAAATAAGTGGCAGTAGACTGTAGTAAAGGTGTGCTTGGTTGTTCCTCCGATTGAACTATTCAGAAATTCAGTCATTCACAGCTACTTTTAGATCACAATGTTTTGTTTGGGGAATTCAAGTTGACTTTCACTGGCCAGGGGAAGCACATCGGTGCAGCGCAACGCCACCCCACCTCCACATTTTCAAAACTTTCAATTTTTTAAACCCAGCTGCATAAGTTTCTTATCCACTGTTCAACGCGTTGTTACAAGTGTTGCTTAGGCTCATGAGATACACGTATTTATTGCGCTGTTGCGTTCCACACAAGTTTACAGCTAGACTGACAGGTCAGCCTTGCCTCGCCTTTTTTTTGGGGGGGGGGGGGGGTGAAATTTGCAGTATCTTTATTGGCTTGATTTATGCACAGTTGAACCACTTTATATCGTCTGTGAGAAAAGTTACGCACTGTAGCATATTAATTGATTGTAGGCAGGACTAGTACTCAACCTCGTCGTGTAAGAACTGTGGTTCTCAGTGACAAAGAGGTTGACCTGTCAGTTTGTGATTGGCCGTAAATACTTCAATGTGAATGTAATTCACTGTTTGTTCTTCCTCTCATTTGCTGGCCCATGCCAGCCGTTAAAAGCAAACTTGGTACGTACACAATCCATCCTGATAGATGGTCTCTCAGCTGTATGTTTGTAACAGTTCGGGATATTATTTCAAGTTACTGGTATAGGGTAGTTGTACACACTGTCATCTGCACCAGAGACCCATGCAACCAGGGTTCGTTATGTTGTACTTTCCACCCAGCAGCATTTTCACAGCTGTCTTTCAGTGCACTGGTTTAAAACAAAATGAGCTCATAGTTGGTGGGCTGTTTTCAAGTTTAATATCCTTTTTTGACCACATCAGGGTGATATCAAAGACAGGGCAACATGAAATACGCCAGTATAGTTTTCTTCCCCCCTCCCCCACCCCCAGGATTCAAACTCATGACTCGAACATTTAAAGTCTAACGCTATACCAGCGATTACAGCTTACCAAATGAGCTTATACTGGTTTCTGGAAGTGAGAGATTGAGAATAATAGGCACAGACCTTTGGTGAATAATACAATATGAACATCTTATTACCGTACTTCTACAACTGGACTGTCATTGAACTTACGAGATTTGAGCCAAACTCTGAGTGCTGACTGCTTGTGCTGATACGACTGTCACACTGGTGAATAGTTAAAGCACTTGTATTTTTACTTGTAACGCTGTTTTGTGTTTTGTTTAAATCAGTGCGCTGCTGCTTGCTTCACATTTGCTTGAGAAACCTGTAGCTCTAGATCTGGAACTGTTTGCGTCACATGTACGCGCAGTAATTTGCCCCCCATTTTTGATAGGTTCTCCTGGACCAGGTATATTATTCCATCTCGTTATTACCACTCATCTCTACTGTAGATACGTATTCTTTAGAGTCCTCTTATCCCTACTATGTATACTAATTCTGGTGATTGGCTTTTTTTAAAACATTGCCTGTATATTCTGCTTTTTGATATTACTTATAATTAATTTTAGTTCAGATAATAATTAATTATGATTAGTTTCGTTCGGGGAGGGTTTTTTTTTTGTTTTTTTTTACGGTGCTGGTGGTTGGGGGTGGGGGAGGTCAGTTTGAAATCAAGTTGTGTCAAAACTTCTGCATAACATGTCATTGTGGTTATGTTGGTGTAACATTTACACTGTTGTCCTTAACATACACAGGTTGTTTGGGAGTTGCCCTTGTGGAAATGTTTGTAATTTGCACATGCGTTATTGTATCTGATAATTCAACTTTTACTGAGAAAAGAAGAAGTTTGTTTTCTGATATGTATCGTTTAGTATCGGGGAATACTGGCAAATTTGTGTAGTTTTCTAGAATGATTTGCTTCAGTTTTCTTTTTCCACATAACTATAGTGTAGTACTGTCATACTGACCTTAAATGAGATTGTCGTCTTATTCTACTCTGTGTCTGAAAATGACCTACCTAACCTTGGTTTCAAGACTTTCAACTATTTTGTCTTTTTTGCGCATGTAGTGTCTTGAGTATAGTACCCCAGTAGTCATTGAGAACTTTTCCAAAAGCTGCTGTCATTTCAATCTAATTCTGCACTGCATTCTTTTGTGAAAGTGTTATTTTTCAGTAGCCGCACTGCTTTATACTTAACGAAGTTCAAGTTTAAAAGTCTTAAAGTCTCTATGTTTGCTGTGAGTTCTGAGGGGAAAATATATTTTCCCTTACAAAGATCTAAGGCTGTTTGCCACATAAATAGATCTTCGTTTTGGCCACTGCAACCATTTTCATGACTTTGCGGCTTCTGATGGTAGAGAAATATGACTGTCATTGGCTGAATACTTCCAAACCTGTACCAGGGGCGCCGGAACAGGGGGGGGGGGAGCAAGAGTATCTTTTTGCCCCCCCCTCCCCTGGAAAATCAGGTGACTATGGCAAGAGGGGGGGGGGGGGGGGCAAAGCCATGGTCTTGCCCCCCCTCCCTTCCCCTCCTCCCCCTCCCCCTACCCCTCTTCCTGCTCTCTCCCTCATCCCACCCAACAGAGAAGTCAGTTTAGCCGTTGCATGAAATATATCAAAACGACTTGGCAGAAAGTCGTCTGATAATCACTTCTGATACATGAATAAGCACATTTGATGGAAACTTTTCCACATCGTTGTTGTTTGCCTGACAAACGTGATGAGACTTTAAGGTGATTTGTGCAATTTTGAACAGAAGACGTTTAGTATATATATCTAACACTAACAACATAGTTCAGTCCTTCCTTCCAACATAATTCAGTCCTTCATGTAGTATTTGTGCAATTTTGAACAGAAGACGTTTAGTATATATATCTAACACTAACAACATAGTTCAGTCCTTCCTTCCAACATAATTCAGTCCTTCCTTCCAACATAATTCAGTCCTTCATGTAGTATTTGTAGTGTTAACAATGTCCCTACGACAAAGGTCAATCCTTTGTGAGGTATTAGTAGTGTTAACAGTGTCCCTACAACACAGGTTAATCCTTCAGTGTAGTATTAATTGGTAGTGTTAAAAGTGCCCTTATAACACATACAGCATCGTGTAGTATATGTTTTGCCCTGTTTGACTGACTGCATTTTATTTGTCTTAAACTTTATATCCTAGTGATACATCGGAGCCAATGCATTCTTTTCATGTTGTTTTGCTTTTGTCAGTGTTGTATTTGTTCACACTACCTTAATGTCCACATGTTTATGTCTGATGGATAAGCCAACTGAAAGAATTTGAACTTCAAATGGTTTCTTTCAAAGTAAAGACATGTTCGTGAGTTAGTTAACAGCAGACCCTTTGTGCAGTGTGCGGTCTTGCTTAATTTATTGCTACACATGCATACATAAGCCTTGCTTTTAGAGTTTGAATTTCAGAATGGTGAAAATGGCAGCAAATTCTTCATCAGTTTAGGTGTGTGCAGCGGCCAGCTGAGTAATTTTCTCATGGTTACTTAGAATGGTTTCTTTTTTTGTTTCGTGTTTTTCTTTCCCTTTTTCCTGCATCTAATATTTTCATGTTCTGGCATCCAGTATACACGTTTTCATTTCAGCCGGCCTGTTGGGAGAGGAAGACGAGGAAGAACCCAAGTTTAATGGTATTGGTCTGGATGAAATTCATTCGGACTTTGTCACTCCTCAAATCGTGAAGCGAATGAGCAAGGGTAAGATCAATATCGAGATGATCATTGAGAGCAACCGCGCCCTGCTGCACCACTTCTCCAAACTGACCAAAGAGGATGATTGCGTCAATCTGGACTGGGTGGAGTCTCTGCTGGACAAGGGAGCGGACATCAACACCGCGGACAAAGTGGGGCAGACCGTTCTGCATGAGGTGACAGTCTTTGCAAAACACAGTACTGACATATTCACGCTGCTAGTGTCACAGTGACGCTGTCAAGTTAGTTCAGTGGACCAGGCTAGGCAGAATGTCAGTTCAAATTCATACGCTTGCGCTGAGAGGCACGTGCCATGCGTAAGGGTGGGTAGGTGGGGGGGGGGGGGGGGGAGGTGTCCCATTTCTTGCACGTGCTAAAAACTGACAGGTTGCTGATTGTACCAACAGTGTTTTGCCCTACATCAGATGACTTAAGTTCTGTGGATCACGAGTGTATGAAGCTAAACTACAAAATGTGCTCTTGTATACATATCTTAATGACTTCAAGGAACTTGCACAAGCAACAATAGCTATTACAGTTCCAAAGACTTTTTGACATTGTGTAGAAGCTATTCAAACTAGTAGTAGCCCCTTTAAAGAAATCCTTCTTACAGAGGAATGTATGGTTGTGCAGCTGTAGTCTTTGAGTGACTGTTGTGACTCTTTTACAGGCGGTGCGAGCGTGGCACAGTGATGTGGCAAAGTGGCTGATAGAACACGGGGCAGACGTCGACAAGGGTGACTTCAGGGGGCGCACTCCCCTTCACGTGGCAGCCATTGTGGACTCACCAGATCTGGTCAACTTGCTGATCGACAGCGGAGGTCAGTTGTACTGTGAAACATGGTGTGCGCGCATGTGTTGTGTCTGTGTGTGAGTGCGTGTGTGGGAGCGCACGAGTGTGCTCTTTGATACAGTTATTTTACTATAAATTTACTTTTACAGTGAAGGGTAGTCCCGTCTTAGAAGTGGCGTATTTAATGAGAGCATGGTAATTAGGAAGTGTGGGTGTGTGCGTGCGTGTGGGTGCGTGTGTGCGTGCGTGTGGGTGCGTGTGTGTGTGTGTGTGTGTGTGTGTGTGTGTGTGTGTGTGTGTGTGTGTTATCGTTGTGAGATTACATATTTAACTATTGGGACATGTTATATTGTGTATGTGGTGGTTGTCTGTTTTTACGCCGCAACCGAATTGCCTCCTCTTGAGGACAATAAAGGATTATTGAATTGAATTGAATTGGTCTGTTTGTTGGTGGACAACAGTTGGACGATGCCTGCAGTTAACATATTCACATACGCGTGCTTTCATTTCAAAGTTCAAAGTTCAAATTACGTTATTTATCCCTCATGGGGCAATTAAATGTTCAGACGGGCTCTAAAATAATATAACAAACGCTATTAAGAAAAAAGAAAGAAACTCTATATACAGCCTTAAATGACATATCACTAAGAAATAAAACAATTCACCACTCTAAGCGATGCTTTACTTTTTTCAGCCAACAAGGAGGCACTTACAACGGAAGAGAACCAGACGCCAGTATTTTATGCAGCCAAAAACGACTCGACCAACTCGCTGAAGGCGCTCATAAAGAAGGGCTGCCTTTACAAGCTCATTCGTGACTACAAGGGCAGAACTCCCATTCACGTTGCAGCAGAACTTGGTAAGTACTGAGTGTCTACCGTAATGACCTTAACTTTTTAACTGCTTTTTACACTTAAAAAAATCGACCTTGGAGGGCTGGTTGAAAACCAAGGAGCAAAGAAAACAGTTTCGGGATTGATGTTCAACTGTCTGCGCTGAACCCTTCCGCAGACTGCGATCCTCTGATGAAAAACTTCTCAACGTTCCTCTGCGTAATATGAAAACTACCGGTGAATACGCGTTTAGCTACCTCGCCCCAACAATCTGGAACTCGCTGCCTTCTGCCGTCCGTGATGTCCCCACACTGTCAGCCTTTAAATCACAACTCAAAACATACCTGCTCCGTCAGGCTTTCTGTAGATAACTGGGACCCTATGTCCATGTTCATGTGTGTGTGGGTGCGTGCGTGCATGCATGTGTGTGGGTGTGTGTGTTGGTGTGTGCGTTCTGAGTCTGTCCTTCAGAGACGTGCGCCTTATAGGTATGATGTATTATTATTATTATTATTCACACACACACACACACACACACACACACACACACACACACACACACACACACACACACAGAGTTCATCTGCTGATGCAGCTGGGCGAGCTGAGGTCCACACTTTCTCATTGTCAGATGTTCCGTACATCAGCCTGTTTTCACCTGGCATGGCAACATCTGCCAGAGTGCGACAATAATGCTTTCTTTCCTATGATATTGCTTCGAGTAAGACAGCACGGTGTCTGTGTGCCTTTACAGATCGGAGTGAGACAGCGAGGTTGTTGCTGGAGCTGGAGGCCCCGATCGGGGTGAGCGACTACCAGGGTCAGAAAGCCATCACGTGGATGATCACCAAAATGGCGCCTGTGGTGAGTTAATCTTTTGGCTCATCATCTTGAATTCTTCCCTGTTTGCGGCATACACATTAAACATGGGCTTGTAGTTTGTAAACTGAGGCAGCTGCTAAGTAGTGCCCAGGTTTTGCTAGGAAAGATTTTCAGATTTTCAGCTAGGAAATCTAAGTACTCTTTGACATGCACCCCAAGGGAAATCTAATTAATACACATTATATGGTAATTGCTGGACACATGCGATAATCCCTATGAAATGTACGTGATATTTTGTAGGAAACATGCATGGCACTCATATGGAAATGTAGATGATCAGCTCCATGGTGATATTTTTCTCTGTGTGTGTGTGTGTGTGTGTGTGTGTGTGTGTGTGTGTGTGTGTGTGTGTGTGTGTGTGTGTGTGTGTATGAAGGCAAGGGAAGCACTAGATCAGTTTCGTCGGATTGATCGTCATGCCAGGAAACAGTACTTCTACCTCAACCTGCTTGTCCAGGACAGAGGTAAGCTTACTCAAAACATGATATACAGTGTACGTACATGTGTCTGTGTTAGGAAGATCAAGTTGCGGGCCAGAAATTTCAACCCTTCAAAGGTTTCATCAGGATATTACTCAAATTATATTAATAATAAAATTAGGACTATAAAAAATTCAGCCCCCCCCCCCCCAAAAAAAAAGCAGAAAAAGGAGCCCCCCCCCCCCCCCCCCCCCCAAAAAAAAAAAAAAAAAAAAACACACAAAAAAACAAAAAACAAAACAAAACAAACAAAAAACCAACACCCCCCAAAAAAAACAACAAACAAACAAACAAACAAAACAAACCCAAAAACAAACAAAACAAACAAACAAAAACAAACAAAACAAAACAAAAAACACAAACAAACAGCCCCAAAAAATCAGAAGAAAAATTACCTCATTTCATTCTCAGGATAAAGCAAATGTACCCATACCCATCCCCAATATTTAGGAAGCTCTGAACTGAACTGAAACTGGTACTGTACATGTACTTATATACATGTATTATATTTCAGTGAAAGACCCAAAAGGCCAAAGCCAGACACCGGTATGTATATTTTTCCGTTCAAGGTATGATGCAAAACTGCATGTGGAATTGTGGGGTAACTGGATTTTGAGAAAGTGTGGCACGACACATGCATCGTAGACTTCTGTGCCAGTCTCAAAATCCAGTTATGCCAAAATTCCACGTCAGCATGGATGTACTGTGCATTATTGGTTGTCAAAAAAAAAAAAAGTTTAAGAATTAGTTTTATCCTCCCTTGAATATGTTTTTGTCTTGTGTGTGTGTGTTGTGTGAGCAACAACGTTGATGTGCTGTACATTTCTGTTTGTCTGTATGTGCGTGTCGCACAGCTCGCTTCAACTGTGATGTCACCGCCATCTATTCTCAGCCACATTTGGGAAAATTGACAGAAAAGTGTCATGTATCTCTCAGTGTCCTTTGTCATGTCTTTTGCAATATAGATGGCTAAGCTGCTTAACCCTTTCAGCCCTGAAGGAATCTCAATAGCGATAACGCTCTCTGCCTGGGAGTTTTTCAAGTGTGCTAGATCTAAAGCTGGGCTCTTGCATACAAAACCTATTTCTCAAGAAGTATTGGATCCATCCTGTAGGGGAATCGTCCACTGTGCAGAGCGTATGAGAGTCGGTCACATGCACGCATATTATTGTTAGGGTCTGCAAGACCGTAGGTGATACGGTGGCAGGGCTGAAAGTGTTAACAACATGCTAGAGATGTAAAACTAAACGGACGATAATCAAACTAGGCTCATGTTTCCCAGGAACTGCTTTGCGGATGTGATCAGTTGTCGACGTAGTGCTTTGGTTCCTGTTGAGTTGTTTTGTGTGGTGGAGAGGTTTTGGCTGCTTACGAGTCACTAACATGATCGCAGTGCATGGATGCGGACAGACCTACTTGTGCATAGTGTTTTTCAACTGTGTCCGAGATGAGATGAGAGGCAAAATCGGCACGTGGTGTGTGTGTGTGTGTGTGTGTGTGTGTGTGTGTGTGTGTGTGTGTGTGTGTGTGTGTGTGTGTGTGTTAAAGGGGCTGGTGATTGATGTTGAGTGGCAGAAGTTTTTGAAAATTGTGCAGCCAACAAATGGCAAATGCAGCTTGTGGTTGGTTAGTAATCCTGCTGAAAACGTGACTGAGAACTTATGCTATCTGACATTGTCAACAATGTGGAGTTCACAAACACTTGAGGTGACAGATGACATTTGTCTTAATGTGCTTTGTCTCGGCTGCTGTGTTTTTACCTCAGCTTGAAACTGCAGTGAAGTTCCAACAATATGACATTCTCTTGCACGAGACACTGTCACGTCTTCTTCACACAATGTGGTTGCGTTTCGGCAGGTAAACTTTATACGTTTTGGGGGAACTCACATCTGGACGGAGGAAAACTAATGATATCACTGTCAACACTATAGTTGTGTTTGTGGTGGTGGTTTTGCTTTCTGACCAAGTATAACCAGGCTTAAAAAGCTTAGTTGAACCACCGACACAGTTCAACAATACAAAAAAACATTTCATAAAACACCCACCTTAATGTTCGTTTGATTGTCGTGTGTCCCTTTGATGTTTGATGATTCTGTTGGCGTGTGTCTCCGTGTTTTTGATGTAGGTGATTCTACTGGTGTGGGTGCCTATGTATAATTTATGATTCTGTCGGTGTGTCCCTGTGATGTTGGTGTTTCTGTTGGTTTGTGCCCTTGCCTTTGTGATGTAGATGATTATGTTGATGTGTGTGGCTGTGCTCATGGTGTTCATGATTCTGTTGATGTTTGTCCCTGTAATGTGGTGATCCTGTTGGTGTGTGTGGCTGTGCTAATGGTGTTTACAATTCTGTTGATGTTTCTCAATGTGATGTTGGTGATTCTGTTGGTGTTTGTGTGGCGGTGGTATGTTTGATTCTCTTGATGTGCCCCTGTGATATTTTTTTATGATGTTGATGTGTCCCTGTGATATTTTTTTATGATGTTGATGTGTCCCTGTGACATCAGTTTATGATTTTGTTGGTGCATGCCCCTGTCTTTTGTGGTAAAATATATTATTGGTGATTCTGTTGATGTGTATGTGACCCATTGATGTCAGTGATTCTGTTGATGTCTGTCCCTACCCCTGTGTAGAAAGGTTATAGGTGGTAGGCTACTTACCGCATATCAAGACAAATATCTTGTAATGTTATGTTGTTAAAAAAAAACAACAACTTTTTTAGGTTTTGCACATACAAACCATTTGTGTTTTTTTGTGGACTCTAGCAAGCAAAAATGTGTGCTCTGTAACTGCATGTTCATCTGTAGTGAGGCAAGCATGCTGTAGCTCACCTTGTTAACTTAACCAGCAGATTTCTGATCTAACAAATGGATGTTTTTGTTTTCTCTCTAACAGTTGTATGTCGCCGTAACCTTTAAACAGTATGACCTCCTCTTGCACAGCACCTTCCGAAAACTTCTGAATGTAATGTGGAGAAAGTATGCCAGGTTGGTTCGACCTCTGTCATCCTCTCCAGTGTTATCGTCTATGGTGTCATCCCAGATAGACACGTCCTAGTCAGATTTGTCCCACTTGGACGCTTCTTGTTAAACGCATCCCAGTTATACGCTGTCCCAGGTAGACGCATCCCACTTAGGTGCATCACTGTACCGCATTTCACACACACAGGCACACACGCACATACACACACATGCACGCGCATTATCTCTCACTCTCTCTCTCATACTTCATATATTCTATTGTATGCACAAAGTTGTCTACACGCAAAACAAAATAGTAAAGACATGCATACACATACTAGTAATATAAACTAAGGAAACGCACAGTTGGCAAGGACTGAGGCCAAAACAATCGCGCACACGATTATTTAAAAAATTCAAACTTGTGGGGTATAAACGAATGATGCAAATAAACCATCGTAATCTGTAGTGTATACAGCATGCGGCCACGAATGTGGATACTTTATATGGTAATTATCTTATGCTTTTTCTGTTTGTTTGTTTGTTTGTTTTTCCAGTACCCACACGTGTCTTGTTGTGAAAATGATGATTGATCATGTATTGTGCATGTATAACTCCCCCTTGTTACGGATCAAGTATCCAAACAATAAAATATGTCGAAGTCGAAGTCTCTCATACTTCAAGATACATGTACTAGCTAATGTTACCATTAAGGATTTTTATGCTCACATATCAGAAGTTCTAAGCTGTTTTCAAGGTATGTATCATGACACCACTTATACATCTGGGACAGCGAGAGCGTCTGTAAAGCGTTCTCGATGATGTGGCGACCACACTGAGAACTTGAATATTGTAACAACAGTTGTAGAATTTGAATGTTCGACCGCTCGTGCAAAGTGTAAACAACATGAAAAACTTATTCGTTATCAAGATAGAGTGTTTCGAGCGTACAGGCGCACTCACGAGCGAAACTTTTCCAAAACATAAGGTGGCGTAGCAAAGATGGAATTAGCCTGTTAAATTATGAGGATGCGTCTACCTGGGACCTGGGCATCTCGCTCGGAGCCTGTAGGTGGGACAGGTGTTACTAGTGGGACGCCTCTAGCCAGGCAGTTGAGCGTAAAGCCTCTGTATTCAGTATGCTGGTTTCTTGCATGAACATTTCTGAGTGTCTGAGAGATTGCTAGTCTTTCAGTGCCAGCTGTTAGCTTTGTTACAGATATAACAAAGTTCTGTATTGCAAGAAATTTGTATACATTTTTGAAATATCAAAGGTAATGAACATTTTTTTCAGTTTTGAAAGTGCACTTAGGTTTTTCAAAGAATTGTTTTGTTTTGTTTTTGTTTTTGTTTTTTTAACTGGGGAAGGACTTTTTTATGTAGCTTTATGTTTTGAGATTGAGACAGTTATATGCATATGCACACTAAAAAAATAATCACTTCAAGGATATAGCTCTGTAGTGTTATATAGGTAACATATGTATACTGTTGCACATTTTCGGTCAGCGTTGATGTCACAACTGTTTATACATCTTCTGTTTGCGTAAACGGATGCATTGTATGGAACATGTCAAAGGGGATTGTAAAGTGGGCACTGAGCTTATTAAGACAGGACAATACACATTTGATATTTAACATTCTTAATGGTTACATCAGCCTGGCCCATTTACACGGGAAAAGACTAGTGATGCCATGAGTAAATCACTGACAGAATGGTCTTTTTTCCACAAAATGATGTCATGGATTTATTGTGTTTTGCCGTTACACAGCAGGACCCGAATGTAAAACTCGAGGTTAATTTAACCCACGGCTATGGGCCTAACCCAGACTAGGACAAAAGATACAACAAAAAAAAATTATATAAAAAAAGGAGGCCAAGGAAGGAAGAAATAAATCCTTCAATAACGGCTTAGGCATCTTGCTGGAATGGACCTGCTTCCTGATATAAAACAAAAATCAACAGAAAATTTAACCCTAGAGCTGGTTTTGTTCGAGGTTAGACCCTAACCCGAGGATAAAATCCCTAACCTCGACTTCTACATGCGGAGCAAGATCTGTATGTGTACAGTCCCCAGCTATTTTCAGTTTACATTATAATACATACGTACATGAATGTACCGTGTGCATATTTTTGTGCGTAGGACAGACTGGCATGTTGTAACGTCATCCAATACTCATCGTTGTTTTGTTGTTGTCCTCACATAATTCTCGTAGATTCTGGGCGGTGTGGAACTTGACAATTAACTTCATCTACATTCTACTGTGGACCATTATCGGCATCATCGTGGAGTATGATCAGCGTCACATCTACAGGTGGCCAACGGACGTCTACCGCATTGTTCTCTGGGTGAGCTGAAGTTTCAGCATGTTTGTCCGGCATACACCAACATTGTGGGAAACTCTTCATGGAATGCACTTATTAATCTGTGCATAAAGAATAGTCACTTGTATCAAGTTATAACATAACAGACCACAGTAACGGCTGGCGTCAGCGTAATAATTCCCTAAAGGCTTGCTTTGCAGTAAAGGGGCTGGTTGGCTGGTCAGTTTATAGAAACATCTAGGAAAAGCAATGCATGTTTAAAAGGGGTGAGCGGTGGCGCATTGGACTTAGTCACTGCGCTACTGAATGGCCGTTACCAGTGTCACAGCAATGAAGCATGGGTTTGAGCCTAGCTTGAACTTACGATGTGTGATACTGGATTTTCATGGCTACCGGGCTACTCTTTGGGGGTTTCTGTCCGGGTTACCTGGCTTTCCTCCAGTAGCAAAATTGAAATATAGGATATAGGGACATGTATTGGATGGCACTGCACTGCGGTGACACACTTCCCCTGGGAGAAGCAGCTCAATTTTCCTGAAAGGGAAAATAAAGTAAAATAAAATAGTAGGAATATTTTTTTTATAAATCAAAAAGGCCATATTTCTCTAATATTAAAAGCCGCTAAGTTTAGAGAAAAAAGTCTGTTATGTCCAAATGGTTCATCACCTCATTTGACAAACAGCCTTTGACCTTTGCAAGTGGCGGCATACTGATGGGCAAGAGTTACCTTGTTTTTGAAGGTATAGTAGGAACACCCCGCAGACAATGTCTTGTAGATATTGTAACATAGAATTTGTACATGTAATTCCAAATGTGTACATTGTTGATGAACGACCATTCCCTATGTACAGGTTGTGGCTGTGGCGTTCACGGCGTGGCAGATCACAGAAGAGGTCATGGAGTTCATCAGATCCAAACGCAACCACAAAGTAAGTATAATATAAATTCTGAACAACCACAAAGTAAGTATAATATAAATTCTGAACAACCACAAAGTAAGTATAATATAAATTCTGAACAACCACAAAGTGAGTACTGGTAATTCCAAACAACAACAATGAGTACCGGTAATAATAATTTGGAGCAATCTTAAAGTGAGTAATAATAATTACGAGCAAACCACAAAGTGAGTATACAAAGTGAATAATAATGATTCCAACCGGCCCCCGTAGTGTAGTGGTTAGCACTTTGGACCATGGACCGGGAGACCCGGGTTCGAGTCCCAGGCGAGGCGAGCGGGATTTATCCTACATAGGTCGGCTCCTACCCAGAACGGCTGTGCTATGGGCCCAGTGGTGAGGCTGTTGCCACACAGCCGAGATTCACCCACTTCACGGGTGTGACTTTAGGGGGTGCTTCCCTTGGTATGACACGTCTTATGATGTGGATGATTACACGGCTGGCACCGCAGGTGCCGTAGTTCCTGGGCCTGGTTAATGCCGGGATATTTGGAATGCGGCCCTGTCCCGCAGTCCCAAACCACACGGACCTCCATAGCATCATCTTACCATCATCCTCATCTCCATCATCATGCATAAAAAAAATTGCCCAAGCTTCCGAGCCCTCAGTGGATTCCACCCATCACCTGGGAGGAACACCACTGGAACTGGCAAAAAGAGTTGGGGCAGCAAAAAAAAAAAAAAAAAAAAATGATTCCAACCAACCACAACAACCACAAAGTGAGCACCAGTTATATTGATTCCAAACAACCACAATGTGAGTAATAAAATTCTGAACAACCACAAAGTGAATGATAATAGTTTGAAGCAACAACAAAGTTAGTACAGTAGTAATAATTCCAAACAACCACAAAGTGGGTACTTACAATGATTCCAAATAACAACAAAGTGAGTAACAACAATTCCGAGCAACCACAAAGTGAGTACATGTACCAATAATTTCAGAGCAACCACAAAGTGAATAAAGGGGCGGTTGGTGGTCTAGTGGTTAAGAGACTTGTCACCAATGCGAGAGGTCAAGGGTTCGAGTCTCAACTCAGGGCAAAGAATTTTTCCTTCTCGTATGTGGCACTGTTCATTCGGGCCGATCGTTGGAGGTACTCTCCGGGTACTGCGGCTTCCTCCCCCTCTGCTTTGGATATGTTCAGCCCACCAAATTTGAAAAATAAATACAATTCTAAATTCCGAAATTTAAGTAGCTGAGCTGACCCTTTGCACCACGTGATTGTAATGTGTTTATGTTCAGTGAGAGAATGTGTGTGATTCGCGTGAGCGTGCGTGTTTGGTTCAGTTCGTGACGCTTTGAGCCGATTTATGAAATTGGGTTAAGCGCCTATACAATATTCATTATTATTATTTCAAACAACAATAAAGTTTTGATAATTCTGAACAACCTTAAAGTGAGTCGTAATAATTCCAAGCAACCACAAAGTGAGAACTAATAATTTGGAGCAACCACAAAGTGAATAATTATTCTGAGCAACAACAAAGTAATGATAATTTCGAGCAATCTCAAAGTGAGTGATAATAATTCAGAGCAACCACAAAGTGAGTAATTATTCTTCTGAACACGTATACTCACAGATAAGCACATACACACACACACACACACACACACACACACACACACACACACACACACACACACACACACACACACAGAATTACAATCACTGTTTGCTTCTAGTGAGCCTAACACTCTTTCTGTATCAACAGAAATGGGAGGATGGAAGACAGAAGTCTATAGAATGTGATAGGAAGTTTTGTCACCCACGCTACCCTGAGGAAGATGCCTACTTGAGGTCAGAACTCAAAGCCTTGGAGGATCTCAGCCCTAAGTACTTCAGTGATGCGTGGTAAGTATATCTCCTCTCGAGGTGCATGGGCTATCATTAACAGGGAGTACTGGCATCAGTGTATGCAAGGGGATTTGGCCTCAGATTTGACAAGATTTTGCGTTGTGGTTAATGTGTCCAGTCTGCAGATCCTAGGTACCAGGTTCAAATCCCCTAGTGGGCAGGAAATTGGCTGGGAATTTTTTCCCATCAGATTGAGTCAAATTCATGTGCAGACTCGTTTACATCCTGGGGAGGGGGGGGGGGGGAGGGCCAAATTACTCTCACTTCTGAAATGGGGCTATAAGATACACACCTTGAAGAGTTTTGTAGCACCTGCATTGCAATACAACATGAGTAACTGTTTCATGATTCTGTGTTGAAAGCTTTGTTTTTGTTGTTTGTATTTTAAAAAATTTTGGATGTAATACTATGGAATGGTTACTAACTCCAAAATCCATAACATTACCTTTGTTTGCAACCACACACGCAGTACCAAGTGTTTATGTATTTTACCCTTGATGTCTGCAGTGAGGGTGTTGTAACAGTATGTGACCATGTGGTAATGTGCGTATGTCTTGCAGTTGCTGTGGTTGTTGACAAATGGTCAGTACATGTATTACAAGCCTGACACTGTTCTCTCTGACAGGAACATCTTTGACTGGTTATGTTACATCCTGTTGTTCGTCGACATCGCTACTCACGTCGCCGACATCGTGGCACACTCGGAGACTATGGCGCGAGCTCACATCCGTCTGATGGCTCTCACCATCATCATGTTGTGGCTGCGCCTTATGAAGAATGCACGCGCTTTTGCTCTCCTGGGTAAATCTTTTTTTTTTTGGTAACAATTCTGTCATTTACTGGAAAAGCATTTAGTGTTAAGTCAGAGTCGCTGACTGTAAACCTCCTGATTGGGTCATTGCATTAGAGCAATCACCTTGGTCAACATGTCTGCCCTGTGAAACAGATTTTGGAAGGGTCATTTTGCCATAAATTCCCTCCGTACGCAGATTTGGAAGGGGTGTTTATTATACCTGCAAAGAAGTTTATCAAGGTCAATGTGCCTAAGTTTAGTTGTCCTTGATCAACAATTGTTCTTTTGCTTTAAATATGATGTTTTGACGTCGTCTTGGGATTTTTGCGTAACTGAATTTTAAGAATAATATACGGTGACATTCACAAGGGTAGGCGGGATAGACGAATGGTAGAGCATTAGACTCTCAGTGCTTGGGTCGTGAGCTGGAAGCCCAGCTGGGACTAAATATTTGTGCTGGCCTTCTTCTTGTCGTCCCATCATTGATATCACCCATACGTGGTGGAAAAGGACAAACTCCCAAACACCCCGCCACGCGCCCCTGTCTCCTCCACTTTGCTCAAAATCCACTCACGTCATTCCGCGATGACATCAATTTGTAAGAAATGTAGTCAGATTTTCTGTTTTCAGGATTTGGTCATGTTGTTTTGGATCATGCAATGCAATGCTTGATGATGTCATTATGTTTGTTTCATCTTTCTTCAGGACCATTCATCGTTATGTTGGGTCACATGATGAAGGACTGTGCTCGCTTCCTGTTCCTGTACATGGAGTTCTACATTCCTTTCAGTAAGTCACACGCACACACACACACACACACACACACACACACACACACACACACACACACACACACACACACACACACACACACCATGACACATACACAGGTTTTTTTGGGGTTTTTTTAGGGTTTTTTTAATATTTTTCTTTATATATTTTTTTTTTTACAGCCTGTAGTTTTTTTTGTTTTTTTTTAAATGTGATTAGCTTGGTAAAACCCATACATGTATACTGTTTTAACTTTATGCATAGTTACAGGGAAGGAAAAATTGACCCTTTGTTGACAGGTGACCACTTTCCTCCCTAGTAACAGATGAGATGGGTGTTGTCATATGCAAGAAGCTACCTAAACAAGTTTTACTGTTTAGTTTTGACAGAAAGTGTTGTGTGTTAGCGTTGTCTTGGTGTCGGTGGCCAGCTGGTAATGTAGTGCTGTTTACAGTGGCTGTGTTCTGGATGCTGTTTGGCGGCACCAAGCGAGCGGAGGGCGATCCTGACACGCAGGTCATAGTGAGCGGTTTTCACTACCCACTTGAACTCATCTTCAGTCTCTTCCGCCTCACGCTTGTGGACGAGTATGATTATGATGTAAGTGATCTCTTCAAAATTCCCTAACGCAACCTGGAATCTTTTTGTGAGTGCTCTTTCAGTTTTGTCAAACCGACCTTATGGAACTCTTTGTCTGCGAATCTGAGAAATACGTCCACGCTGTCTGTTTTTAAGAGCAGTTTTAAAAGGCCGTTCTTAACCGGGCGAACCACCAGTCTGGCGAACTTGTTCGGGGAACTGTGTATTGTATACGAACAGGGCAAGCGCGCACACGTACATAGTTCCAGAGGTTCGGCCGGACTAGTTCTCTTTCTTAAATGACCGTTAATGATATGCATACGTCATCGGCCGAACAAGGCGGACTCGGAAGTTGAGACAATCGTAAACAACCAAAATGGCCGCCTTCGTAGATCGAGACGACCAGGCATTTGCGGTAGTTATTGTTTTGAGTGAACTCTTGGGAGCCGAGGAAGAGGAGAAAAGAGGAAAAGAGCGCAAGAGAGGGAAATGTGAAGTGAGTCGATAGCCGCCATGCCGTCCGCCATTTTCCTCAACTTTGTACATGCGCACAACAGCTCTCCCCGAGCAGCCAATCAGAGCGCAGGATCGGCCAAAGGATCGCGAGGGTTCCCACGACACGCTATGCAGACCTCGAACCTAGTTCGGCGAACCTTTCGAACCAGGGTTTGCGCACAAGTATTTGGTCGGTTAAGAAACCACGTGCGCGAACCTAGTGCGCCGTACTCTTCGAGCCTAGTTCGCGAACCGAAAGTCCGCCCGGTTAAGAACGGCCTTTAGCCTGCCAGTAATTTCCTGTGTAACTACAGTCAGTTTCACCAGTGTACGTCTGTCCTTATTCATAAAATGCGCATGAGTGTTGGAGAGTGATCGTCATATTGAGTTTTATTCTAAAGAAATGCGCCTTGCAAATACCATTTATTATTATTATGAAATATATAGAGTTTTCACAATGAGGTGCCCCTGATTATGGAAAATACACCACACAAGTTTGTTGATTTTGACAACAAAAAAAAAACCCTGCGAGTCTTGAGCAGTTTTTCAGTCGAAACCAAGAAAAGTTTGTGGTGTATTTTACGTAATTGGGGGCACTGAGTTGGGAAAACTATTTATACCACCTTCGCAGCTGCATTTCTTTGAATTGATTTGAAAGCTGACATCAGCAATACAAATACTGTACCTCACATGACATCTGTGACTGACGTGCTTTTCTTTGCTTTTTCCATAGGCTTTGAGAAGTCAGTAGGTCCGTTTCGAAGCCTCTGTTGTAGCAAAGAACTAGAATTAAACTTATGATTGTCAAACACAATTGATCGTGCATAAAACTCAGCAAATCAACAATTTCACATCCAGCGACTTGCAAATCTCCTTCAGGCTCATACATATTAAATGTCCAGAGGTCGATATAGTTTGGTCGTGTGGCGCAAACTCGTTCACTGCTCAGTTGTTATTGTCAGTATTTTCTGTCTTCAGAACATGAAAGACGTCGACGAGGTGTTCACTGACATAGTCCTGATTGCCTGGTTCTTTCTGTCTTCCATTCTGTGTCTCAACTTGTTCATCGCCCTGCTCTCAGACACATTCCAACGGTTGGTGTCATTCTTAATCCTGCTATTCTGCAGCCTGATGAATACATCTGGGCCCGTATGTAGAACTCGAGGTTACTCATTTAACCCACGGCTACAGGCCTAACCCAGACTAGGACAAAAGAAACCCAAAAGCAAAATTAAATAAAAAAGGAAGCGAAGAAAGGAAGAAAAAATCCTTCTATAACGGCTGAGGCACCTTGCTGGAATGGGCCTGCTTCTTGATTTAAAACAAAAAACAACAGAAAATTTAACCCTAGAGCTAGTTTAGTTTGAGGTTAGACTCTAGCCCGGCGCTAAAAGCCCTAACCTCGACTTTTACATACAGGCCCTGTAATGCAATTTACAGACTAAGGGAGTTTTATATTAGTACATGTACTAGTCATTCACATTAGCTGCTTTTTGTTTTGTTAGTCTTTGGCGAGTGTGTTATTTTATTTTTTTTTTGTAATAATGGTTCTTTCACAATCTGTGTTTTAGTTTTTGTAATAAAGCTTTCTTTGTTAGTTAATCTTTTAGTCAGTGTATCAAATCTGAAAGTACTGTTCAGTACACGCAGAACTGAGGTGTCTAACAACAAAATTTATTATTCAATTTTTTTAAAATTTACTTTTGACAGCGTCTACGACAACGCACAGGCTAATGCTGTCATGCAGAAAGCCCAAACAGTTTTGAACATCTGGGAAGGAATTGCTCCGAAGAGGAGAAAACGTTTCCTTGACTACGTAGATGAACTCTGTTCTCCCATGATCGACTACTATGATGACGACTATACAACATCAGGGGACGATGACCTGAAGAAAGCAACCTTGCAAATCAGGGTATGAAAATTAGCTGCAATGTCCAGACTTGTATATATCATTGTAGGCAGAGTGACTAAGGATTTGGGTAGGGAAATTCACAGCGACCAACGTTGTAAGCAGGGTTCATACAAGATTTTCACAAATTTCTTGACTTTTCTCTGACTTTCCAGTTCCCAGTAATGATTTTCCGGTTTATGCATCACAACTAGTTGAAGTGGGTCTGCTTTAATTGTCAAAATGTGTTTCAGGACAAAGTTGACGATTTCACAGAGATGTTCAAGCTTCACTTCGGAGACGGAGGAGATTCCTCCAGTATATTGGTAGGTACCTGTACGTTTCACAGAACGGAGGCTTGTGGTGACAGTGTGCACTGAGTGTGTACTGCTGTATATCATTTTCACTATTAGCCATCATGCAAGTGCTTCCAGAACATTGTTTACACATTTTCTGTGCTTTCTCACATAAATATCCTGGCATAGGCCCGGGAACTATGGCACCACCGGTGCGAGCCATTTCATCAACCACATCATGTGATGTGTCATAACAAGGAAAACACCCTTAGAGCCGCACCTGTTAAGTGGGTGAGTTGCGGCCGCACGGCAGCAACTCCCCCATTGGGCCCACAGCACACCCACTCTGGGTAGGAGCCAACATAGGCAGGAAAAGTTCTGCTTGCCTTGGGTGGGATTTGAACCTGGGTCTCTCAGTCCATAGCCCAAAGTGCTTACACTGCACACCATGGGGACTTTTTGTTTGTCATTTCAAAAAGCACAGCCTTTTATGTTGATTATCTCACATGTGCATGTAGATGGCTGCAGCATCAGTATTACACTCCAGATAATACACAACTATGACATTGCACCACAATCAGTTCAGTTATTATTTGTTATTATTAGTGTGTGTTTTTCGTTTCAGCTGGGGCTGGACAAGCCTGCACAGGTTGAAATTTCACTGTACACTTCTATTAGATGTTATGTACTGTATTGCGAAAAATCCTCATGATTAAATCTGAACTCTCAGTACATTTCTTTTTGTTCAAGCTACAAATATTACTGCTATGCGCTTCTCCAAACGATTACTGAGCCAGGTGATTGCAAAAAGAATCAGCATAATTAACTTTGAACTCTCAATAATACTTTTCTTTCTTGAGGCTACAAATATTGCTGCTATGCTACACTGTCACGATGTTAAGCCTGTCAGTTGGAAAAAGCAAGCAGGGTCATGAACTTTGAAATCCCAGTGCATTTGTTTCAAGCTACAAATATTGCTGCTATTTGCTTCACTAACTTGTTACAATTTTGAGCCCTTTGACTGTGGAAAAATTGGCTTGTTAACATTGAAGTCCTGCTGCATTTTTTTCAAGCTACAAATACTGCCATGAGCTTCAGTAATTATGAATTTTAGCCTGTCAGTTGCCCAAAAATTCTAACTTTAAACTGTGTAGATTGTTTTCTAAATATTGCTGCTATATGCGTCACTAAAACTTTATGATTTTAAGGCCATCAGTTAAAAAAACAAAATTGGTATAATTAATGTTGAATTCCAAGTACTTCCCCCCCCCCCCCCCCCCCCCCCCCCACCCGCTCGCTCGCATACTTCTGCTGTTCGCTTCACTAAACTTCTATAATTTGAGCATGTCAGTTCCCAAAACTATGCATCAGTAACTTTCTTTGTAGAATGTTTGTGTATTTTATACTTTTTGTTTAGCTGATAGCATGTGTATTTGTGCATGAATTTGTTGGTGTGCATGTATGTGTATGTATGTGTGTGCATCCGTGTGTATGTCGTTTTAACACATGCATCATTTTATCACGTGTGGTGCATTCTCTACTTTCGTCTGGTACATGTATACTAAATGTGACTGTGACTGTTTTCCTTTTGTTGGTACTGGTGTGCATGTTCAGACATAATGATTCGTGTCTGCTATAGTTAACTACAGCACTCCCAGCACTGAAATGTTTCCTTAGATGATTTGCCACAAGCCACACAAAAACACTAATGCTAATTTATAGGTTTTATGTCCAACTTGACAACTAGCCACAGAAAATCACTAACATTTCCACAGTCTCATTATTATGCACAGCCCTGAAAGAGGTCAGTATTTCATTGGCCATGGCAGGTGGACAAAACTGCTGGTGAGGAAGATTCAAAACTTACTCGCCAGATGTGAGTGCTATAAAAGTTAAAACGTTGCTGATTTTTCAGTGTCATAGCAGCAAAAAGATGTTTTGCGAGTTTCTGATCCATCTCTTCAGAATCATAATTGTGAGAGTTGGGTCTGTCACCCGCAGAATGAGTCAGTTCCCTTGGTTACTTCTCGGTATTAATTTGGCGAATCATGGTTCGAATCTGCCATAAAGTGCACCAAATCAAAAGCAAACAAGCCATCAGCTTCGAATACATTGGACGCAAAGATGCCTCCTGGCCCAAACGTTCTTGTTGATGTGTAACTTTTTAAACTTCGAAGTTTGGCTGGGAAGGTTTCTAGTCTGGTTGGTAAGTTTTGAATTGCTAGCCAAGGGCTAGTGTGGAACTAAAACAGACTTTCAGGGCTGGTGCATGTCACGTAACGGGTCATGTTAGGTGGAGCCCAGTAGTGCCAAAAGAAAACACATTGTATAAGTATGTTTAATAAAAAAATAATAAAAAGGTTGCATAAAATTTTATCTTAAAACGTGTAGATGTAACCGTACTTTGCCTCCTATGTCTGTCTGTGCTTTGAAATGTTTTATTTCCCTGAAGTTCTCATCTTCAAGTTTACGTACATGTATGTGTCATGGACAGGTAAGCCCATTGAACCTAGCCCCTGGTCTCTCTCCCTTTTTATGATACTGTGTGCCCCCCTTCAGCTGAAAAAAAAAAACCAACCAAAAAACAAACAAACCACAAAACAAAACAAAACAACAACAAAAGACCACAAGGAGAGAACAACAAAGTTATGATCAGGGCGTATACAAGTCACAGTAGGTTGAAATACCCAAAGCATGACATTTTCTTAAACAAGTTGTCATACCATTGTGAGTGTTTTCTGTTTTTACAATGATACGGTCTTTTCCATCAGATGAATGGCACCAGTGGCGGGAAAGGGCCCGGCGGACCCGGTGGTGGTGGTGGTGGTGGTGCTGCTGCTGCTGCTGTCGGTTCTCGGGGGAGAAGTTTCACGGCTAACCTGGTCACCACGGAGAAGTTTGAGAACGAAGTGTCACAGCTGCAGGAGGGTCTGCGCGGGTTACAAGAGCGACAGGAGGACTTCATGGGGATGTATAGACGAGACATGGATGCACTGCAAAGCCTGATCAAGCAGCTGGCCAGTACTCCTTCAGGTAAGATGAAGAAAAGCGTCAGTTGACGGATGCTCCTTTGTAAAAAGAAAAGTAGTGTGAGATACAAACCAATGGCACATGCAGCGCCCCATCACTGCCTCACCTTGGCCACAATCTTGGTCTCCATCACATCTATTTTTCACTCGACTTGTGGTCAGGGCATAATACGTGTTGTCAGGAGGGGACATTGCCTGGCTGAAGATTTTTCTCAGAAACCTCCGTCGCAGTAAAAACGCTAAAGATCGTGCAGTGGTGGTGCTGTTTACGGGCGACGTGTCCTGAAGGGCAAGGCCACACATGAGTCATGAAGGCTTTTGCCATGATCTGGCATAAGTTGTCATAATTTTTAACTGTATGTTTATGCTCGTTGCTTTCAGCTGATGGAGGGCGGATGCAGGAGGGTGTATATTCAGCGGCTGTATCTGTGGACTCACAACAGACAGACAGGTGCGTACCACAGCAAAGAACGGCTCCAGCAGTGCACAACAGTTTAAGCTGAATTTAATGCACTGTTGCGTAGTCTGCGTAAAAACCAGCACTTGATCCTAACATACTTTAAATGTTGAAGACAACTCTTTCTTTGTTGTTTCAAGCTGACATTTGTATTCAGGAGAGAACAGTTAGATCGCCCTTTTATTGAACCTGTTAATCTGTGGTTAAGGCAGCAGGGAATGTTTATCTGTGCTAAGAAGTCCAGTTAGTATTGTCTGTAACCAGTACAATAATGTTGAAAACTTGTCTTTTGGCCAGTGTGGAGACTCCTGTGGCGAGACTGAAGAAGAAGAAGAAGCGAAAGCCGAACCCAATGGACATGGCGCTCAGTGTGGAGTTTCTGGAACCAACCGCCGGTGGCTATGGCTCGGCACCAGGCCAGCCGCGGCAGTGTGAGTAATACACTTATAAACCCAAACCGCATGGACCTCCATAGCAACCTCATACCACCATTGTCATCATGCATAATTAAAAATTGCCCCAGCTTCTGAGCTTAAGGCAAGAAGGTGGCTGCAGAAAAACACTGTGAATTTGTTTTCAACATGATTATTTGCTTCTAGTTCTTGCTTTGCATCCATTTGCACATGTTTATATGTTGGCCTAGTTCACCCTCTCTAGTCGACCACTGTTCATGTTTATCACATTTTTTTGCGCGTATATGTTGCCTTTTGTGGACCCCTTATACATTTTCAAGGGACCTCTGCATACTCGTATGCGTTTTGAAACGGCTCCTATTGCACATGTCAGCGCTTCGACAGCCTTCCTGCTTGCTCGACCGCTGTCAATTACCACCGCCCGGTAAATCACAAAGCCTGACAATAAATTATGTGCTCTCCATTTGCGCAGCATGCAGGGGCATCTCAAGCTTTTAGTGGAATTATTCAGGCTGAGTTCTGGCCTGACCAGTCAGCCATGCACAACGCGAATTTGATTGGTCTCTAGCCAGTCGAGTGACACCAGGAAGCACTCTGTGCGACTTTTGTAGCACTTTGGTTTCCTGCACAAACTGATGCCATGAAAATCAAACCATGTGTCTGATGCAGATTTTTTGTGTGTGTGTGTGTCATACGCATTTTTACCGTCCCCATGCTTTTTCTGTTGCAAAATGCAAAACACCAGCACGACCCCTGAGTGTATTCATTTCTTTACTGTATATTTTGTACTCACATATAGCTCAGTACTGACACAACACACTTCTGTTGGTGCACTAGCCTCTCTCTTGCGGGACGCTTTCTCTACGCCCGTCCCTGTACCTAACTTGTCCCAGCTGACTGAAGAGCGTGAACTGGAAACAGAGATTCCTGGTACCGCGCAGGGGCTGGTGTCTGGCCAGGTGCTTAACGTGATTAGCATTTCTCTTTCCTTTGCTAGTCTTTAGTCTCGTGTGAGCATCGCTAGTCAGTGTGATGTGTGCGTAGTTCGTTTTTTTGTTGTTGCTGTCATCCATTGCTGTTTATTTTTATTTATTTTTATTTTCTGTGGTACAAAATCTCATTTGTGATATTAGCTTCTGTGCAGTTTTGATTTCCATGCCAAAGAAGCATTTAGTGATTTTTGTTTGTTTTCTTTTTTGTTTGGTTTTGTTTGGGTTGTTTGTTGTTACTGGGTTTTGGGGTGGGGTTTTTTGTATATAATTGTATGTCGTTTTGACTGTGCATTTTCTTGCTGTTTCAGGATCCGGTGGACCAAGGAAGCTCCAACTGCTGATACATCTATTGGGGTTCAACTCCCTAAAACATGTACATAGTGGCCGAGGCAAAACTGAGCTCACAATCCACAATGGTTGAGGCCGTTTTCCCTGTCATAAACACTTGTTCTGCAAGACTGGTCAGTCTTGTTTACGACTGCCTAGCATTTCCAGTGATATTGAGTACCATTTATTACATTCGTCGTCGTTTTTTTTTTAAAGCAAATGTTTGTTACTACTCACGTAAACTGTGAGTGGTTACAGTGTGTATCAAGTGATAGGTTATGGTTTCCTTTGCCATAATAGTGAAAAACTCATGTGTACAGGTGCCTTAAATGGTTACACTTACAGCATGTAACGGGCCAAGGTGCCTTTTGTTGTAACGGCATTATGATCAACATTTCTATTTCCATCTCCGCCCCTGGCAGTGCCATAGTTTTTGATTGGTGGGTTCCGAGGAGGTAACTGAAGCACCTATTCTGCACACTGGATACCAATATAAGCAATTATCCCACACACATCTCAACACACTCTATGTCCTGTTAAATGCCTGTTCTGCACACTGATACACTGTACATACTCACTAGTACATGTACTTCCCACCGTTTGTCCCCCATCCGAATGAAAGTTTTGGTAATATCTTGGAGACTTTTTGGCATGCATCATGACATTTAATTCATGTTTGGAGTTTATATATAGCATTTACGGATGCCTCTTATTGAATTTGTTAGGAAAACAAACTCTTCAGAATAAGGTTTTTACGGTTTTAGTGTGGAAAGACTTGTACCCATGGAACCCACGGCCGGCCTTCATTCAGTAGCAATACTTACGACTGTGCCCCATGATTTCTGGTGCAGGCCATGTTGAGCTCTGTATATTGGGACATTATGTTTACTACCAGCATGCGGCAAAGTTGGATTTTGTGGTTGCCTTCTTTTGTTTTTGACTACCAAGATCAGCATGGGGCAATTCTGGCTTTTGTGGAGTGTTTTTCTTGTACGTTCTTCATGCACCCATAATAATGATGACAGTAAGATTTGTTGAGATTTTGGTTGGTTTCGGGGGGGAAGAGGGGGGGGGGGGGGGTGTCCATTGTTCCTATTGTTTTGTTCGCCTTTTCATCACCATATGAAACATCAACAGAAAGATTTGTCAGGCATTGTCATTAATTCACCAGTCGTAAACTGCACTTTTGAAAGTGGTGAAAAGCTTGTCTGTGATAACAATTTAATATTCCTCAGCCGAACGCATTACTTGAGACACTTCAGTGTCTTAAGCGTCACTATATGTGATATTACCAGCATCGTCTAATGTTCGTATTTTTCTGTCACGTCCTAATGATGCAGTGTTATCAGAATACATCTTACGCTTTTCACGTGTGCATGTGCCCTGTAATTATAGGAAAGCCAAGGTACATCTCTGTACAGTTTTGTATCATGCTATGGTATTATATCATCATTTGTCGTGAATCACTCTTAACATAAGATCACTGTACACAACTGATATTTTAATTTTTATCAGCTTGCTCTATTAGTGGATACCATGTTACAGTGATATTTGCTGTTTTAATAATGGAAATTGGTGAACACAAATGGATTGAAGATCTCTTTGAAAATATAAGTTGTAATGTCACAAAAATATGATTTTACACAAAGATTTGAGTTACTGGTGATGTACAGTGTTAAGAGAAATTCTTTTGTCTGCGCCAAGTTATCCTTGTTTGGAAATGGTTAATTGTGACTATACATGAGTTCAGTGTAATTTTGTGAGTGTATATATGTTAAAAGATTATGTACAGAAAAGAAATTTGCCTCCAGTGTGTAAACGCTTCAGACTCAATTTTTTTAACATGTAGATTGCACAGTGCCAAAATCTGCACAATGCATTTCATAATCAGGATATTTCTTTGTGTGTTTTGATAGCTGAAGACTTTCTGTGGAAGGAAGACTGTACATGTAATAGGAAATGGTATTTAAAAAAAAAGTTACACGCATTTGGTTTTTTTTTTTTATCACATGTATGGCTTTTTTGTTTGCCTCTGTATATCAGTTCTTGTGATTTTGTGTTGTCAGCATGAACTGGAATTCTGATTTATCGTAAGATGGATGAAAATTTAACTTTTCCCTCTTTACATTTTTATAGTTTATATCACAGCAAAAATTTAAACTACATTAATTGCTGGAAATATCAACCGCTTTTTAACGTGGAATTACACACAAAAAAACTGGAAAACTGGTCAGTACATCTTTTCCATCTATTAATTTGAAATGACAGGCACAGTACTTTTTTTCAGTTTAATTAATCATAATACTTCTTTCATACTGCACAGGGATCATTTGAAAATCTTGCAGAACTGTCTCACTCTCAGTATTCTCTTATAGCACATGACTGGGTATTTTTGTCAATGCAAGATGTCAGAAATAATGTGCAGTCACATCTCATGTTTATGTGCCTACAGTGTTGTGATCAGAATTCCAGTCCGCCGTAAGACAGGTTACATTCTAACTTGTCCACCAACTTACACATGCCATAGTGATGCTCATTTAACTATACAATAATAAATTTTTTTATGACTCGTTGACTTTAATGAGTCACTTTTCTGTGTGTGTATATGTGGCAATGTGGATGGGTGTGTGAGAGTGATAATGAATTTTCAACATAATTTTCTTGTAATTAAATTCAACAAGACAGTGAAACAATATACAGGAAAGAGATGGTGCAAAGTAATAGAAAACACACACACACACACATACAGTGATACACAAACACAATACACACAATATTTTGTTCCATTTGTCATTTATCTGAGTATCTGGGTAAAACTGGGAGTATTAAATTTCCAAACGATGAATCTTGTGTGATGAAGTAGCCGACAGAGTTGGCATGGGCATGCTGAAAACAGAATGAATGACATGACCACATAGTCTTAATTATACCAGTTGTTACCAATGTAAGTACCACATACCAGTACACAGCGCACAAAGAGCAGAACAAAAGGGTATGCAGCAGGAAAAACCCATTATAAATCGT
This sequence comes from Batillaria attramentaria, assembly GCA_018292915.2. NCBI lineage: Eukaryota > Metazoa > Mollusca > Gastropoda > Batillariidae > Batillaria > Batillaria attramentaria. The sequence continues at coordinate 701,330 of JACVVK020000098.1, forward strand.
GAAATACATGTAGTCTAATAACAAGGGGGTAAAGAAGAAGAAGAAAAAAACAACTTAAAAGAGTTCCACCAACCTGCAATGCAGCTCTTTGTTGTGGAGTCATTGCCGTTGAATCTGGAGGAAGCTGGAAATTACAAAACTAAACGTAAAATATTTATCAAGTTGAAATACTTTGTACTGCATTTATATGACAATAATAATAATAATCAATGTACATGTATGTAATAATGTGTTGTTTGCATTGTAAGCTAAGCGATTTGTAGGGCTTCCTGCAGTTGTGATGGGTTTTGGTTTATAATCCTTTTAAAACTTTATGTGATTTGGGGATCTGCTATGCATGGTTACTCCTCTTTTCGTGTGCGTGTGTGTGTGTGTGTGTGTGTGAGAGAGAGAGAGAGTGAATGTGAGTGTGCATATATATGGCATATATATGGATGTTCTTAATTGAGTTTTTAACTCTTTTATTTGTTGTTTTGTCATGGTGGCTTACAAATTCCCTTTTTGGATTAATAAAGTATATATATTTGATTTTGATTTGATTTGAAAAACACCATAACTACCAGTACTATCCAAGTGTAAAAACTCAATTAGTGGAGTGTGTGTGAGTTCCCTGAAACAAAGATTACTGCAAATTGATACAGCTCACTGCAGACAATACAATATGACTTTGAACTAAAAGATGGCTTACAGTCGACACTGGGGTAGCAACAGCTGGGATCCCTGGTGGCGCAACTGAGCTTGATGGTATGCTGGCGCTGCAAGACAATCAAAATCAATCATGGAATCAGTTATTGAACTTATTCATACCAGTGCTGCAAGAGCCAAGACAATCAGGTAATTGTTCCATGCAGTCAAACTGGTATACATTTCACTCATGTATATAATGATAATAAATGTTTCACCTTTCCTACCTTTCCAACTTCAGAGATATCATTTTTTTCTACAAAATATCTAAAAACTGGATAAATCACAGTAAATTTGCTAGCCTCTGGGACTACAGATTAAGTGTGTTTTACTGTATCTATATATTACAATTATCCCATCCTGGGCAATTTGTTTTCAGTGGAAAAAACAACAACAACAACAAAAATCCCCCAAAAACACTTGAAGCAGATACACACACACCTTTTTCTCCCCAGGCACACGTACAAACATACATGCACTCCCCACGCACAAGTACACACGCAGCACCCACACTGTTTCATCTGTCATTCAATAGTCTATTGGTCGACGGGACAAAACCGAGTCTGCCTCTCCAGGTGGTGAACCGAGGGACCATGAGGTTTGTCTTGTCTACTAGGTTTCACCCCAGTCATCACGATTCAATTGTCTTGCACAAAATAATCACGGCTTATAATGGTCCATGATCCAAAAGGAGGAAAAGTGTTTAGCATTTAGTGACGAGGTGGCAAATAGGGGTGTTCGGTTTTACCGGTTTTCCGGTTAAAATCGGTCTGACTTTCTCACGGTTCGGTAAAACCGTTTTGGCCTAAAAAAACCGGAAAACCACGGTTTTTTCTAAGGGACATCACTCGTCGTTTTTCAGCCCGTTACAAGACACCCTCCTCCTTGTTATCATCATCATCATGTTGTTGTTGTTGTTGGCTGAACAGGGAAACGGGGGTGGCCGAATGATGACGTATACATAGCCGGTTAACCGGTTTCAAACCTCGGTTTTCTATTGGAAAAACCGGTTAAAAACCGGTTTGAGAAATCGTACCGGTTCCACCCTCTAGTGGCAAAGCCAGGAGCACGCATCTGCACAGCAGCTGTGTAATTGCTAGGGGTGTCCAGGGCGGGCATGCTTCCCCGCATTAAAAAAAAAAATTAAAACAAAAATTACACTAAAATCTATGTGAGTTGGTGATTTTTAATTAGTGTTTCAGAAGAGGAAACATTTTATGGTGAGAAAAAGTTTTAATCTTTCACAATTTGACGAAAATCTGTGAAGTCTGATGTGTTTTGGCATGATTTTAAGTGCTTCAGAGGAGGAAACACACTTTTTAAGAGGCGGAATACTTTAGTTTTAGCCAAATATGGAATTTGGAAATCTGACAAAAGGTGGAAAATTTTAAGCCCCAAATGATCAATAAATGCACACCGAACTTATTACAGAAAAAAGGTAAAACTCTGTTGACCTGCGTTATTAACAGAGTGTCTAACCTTCCACTGGCAGCTGCTGTGCTGGCGGTGACGGTGGTGATACTACTGCCACTGCCACTGCCGCCGTGTCCTCCTCTCAACCGCTTCTTCTGCTCCTCCAGTTGCTCCAGCAGCTTTCGGTTCTGAGACTGACGCTCTGGTGTAAACATAACCATGGTGAAAACTTTACTGACAAACATTATCTGGTGAAATTCTGGACGCTCTGGTCACTGGTGCAACAATTAAGGGCCGCTGCTACACGTTGCCAGGATCGGCACTGCAGGGCTGGAAACGCCGGAAACCCTAATTAAATCACTGGCGGCCAGCTGGCATATCCCTCTTGCCGGTGCCGGTGGCGGCAATACAAAGTCGTCCTATTTTTCCTGGCAGCCAGCTAGCTGCAGGCAGCCCCGTACAGCCAATTGACCAATCACTGTCCAAACTTTGCAACGCCGCAGGCTGCGTGTGCGGGAAAACCCCTGCCCGCCAGCAACCAGCCGAGTCCGGCAACATGCTGACTGGCAGTCGTGTAGCCGACAATGATCTAACAAACACTGAGTAACACCAGTCACCGCGCTATGTGTTTGACTGTGCGTGATGATGATCTGATCCCACACAGTTTGTACGCATTCTCATGATCTGGTATCACAAAACATACTCTTACTGTACACATTGGTTGGCACACTATTTCTCATGTGTTAAAACTATGAAAGTGTTGTGTGTGTGTGTGTGTGTGGATGTGTGTGTGTGTGTGTGTGTGTGTGTGTGTGTGTGCAAACATTTGATTGTGTTTGTGTGAAGAGTAAAAAAATTAAAAAAAAAAATTAAAAAGTCCTTTGCCTAACTCCCGGTGTTGAAGTTCTTGCGTTGCGGTTCATAGTCATTCATACAAGTTTACGTGTAGTAAGCGTATGCGCACATTGGCACCACTGGCACACTATACAGTCATCTACTCTGCTGAAGACGATCAAGATGATGAAGAAGAATCATTGCGTTTCGCGTGTATTCACCGTCTTTTGAACTGTACAGTCTACAGTGAAATCTTTTTTACCTTGTGAGGGAGCTTGAAAAGCCATTACATCGTTCGTAATTCCGCTCGTCTGCCTTTTGGGTATTTAGACTCGCCGCTTACAGCGTTAACAAGCATGGGTCTGAGCCCAAAGACTATTGGACGACTCTGCTTCTTCGGACCAATGAAAAGGTGCGAACGAAATACATTATTTATCATGTTCGTAAGCGACAGATATCGATGATGATGGCGGAGGCGGAGGGCCGTGGCTACGATCAGGCAGAGGAAACAACCTCCCCCTCTGCAAACTCTGACGATGTTGTCAAATTCAAAGACCCGTTACTAACTGGGTTGGATAGAGACAGCGATGATGACGGGGTAAGGAGTTTATCTGGTTATTACTTTGGTCCGGGTTCCTTCGGCCTGACTGGTGCACAATAGTTTGTTTTGGTGCATTAATTACCTCGATAGTGCTTGCCTGTGTTATTTGGACGGTTGATGGCTTCGATTGGTGGGGATGATCTTTGTGATCATAGCCTTCCGCTGAAAAGATGTAAAGTTAAACATTTGAAGGTTAGGTTCTCTGACATTTTCTGGTAAAACTGGAGATTTTGCAAGCTACTTTTGCATGCATTCATCACGACTGGTGAGGTTTTGTGCAGAATATTGTATGCTTGCGGTTGTACATCGTGTTACAAACGCCCTCAGTGCATTTGATACTTTGATTTACAACAGATGGAAAGCCTTGACCTGGATGCCTCCAGCAAGTCTGATGCAACGGTGTCTCGCAGTTCCAGCTTGATCGCAAACTTCCGTCTGGATGAAGATGTCGATGCGGAAACGCGAGACCTTTTCATCATTGTAGATGATCCAGAGAAGCATACAAGCACCCTAGAAGCATACATCACTTTCCGTGTTTCTACTAAGGTTTGTCATACGAAGAATTATAATTATATAGAGCAGATAGTTCAGTAGCACATGCTGACTGTGTGAATTGTAATTACAAATAATAATAATAAAATAAACCAGTTGTGTTTTTAGAAACGAAAGTGACTATATGTATAACTTTTAAAATCTGTTTTCATTTTCAGACAACACGTTCTGAGTTTGACAATTCAGATTACAGTGTGCGACGACGCTACAATGACTTTCTATGGCTGAGGCAGCGATTGGAAGATGGGTATCCCACTCACCTGGTCCCAGTGAGTGGAGAACAGTTTGTCTTGCCATGTCACAAATCTTAAGTTTGGGGGGGGGGGGGGGGGTCCATGTATATTTTTTTCGTTCAAACTTCAGTATGTAGTCGTTTCTCGAGGCTGACTACAACAAGCTTACCGTGTGTTGCTATTGACAGGATGCAGTGTATGACTGTTGAGGCGGTGCAAGCAACCTATGCAATCAACCAACCATCCACGCATACTCACGCACTCACAGTCACACCATGCAGGAAACGAACACGAATGATGACATGCAAATACCAAGATGAAGATCAATTCCAGGATGCTTGAAGTTTACTCCAGTCAGTGAAGCAGACACACGTGTACACAAGCACACACACATGCACTCGCTTATCTGTTCGCCATTCTCTCGCACATTCTCATGTCATTCATTGTCATGGTCACCGTATTATGGTGACCATGAGCCAATGACGACAACAAGAAGTAGTATTTCTTGCAGTGCATGGGTGGAATCCACGAAGGCCATGGAAGCTTAAGCTGTCTGGAGGGTAAAATTACTCTGCTAGGGAGGTCCATGTGGTTTGGGACTGTTTTACAGTGTTGACCAGATCTAGGATCTGCAGGGCCAGACATACAGTGATTGTCCACATTGTATAATGCCTCATGAAATCTTTTTTTTCCAGCTCATATTCATAATTTCACTCATGGGCTTTTTGAGTGTGGATGTGTGTGTATTTGTCCTCATCTGATGTCTGTCTGTCCCTTGCCATATGCTGTATCTTTAGTAGATTTACACTTGTTCTTTACCGTTTATGTGCAGCCATTACCTGAAAAACACAGCTTGAAGCGCCTGGACCGATTCAGCTCCGAGTTCTTGCGTGTGCGACAGAAAGCACTGCAAAAGTTCCTGACACGTGTGGCTGACCATCCTGTTCTGTCCTTCGACAAAAACTTTCAAGTGTTTCTCACAGCCAAGGCCTGGGTAAGAAAAAGTTAATTACTAAATTAGCTTTTATACTTTGTCACAGAAATACAGGTGGATAGAGGCCAGTGTTGTATTACTAGATTCAGTTCTCTCTCTCTCTCTCAGGGCTTAAAATCTTCCACCTTTTGGAGGATTTCTGCCTTTGGCTAAACATTTTCCTCCCCCTGAAAAGTGTGTTTCCTTCTCTGAAGTGCTGAAAATCATGCCAGGATGCACAGTTTTTTTTGGTCTAATTAAAAAATAATAAAAAAAAATCCTTGGGGAGCATGGCCTCATCAGACACCTCTCGCGTAACACTTTGCCACTTCATCGCTTCATGCTATACACTTTTCCTCCTTATTGATCATGGAACATTTTAACTTTGTTTAAGCCCTGCTCTCTCTCTCTCTCTCTCATGTTTGAGTAGCAAGATATTGTGTTATTTCTGTCAAAACTTAAACCATGGGAAAATAAAGACTTTTCATCGTTGTCTCGCTCTGCCTGTCTTTTTTTTTTTTTTGTTTTGTTAACATTATTCAGTAAGTTATTACTTTATTTTGATGACAGTGCTTTGGTTCATCACTCGATGAAGGTACAAACTACACTCTTCAGAATGTAGATTCCCGATAAAATGAAATTAATGACAAAACCCACCGATCACACAGTACTCTCAGAATGAAAATGAGGGTGGTGCTGTGATTGCGGTTCTTGCACTCGACTGAGTGTTGTGTGATTTTGTCTTTGCAGGAGTTTCAGTCTCACAAGAAACATGGCAAGGGGATAATATCACAAGTGTCAGACTCCATCCATAACATGGGGGCGTCCTACATGATGAAAAACCGACCGCCTGAGTTTGGTCTCATGCATGAATACATAAACATCTTTGGTGAAAAACTGGGGGTGATGGACCGGATAGCTACTCGTGTCCTTAGAGAACAAGCAGGTAAGGGGTGCGCTACTGTCTCCATGCCTGCGTTGATGTATTTCTTGACAGATCTTAAGACATTTGAAGGTTTGCAAATTTGCAAATAGTGAGTTCAAACCACATATCAACATTGTCCTGGCGTTTGGTGTTTGTTTACTAAACAGTGATTACAATGCATGTACAGACTACCACGCTGAGCTGTGTGAATGGGGTCCATGCTACACGTTGTGGGGCAACTCGGAGGACCAACTGACCGGCCCCTTGTTGGCCATGTCCAAAGCTGTGGACCAGTGTTGCCGAGCGCTCAAAGACTTGGTGAGTGCATGTGAAAGTATAGCTCTACAACTAGAAAGAATTGTCAAATAACACCACGTACAATAAAGACTGGACTGTATGCGTCATGTCCTGGGCTTTCGTCAGTGGAGTTACAGTTTTCACATGCACTAACCTTCCATGTTGTGGCAGATTTCCACCTTTGGCCAAAAAAATTTGCTGTCCTAAAAATGTGTTTCCTCCTCTGAAGCACTTGAAAATCAGGCCAATATGCACCAGTTGCACAGATTGCACAAATAGCACAGTTTTTAGTCTATTAATTTTTTTTTTAAATTTCCTCAACAAAAAGTGTTTCCGCCTTTGAAGCAGTTGAAGCCAAAATGCACGAAATTGCGCAAATTATATATACATAATTTTTTTTTTTAACTGGGTAAAATTGTAGTTTGAAATGGGTATTGGTGAGCACTGATTGTTCCTGTTTGTGTCATGAACGTTAGTATTAATAATCTGTAAATTAATGTTATGATGTTTGTTTTTCTGTTGTAGATTGATGATACAGATGATAACTTCTCTCAGCCACTCAAGGAATACATACTGTACACAGAAGCCATCAAGGTGAGTTCACACTTCACAGATGTGCAATCATGTCACTAAATGATAAGATTACTATATTATTCCCTCATGGGGAAATTTCATGTCTGCCCAGGCACAGCGACAACACAATACCATACGTTAAAATTCACACACACACACACACACACACACACACACACACACACACACACACACACACACACACCGCAAAGATACAGTTGTATGCCGCACATACTGGTTAGAAACTGGCACTACCGCAAGAGGGCAGACCTGCAACGAGAAACTATAGGTTATAATGCACATAAAATTCCTGTTACCCACGTAAAATGAGATAATCCACTTAAAATGCATTTAACAACTAAAGGTACCCAAAAACCAAGGTTGGCTGCCAAAGACTGCACACACACACACGCACGCACACACACACACACACAGTCACACACAGTCACACACACAGTCACACACACACACACACACACACACACACACACACAGTCACACACACACACACACACACACACACACACACACAGTCACACACACACAGTCACACACACACACACACACACACACACACACACACACACACACACACACACACACACACACACACACACACACACAATCTACACACTTTTCATCCTCTTGGATCACTTAAAGCTTTGTATCAAAAGGCCAGATTTTTGTACAAAAGTGTCGGTGTTTTACTGTTGCTGTCATATGGGATGTCATTATGTCTTGTGTGTGTGTCTAAGGCCGTGCTGAGGCGGAGGGACGCAATACAAATGGAGTATGACATGGTGGTGGATGAACTCAACAAACGCAAAGATGAGAGAGAGCAGGTAAGTTGACTTGTAGCAGACAGAGAGAGAAGGAGAGAGAAAGGCCCGGTTGTTGAATGTTTTGTCTTTGAATTAATGTATTTTGTTGAAGTGTAATTGGTATATATTGGTTTTTTGTTGTTGTTTTTCTTTTCCTGTTTGTTTTTTTTTTGTTTTTGTTTTTTTTTGCTGCCCCAACTCTTTTTGCCAGCTCCAGTGGTGTTCCTCCCAGGTCATGGGCGGAATCCACGGAGGGCTCGAAGGCTGGGGCAATTTTTATTATGCATGATGATGGAGATGAGGATGATGGTAAGATGATGCTATGGAGGTCCATGTGGTTTGGGACTGCGGGACAGGGCCGCATTCCACGCTTCCTGTCATAAATATCCCGGCGTTCACCAGGCCCGGGAACTACGGCACCTGCGGTGCCGGCCGTGTAATCATCCACATCATAAGACGTGTCATACCAAGGGAAGCACCCCCAAAGTCGCACCCGTGAAGTGGGTGAATCTCGGCTGTGTGGCAACAGCCTCCCCACTGGGCCCATAGCACACCCGCTCTGGGTAGGAGCCGACCTAGGTAGGAAAAATCCCGCTTGTCTCGGCTGGGATTCGAACCCGGGTCTCCCGGTCCATGGTCCGAAGTGCTAACCACTACACTACGGGGGCCGGTTCTTTTCCTGTTTGTATGAACACCTCGTGTTTGTTCTTTTTAAAAATTTATTTGTTCTTTGTTTAACAGGTAAAGATATCGGACCAGACTTACTCTATTGGTGCTTTCTTGGGCAAAGATCCTGAGGACGTAAAACACCAGAAACAGGAAAAATTGGAACAGCAAATAGTTGATGTAAGTGGAACCTGTCCTTTTTTTCTTTTTTTTTTTGTGCCTCTTCTACCTTTAGGGGGAGCCGGGGTGGCCGAATGGTAGAGCGTTGGACTCTCAATGCTCGGGTCGTGAGTTCGAATCCCGCCGGCTGGGGCCAGATATTTGTGCTGGCCTTTTTTCTCATTGCCCCGATCTTTGATATCACCCTTATGTGGTGGAAAAGGACGTTAAACTCCCAAACACCCACCCACCCTTCTACCTTTAGATTGTATATATTTGTGTACATTGCATGTTATTATGCAATGTCCACTCTGCCATCTTACAGATGAACACCTTAGGATCTCATTAAATTAGTATTATTAATTTAATAGTGCTATTAATATTTTGATCATTCCATGAAAGCATTTGGTTGCTCACATATTCTATCATTTCACAGGAGGAATCAGTCACATTTTCTCATAGCACGAAGGAATGGTCATATTTCTCCATCAAAGTTTAAACTTATTGACTTTGCAAGACAACTTTGTTGTGGAATTTTGGCGTAACTCCCATTTTGAGAATAGTGCAGGAGAGGGGGTGTACAGTGCAGGTCATCCTGCGCTGAATTCTAAAAATGCAGTCAGGGTCCGTACAGGTCATGGAATCCTGAAAAAGTCATGAACTTTGAAAATAGCTTCTCCAGGCCTGGAAAAGTTATAAAATTATCTGAAGAGTCATTTAAAAGTTATGGAAATTGGAATTTTATGGAAGCCATTTTGCGCTGGACAGTGAAATGGTCAGCTTGGTGATTACTCACTGGACTGATTACCAAAAATACAGTACAGTGTACCAACAAACTGCCTTCCCATAAGGCTAATGACTAACTCTGAACATTGGTCTTGGTGACTGGGATAAGGTCAGAATCGCATGTGTCAGTGTGAAAGTGGGTGTGGAAGTTGTCATGGAAAAGCGGAGAGTTTGCCTGGAGAAGTCATGAATTTTTTGGTCTGTGAATCCCTATGGACCCTGTCAGCACTGCCATCATAATTCCGCATCGACATTCAATAGCACCTCATGAAATCAACCAGGGAGTTGACTAATTACTTCCCCAGTAGTATAACCAGTTTCCCTGTTGTATAATTACCCAGTTGAGCAATAGTTTAATTGAAACTGGTAATTTATGGTGTAAAAAAAAATGTGTTTATACATGGCAGTTAACTCGGCAAATGGAGGTACTAAATGACCGAACGGTTGTGGCCAACGCAAACCTTAAGGCAGACATGGAACGCTGGCACAAGACGAAGCAGCGAGATGTAAAGGACATACTTATGGCCCTGGCAGACAGACAGATCCGATATTATGAAAAGGTCAGTAACTGGCATTTTTTAAAATTAGAATTTACACAGGCATTTTCTCATATACCAGTACCTTGCCATGTTTGCCATAAACCCCAGAGCTCGAGGTCACACAAGAGCCACAGGTAATTCCAGTTTATTTTATACCTTTCTTTTTTTTCCCCCACTACTTCATTGTCCCTCTCGGGAAATTTGGGCTGCTTCCAATGCATCACCGGGGTGCAGCGTCACCCAGCCTGCCTATCCAATATTTTAATTTTGCTGGGGGAGAAAAGCTGGATAATCCTTGATAAACAGCCTGGTAACAGCGTGGATGTTGTATTGGAGAATACTATCATTATTATTATTATTCTTACTGTTACGCGAGACCAGCGCCAGAAATCCTCATGATGTGTGTGACCCTTTTCCTTTGTCATCTGAATTATGTTCGACCCACTCCTCAGCGATTGTCAAATGCGCTCGCCCGCTCGCTTTCGCTACCAAATTTACCGTCGGGCGAGTGAAAGCTCCGGTAGCGGTAGCCCGAATGGCGAGCAGGAATTCTGAGATGAATCAGAACCTAGCAGCCACTCCAGCTTCCAGAATTTTTTTCGGGCTACCAGTTTTGTTTAGGGCGGTAGCCCGAATGGCTACCATGGTCCTGACACATTTGACGATCGCTGACTCCTTCCTCCGACTGTTTTTGCAATCTGTGTAGCCGACATGTTCGCCTCTATCAACAATACACTTCGCTGCCATTTTGAGCAATGGCAATGCCTATCCCACAAATCCACACACAGCGGAAGTGTAGGTAACTCCGCTGCAGTGCCTCTACTCCTTGTCTCTAGTCTTGGCCGTGCCGTACTGCTTGTTTCGATAAAAAAAATTTGGGGGGGGGGGGGGGGGGGCTTTTTTCCTTTTTTTTTCAGCGGAGAGGCAGTAAAAAAAGGTAAAGACCCACTGAAAAACGGAACAATTCTGACCTTGTGATTATTAATATTATTCCAGAGCCTTATTGTTTGGGAAGACACTATCCGAGCCATTCAACGGAGAGAGGAGGAAGCTGCCGCACCTGCCTTAGACAACACCAATACTGCAGCCACAACCACGACAATGGCGAGCGACGCCGACAGCGACGGTCAAGTGACATCAGCGTCTGAAAATGTCAGCACAGAACAGAAGGCCAATACCTTGTCATGAAGACTGGAACTTTTTCTTACAAGGCGGTAGCGTGTACGCATTTCCATCCTGCATAGTTCATTCAAATTTGTGTTGTGTAGCATGTACACAGTACACATTGCCATGGTGTGTAGGTTGTGTGTCCACCTGTGATCCATTGATGGGAGCCTAACTTTGGACTATGATCAAAACCAGAATTTTTACTCCACTTTTTTGTGTTGTTTCATTTTACTATCAACTTTCATTTATTTTTTGCTGCAGTTCACTCCTTTTTCCATCTTCATCTTTCCATATATTTTGTACTAAATTGCCATCAGAGTTCAGAGAATCCTTTTTTTTTTTTTAATTTAAGTTCTGTTTCTTTTTCAGGTTTAATTTTCTTTGGTTTGTACATATGCATCTTCCTCGTACAAAATCTGAATACTTTTAAAAGTATTTACATTGAGAATTTTTTTATATTGTACAAATTTTTAGACTCTTTTGCCATGAAAGGATGAACTGTTGTCTTACTCTTACCCTCTATCATCTTGTGGCGTAGAATAGTGTAGTAACAGGGATGTCACTGGTGCCCGGACACAGGACTATGACCGATAGACTTGGCCAAATGTCTGATGAAAAAACTGTCCAGCAGGACAGATGTCAGATTGTTTATTTCAAGAGGAGGTCATATGTCCGATTGCGTTTCTGTTGATCGCGGACAAACTAGTGACATTTTTCCGAGTGAGGGCTGCCGCCTTGCGCTACTCGGGGAGCTTGCTCGCTTGCTCAGAGAATATTTTTAGTTGCACGCACACAAAGCGAGTGAAGTGTGGTAAGTGGTATTCCCTAAAAGAAGCCCTCTGATTGGCAAAGAGTTTAACCCTGACCTGTGTTTATGTGGTTCCTGTTTAACAATGCTTTATCAGGGATGGATTTACTCAAAAATGCCAATGAGACATTGTCTCCTTGACCAGTCATTTTTATGAGACATTTTCATTTTCTCTGAGACAATCAAGTTCACCCGCATCACTCTGTCACATGTCTGTGCCGAGAGCCTGTTCCTACTAGGCTAAGTGCAGTGACGTTCAGGTTCAGGTGAACGGAAAAGGACCTCTCGATCGCAGAACTGAGAAAACTGACGCGCCAATATTTTTTGCAACTCTTTCGAGCGAGAGATCCTGGCAGCGCACACGGTGAGCGGGATAAGTAAGCCTCATCACTAAAATTAGATTAGTGTAACAGAATTTATGATTGACACGGACAGCGCATCTCTGTTTCGCGTTGTCAAGTGCGCTTGTGATGTCACGTTCGTGCGACATATGACGCATTTTGCGAAATTTCTATGCGACATTTTATCAAAATACGAGACATAGTCGCACGGCGCGCGAGAAAATCGATCCCTGCTTTATTGTCGCGCGCCAGAATGTCCTATTGTTTCGTTCCAATTCAGGACAAATGTCCTATTCATCTGCCACCTTCCAGGACATTAGTCCTACAGGTTTCAAGCTCCAGTGACATCCCTGTAGTAACGTGCAGATAGCAACGTTTACATGATCAGTTTGTGGGATAGAGTAGTAATTTAATTGTGATTTTCTATGTGACCTGTACGTAACCCGCTGTGTGGAACATGTACATGAAATTGTGGACTCAGAGTTGTGATTGTGGAGACTTGTATTCACAGTGCAACAGCTGTGATATTGTTCATAGATCGTGTCACTGTCAGATTGTACAGTTTCATATTACTGTCAAAATGTTCATAGGCCACGACTGTGACAGTGTGAGACTGTTCATGGTATGTAACAGTAAGACTTTTCACGGTTTATGGCTTTGAGATTGTTCATAGTGTTTATAACTGTGAGAATTGCTTATTTGTAGTACTGACAGTTGGTATAGTTTGCCACATAGGAGTATAGTGTGCCAGATATTCAAATGTACCCCAGTCATTTGTAGGGGGAACCAAGTGTACCCCAGTTCTCCAATCAACAGGGTGCTTCCGTCCTCACTGCACTGGCCCCTAGGTGATTTTCAGCCCTGTCAACTGTTGTGATATTTCCGCACTACTTGAAAGGTCCGTCTGTTAAATACGAAATGGTTCCAAATTGCAGTGGCTATTAAAAAAAAAATCTTCACCACCTCATAGATACAGTGTTTTAATGCTTTGAATAAGTTACAGTGGTAAAACGAAGTCAGCAGTCACATGACTTCAAATTGCGAGACCCAAATTTACATGTATTTTCGCCTTGTTCCGCACAGCCAGGGTGGAATTGCCCCATTTAGTGGAGACCTGGGGTGCATTTGGTCCCCTTGCAAATGACTAGCGTATGTTTGCACCCCCAAACTGGCAAACTTAACCAACTGAGCTTATGACTGCGATTGGTCACAGTAACGTAACTGTGAGCTTGTTCGTACTACATAATCATGACATTGACGTTGTTCACAGTGCACAACTGCCATGATAAATTTTGTTTAAAATAGTCGTATAGCAGCCACATAACACTGGAATCTGTCTGTGAATAGAGTTAGAGACAGATTTATCATTGAAGATGTTCAAAATTTGCTTTGTCACCAAGGACTGGAAACCAGTAGTGTGTATATATTTGCGCCCAGATTTCCTTGAAATGGAAAGTATGTATGCCGCGTTCACCATGACCTTTTCTTCCGTGAAATAGGTGTGTGTGTGGAATTGTATTTTTGTTCTTAGTGTTTCTGTATGGGTATCATGGTATGTCCTTTGATTTCCTCCGTGTTGAGGGTTCCCTATGCTTGATCATGACATTCTGCTGTTGTATGGATTTTCATGTGACACGATTCAGTTGTGTACCTGTTGTGTCCGTGTGGCATGTTCTGTTTGTGTACTTCTTGTGTTCAGGGTTCCACTGGCTGATCTCCTGCTACTGGTGGGTTATGTGGGCGACACGCAGCGTAGACTGGCAGTGACCCATGCTGGTCGGCAGAAAACATTCCACTGTCTCTTGTAACCATTTGTACATGTTCTGGTTCATTTATGAAGGTTTCAAGCTAGTCTTGGTGGGGGGTGGTGGAGGGGGGGGGGTTACTTTTCAGCAGCATGTTCTTTTCTTTAATCATTTTAAGATTAGTTAACGGTTGTAATTATAAAACCACATTGATTTTTTTCTTGTTTAGAAGTGGCTGTAAGGAAACAAGATCAAGTCTGAACATTATCATTTTATTGCATTTTGGTTGAAGAAGGTGGCGTGGGTGATTGTGTTCATGCAGACACCCATTTCAAACAGTCTTTAGTTCACCACCTAACTGTCATGGTTTTTTTTACAGCCAGTCGGTGTGGGTGCATTTTTTTGTTTTGTTTTGTTTTTGTTTTTGTTTTGTAGATAAAGTGAAACCCAGTTTAGAGAGCATTTTATACATGCACTTGTATGGAAGATAAACCCACCTCCACGTTAATGTTGATATTTCCATACTGCATAAGTAATGCTTAATCAAGCTGGGGAATTTTTTTTTCAGTCATTTGGCAGTTTTCAGCTGACTTTCCTATCCTTTCAGCCAGAAAATCTAAGTTTCAGCCAAAGAAAGGAAGGAGGAAAAAGGTTGCACACACTATCATGACACATGTAATGCCATACGGGACAGTCTGACTTCATTTTTGAAGACTTGCATCTCAGTACCAAGGCAGTATTTTACTTTTGGGTGTCAGGAGATGCTACTAAAAGCCTTCAAAAATGCTGAAATTTGTTTTATTAAGTGGGGCATTGCACCTGTGTTCCCCCAGCAGGGCACTGCCTCTGCTCCCCAACCTAGGTTTCAGCCTTTTTTTCCATCAGCAGTTCCCCAGCCTGTTAATGTCTTGATGTAGATAAATTTTAGGTGATGGTGGTTGACGTTGCATTGTTCTAGGTGAACATTCAGTACTGTACAGTAGTATAGATGGTACATGTAGTATTAATGGTTCTGCGTGTGCATGGCTGTACATATAGTGTATTTTCAGAAATGAGGTAGATGCTTCATAGAAACGAATCAGCTTAGATCGTTCAACTTTAGATGTGTGAATATATGGTCTTATGTAATTATTCAAATATATATATATATGTAAAATGATTCTGTAAAATTCATACACATAAATTTCTAGTCACCTCTGTCAAAATACTGCGCACATTCAGGGCTTAGTGTCGGTTGGAATTGTTACAGGAAATATGTCCTGGCTGACTGGAAAAGTGTGGGATATTTGTCCTGATGGTGACAGGGCTTAAAATGATAATCAGAAAGGAGAAAAAGTGTGTAACATTTAGTGACAAAGTGGCGAATGCATGCCTGTAAAGTGGACGCATTATGCTATGGGTGTCCAGCGGCATACTTCCCCCGAAATATTTTTTTCAAAATGAGACTAAAATCTGAGCAGTTTGGTGCATTTTGGCATGACTTTTAGGACACACTTTTCTGAGAGGAAGATGAAAATTTAGCCTAAATCTGCATAATTTGGTGCATTGTTGCATGATTTTAAGTGCTTTAGAAAATGAAACACACTTTTCATGGGGGAGGAAAAGTTTTGTAGCAGGTGGAAATCCGCTAAAAGGTGAAAAAAATTGTAAGCCCTGTGGTACAGAAAGAATTCAGTTGGACATCTCAAATATGATCGGTCTATGACCTTTCTGTAACGCGGGTATGAAGCTCTGACATTAAATATGCTAGTGGTATTGTGCAATATGAAGAGGGTGAGAGTCTTAACATAAAGCGCACGATGTACAGTGTTATATATCAGAGTAGGTGTGCTTTTGCCGAAGTGTCTGTGTAGTGTAGTCGTTCATGCTCACCCTATGCCTGTGTCTCCCCATCATCGTGGAATTTCCTTTACGTATATGGTAGTGCTTGGAGTACACTGACAAAACTGTGTACAACCAGAGTACCTGCTTAGAGGGTGTCTGTGACAGCCGCGTGTGTGTCTGTGTGTGTGTGTGTGTGTGTGTGTGCTTTAAAGGAAGAGAGTGTCAGGCGATGTATTTTCTGGCGGTAGAAGTTTTGGCACAAGTGCCATAAACAAACCTGCAATTGCTAAATTACTAAGAAAGAAGACATCAAATCGCACAGAGAGAAAGAGAGAATTTTCTTTCATATGTATTTCACCAAGTCTCAATTCCAAATGGTGCACCGTGGACTAGTAAGTTGTACTATGTGATGCATGGTCAGTTCGAGAAACTCATTTCAGGCATGCTGTTTCTTGGGTATTGTGTCACTTGTGTTGAAAAAAAAACCAACCCAACGTACACATTTAAATGGCGTCTGCTTCTTTCCTCAACTGGACATTTATTCACTGTGATGTTCAGTCATAAGGTTTTCCATGCTAAGCATAGAACAAGGCTGATTTTAGCATTCACATACAGACGCATGTAACGTTTTTGTCTGCATCACTGTCTTTGGAAGCTTCATCACGATTTGTAAATTCGCCATTATTATTCCGTACATCTACGGGCTTCACACTGACTGTCTTTGTTCAAAACTCTTCTCAGCGTTTGATTCATGCCTTTTGTACTGTTTGTATCTACATGTACTGTGGTGTACAACCTGTAACCATGTCGTTCAAGAATGTTTTTTGATACAGCAAGCTCACGGGGTGACTTGGGTGAGGGCGTCTTTTTTCCACCTGCAGATGTCTGCCTGTCTTTTCTTAAATGTGTAGTGTCAGCCTCCATGTTGAAGTAAAGAGAACTGAAAACTGAATTTTCGTTTTAAGACACCCCCCCCCCCCCCCCTTCCCAAAAACACTGAACAACAGCAAACAAACAAACAAACAAACATGTACATGGGGCGGTCGGTGGTCTAGTGGTTAAGAGACTTGTCACAAATGCGAGAGGTCGAGGGTTCCAGTCTCACCCATGGCAGAGAATTTTTCCTTCTCGTATGTGGCACCGTTCATGCGGGCGGATCGTCGGGGGTTCTCTCCAGGTACTCCGGCTTCCTCCCCCTCTGCTTTGGAAATGTTCAGCCCACCAAATTTGAAAAATAAATGCAATTCTAAATTCCAAAATTTAAGTAGCTGAGCTGACCCTTCGCACCACGTGATTGTAATGTGTTTGTGTCCAGTGTGTGAGAGAATGTGTTTGATTCACATGAGTGTGCGTGTTGGGTTCAGTTCGCTGCGCTTTGAGCCGATTCATGAAATTGGGTAAAGCGCCTATACAATACTCATTATTATTATGTTAGCACGTCCTCAGTTGTGGTATACCTCAGGGCGTAAAATGGTCCACGATCTAATAAGAGGAAAAGTGTGTATGTAGCATTAACTAGATTTAGTGACAAAGAGTCAAAGCGCATGCTGCCCCTGAATTTATTTTTTAAACGACTAAAGTCTGCACAGTTTTGTGCATTTTGGCATGATTTTAAGTGCTTCTGAGGAGGGAACACTTTTCTGCGAGGATCAGACTAAAGTCTGTGCAATTCTGTGCATTTTTTGGAGGAAAATGTCGAGAATTACACCAAAAATCTGTACAAATTTGGTGCATTTTGGCATGATGCTTCTGAGGAGGGAACACTTTTCTGTGAGGATCAGACTAAAGTCTGTGCAATTCTGTGCATTTTTTGGAGGAAAATGTCGAGAATTACACCAAAAATCTGTACAAATTTGGTGCATTTTGGCATGATGCTTCTGAGGAGGAAACACTTTTCTGTGAGGATCAGACTAAAATCTGTGCAATTCAGTGCATTTTTTGGAGAAAAATGTCTAGAATTACACCCAAAATCTGTGCAATTTGGTGCATTTTTGCATGATTTTCAGTGTTCCAGAGGAGGAAAAACTTTTGGTGGGGGAGGAAAATCTTTAGCCAAAGATGGAAATCTGCCAAAAGGTGGAAGATTTAAAGCCCTGATACCTGTGCCAGTACTGTAGTTCAAACAAGTTCATTTTCAGTCACACCTTTTAAAACCAAAATTCTGTCTAGTACGACTTGCACGCAGACACAGTGCTCCACTACTGCTATGGAAAACAATGCAGTGCAGATGTTCGGAAACAATTTAATGTGGAGAGACACTGACAATGAACATCTTTTCAATGCCATATAATCATTACATAATGACATGTACAGTACACAGGGCTGCGCATCACATACTGTACTGACACAGTACACAAACTTCATACTTTTTAAACTATGACAGTGGTTGTACATTTCAAGGATAATGCCAGAGACGTGACTTACCAGGCTGGAGGAGTTATGTGACATAATGGAGGGGGGGGGGGGGGGGGGGTTAACGCCCTTTTCCACCATATACGGGTGATATCAAAGACGGGGCAGCCATGAAAAAGCTGGCACAAATATTTGGCCCCAGTCAGGATACGAACTCACGACCCGAACATTAGAAATCCAGCACTCTACCGTTCGGTCACCCCGGCTCCCCAACATTATGGAAGCTTAATAACAGCTTATTATCATGGCAGTCTTACATTTTAAAATAAGAGGCACGCAGATAAAAAGTAATAGCTTGAATACTTTATGACATGACACTGCAAGATGTGTTCCATGCAGTAAGCATGTTTACAGTGGGATTTCTTTCCTGATTGGGGGTTCTCTGCGTACATTGCACACATTCAGAATTTGTGTCAAAGCCGACTGACGTCACTGAGCGGAGGGACTAGATGAACACTTTCTTTGCACTGTGACATAAAAAGCTGTAACTCTGCCTTCACGTGATTGCAGACTGAAGGTACATGTAGTAACCCACACAAAAATTTCATCGGACCTGATTGATCGAGCTTTCAAGACTGGAGATCCGAGATAAGACATGCTCCACTGCAAAGTTTAAAAAAGAAAAAAAAAGGAGTGACTCAGTGATGTTTTTAGCCCCCCAAATCAATATGCAGCATTTTCCTTGCTGGTCTGAGACATCGATCCGTAAAAAGAGTGAAACATTACCCTGTTTATGTTTGACAATTGCATACACGGTACACTGTTTATATCATACACTTTACACTGAAGCTGGAAAAATGCAAATCCATAATTACAAAAAAAAAAATGAGACAAGCAGTAGGTTTAAGCAGGTATTGAGCTAAAACAGTAAAAGGGAACACAGTACACACAGCCTGGTGACATGTCTTAAAATGGAAAAGCAAACGCAAAAAGAGCTCAAGAAAAGAAACACACTGAACTGTAACATTTAAGAACTTCTACAAAATTGTAGAACACTGACTGTATAGTTCAAATCAAAACTTCTCTGTATTAAACTCTGAATTGGTCTATTAACTGAGCTTGTCCATAGCACATCCCACTGTCAGCTATTTGAGCTTCTCCATAGTACACCTCTTCTCTGCAATACACCTCAGTGTCCATCAGTTGAGCTTCTCTGTAGCGCACCTCAGTGTTGGTTAACTGAGCTGCTCTGTGGCACACCTCACTGTCCATGAACTAAGCTTCACGGCAGTACAATTCACTCAATAAATACATGGAACATCTCCATAATACACCACAGTCAATCATGCTTTTCATCAGACGACCTGAACCAACCGAGTTTCCCCATAGCACAGGTCAATGTTAGTTGACCAGACTTCTCCACAGGGCATCACAGTTGATTGACTTATTCTTAGCATGATAATTAGATAAGAAAAAAAGACTTCCAATATTACATATACATGTAAGTGCATATTGATGTCAGCAGTATTGGCCAAAATACATAGATCTTTGGGGAAAAAAAGGAAGGGAAAAAAACAGGTTCATAATAATGTGCCTGTGAATGCTAGCCATAACAGGCATTTCTTTCACATGAAATTGCACAATGACCATTATCACATACACCCTCCCATCTCCCATACCCCCCCCCCCCCACATGATATTTAAAATGGAACAAAAAAACCCAAAAACTTAAAAAAAAATAAATAAAAAAAAAGTTCAGCTCTGTGCACAAAGCAATCCAAAAAAGCAGATTACTTTTTCCATTATGTCAAGCAGCTTTTCTTCCTCTGCCAACAAAACAGTCAATGTACAGATGTGCATACCTTGTGCAACAAAAAGAAAACATTCATGCCATACAATCACACCATTTTCTGTAAGTCTTCCCTGTCACACTCAGATTCACTCGATCAACACGCGTACACATATCACCTTTAAAATTTACATAATAATCAGCACATTTTATCTAAAACTCTATTGAGGTATAGGAAAGATTCTTGTAAATAATCAATTTTTTCCCCAAGGAAAATTTTTAAAGATTCTGACAATGCTTTTCTCTGGGTTGCTTTGGCATGTTTAAATACTTATATCACGACAATCATTGGCGTTCTGTTTCCGTCACTCGTAATAAACACCGTAAACAGAGGCGACAGCATACAGAGATTTGTTCCTGAACTCGGAGGAAGCGTACGTGTCATTATTTTGATCCCACAAACAACGACTGCCGATCCGCATGCCCTGGTCCCCCAGTTGCCCAATGTGCACCAGACAGATGATCTTGTAGCGAGGTATCATCAGCTCTTTCACTCGCGCCTTGATGACCTGCACATGGGATAACGATCTCATGTTGCTATTGGTACTGACAAGAATAAATAAGTAAGAAAAGAGATTCACCCACTTCATGGGTGCGACTTTGGGGGTGCTTCCCTTAGTCTGACACATCTTATGATGTGGATGATTACATGGCCAGCACCATAGGTGCCGTAGTTCCCGGGCCTGGTGAACGCCGGGATATTTATGACAGGAAGCGTGGAATGCAGCCCTGTCCCGCAGTCCCAAACCACAAGGACCTCCATGGCATCATCTTACCATCATCCTTATCTCCATCCTCATGCATACTAAAAATTGCCCCAGCTTTTGAGCCCTCCGTGGATTCCACCCATGACCTGGGAGGAACAACCACAGGAGCTGGCAAAAAGAGTTGGGGCAGCAAACAAACAAAAAAAAGAAAAAAAAAAGAAAAAATAAGTAAGAGGGCATAAAATGGTCCAAGGACCAAAAGGCGGAAAAGTGTGCAGCATTTAGTGTCAAAGCCAGGAGTGCACGCCTGCAAAGCAGACACATTATGCTAGGTGTGTCCAAGGGCAGTGCTCCCCCAGAATCTTTTTAAAAATCAGACTGAAATGTGTGCAGTTCTGTTCATGTTGCATTATTTTAAGTGTTTCAGAGGAGGTAACACATTTTTTGGAGGAAAATGTCTAGAGTTACCCTCAAATCTGTGCAGTCTGGCATGATTTTAAGTGCTTCAGAGGAGGATACACACTTTCTGGGTTGGGGGGGGAGGGGGAGGAACATCTTTAGCCAAGGGTGGAAAACGACTGAAAGGTGAAGATTTTAAGCCCTGAAGTGAGAGCCAGTGACATATTAATATGAATGTGGCGTTGGGATTGCCTATAGACAGAACCCTCCCATGGATCAGCAGTGCAGTGGGACTGTGATGAGCTGGGGGACTTGTCACAGCACAGTGGCAACTGATTGCACCATTGTTAGCATTGGTCTCTAGCCTCAGGTCCCAAAGTCATGCTCGACTGATAAACCCTAGTTCTTCCCCAACGGCCCCTGTAACAAGTACCTCAAGACCACTAATAAGACCACACTGACTGAACTGCCTCATATTCATTCATGTAGTAGCATACAACTCTTCGGGCCATGCATTTCTCATTTTTTTGTTGTGGCACATCCGATGGCTCCTGCAGCCATGTGTCTTTTTGTGTCATGTGGTCCTATGGCTCTTGGAGCAATGTGTCTTTTTAACTAAACATGTTTCACTAATTCACCTTCTGCTCTTGTAATAAGCATCTTACCAATCAAAGATCAGTTTAAAATAAAAGAAAAACAAAACAAGAAAAAGTCTTTACCTCTGAAAGTGTTTTTGACATCTGCCGGCATAACTCTGGTTCATATTTTTCCTCTGCAAGATAGCCATCCAAAGCATCCTGCATGATATTTTTGACAACAGAGTAGGGAAACCTGCGGTTGGGTTCTGTCTGGTACGTATTCTCGTAGCGGGCAGGTGGCTTGAAGTGGTATTCATGGCCTGGCTCATCCATGTATGACACAGTGCTGGTAGTTCTGAAAAGGGGGGAAGGAAACAGTTAAAGTTAATAATAATAATAATAATAATGCGTATTAACATACCGTAGGCAGTTTTCCCAATCGTTAGCTTAAGGCGCCACAAACTGAACCCCGCAAACGCGTTACACATATATTCCCTCAAACTGGACGTCAACACATTACATATTTCATGTACAATCACATAGTGCGAAGGGTCAGCTCTGCTACTCAAGTTTCAGAATTTACAATCACATTTTTTTTTCTGCTACTGAGAGGGAGAACGCCACAGTGCCCAGAGATAACCCACGTTGATCAGCCTGAACGCACAGTGCCACGTATACTAGAGGCAGAAAGTTTGAAGCGCCAAGTGGGACTCAAACCCCCAAGCTCTTACACTAACGACATGATTGATACCACTACACCACCAACCATGCAGATGGAAAATGGTAACTGAGGACATTTGGGGCGGTCGGTGGTCTAGTGGTTAAGAGACCTGTCACCAATGCGAGAGGTCAGAGGTTCGAGTCCCACTCGGGGCAAAGAATTTTTCCTTCTCGTATGTGGCACCGTTCATTCGGGCCGATCGTCGGGGGTTCTCTCCGGGTACTCCGGCTTCCTCCCCCTCTGCTTTGGAAATGTTCAGCCCACCAAATTTGAAAAATAAATGCAATTCTAAATCCCGAAATTTAAATAGCTGAGCTGACCCTTCGCACCACGTGATTGTAATGTGTTTATGTCCAGTGTGTGAGAGAATGCGTGTGATTCACGTGAGCGTGCGTGTTGGGTTCAGTTCGCGGCGCTTTGAGCCGATTCATGAAATTGGGTAAAGCGCCTTTACAATACTCATTATTATTATTATTATTTATAATAATAAATTATAATAATCACAGAGCGTCAAATGGTTCATGGCCCGAAAGGCGGAAAAGTGTGTAACATTTAGTGACGATGTGGCAAAACCACGACTTGTGCTAGCAGTGTCCGAGGGCTTGCTCCCCCTGGAATTTTGTTTTAAACATTAGCCTAAAATCTTTGCAGTCTGATGCAGTTTGGCACAATTTTAAGTCGCGCGGAGGAAGAAACACTTTTTTTTTTTGAGGAAAAGTTTTAGAACACTAAAATCTGTGCAGTTTGTTGCATTTCGGCATGATTTTATAAGTGCTTCAGAGGAAACAGACATTTTGGAAGGTCGAAAAAATTTAGGCAAAGGTAGATATCAGCCAAAGTTGGAAGATTCAAAACCCTGTAATTGTCACTGACAGCCGGACACACATGATTACATGAAGAAAGTCAGCTTACAGAAAAACATACTCTACTATTAACGAGAAAGTGTTAATTCCTATAGGAAGAAAAGCATAAACCATCCACTCACTCTAGCCTGTGGTGTTTGTCCCCATGCCTTGCTTCGCTGCTCGCTAGGGAGGACACGCTGCCCTGTTTCTTCAACAGACGGGCGGCCTTGTCGCGCGCCCGGTCATGGTCTGCTTGAGACATGGCGTAGGCTTTAGGACTATCCTCTGTCGACTGGAAAATACCTGCAATCATGCGTTTCATTCACTGAATATATCTGTTAAAAAATGAACGCCCTCTTCCTTACACACACAAGTCAAAGTTAAAAATGAACGCCCTCTTCCTTACACACACAAGTCAAAGTTAAAAATGAACGCCCTCTTCCTTACACACACAAGTCAAAGTTAAAAATGAACGCCCTCTTCCTTACACACACAAGTCAAAGTTAAAAATGAATGCCCTCTTCCTTACACACACAAGTCAAAGTTAAAAATGAACGCCCTCTTCCTTACACACACAAGTCAAAGTTAAAAATGAACGCCCTCTTCCTTACACACACAAGTCAAAGTTAAAAATGAACGCCCTCTTCCTTACACACACAAGTCAAAGTTAAAAATGAACGCCCTCTTCCTTACACACACAAGTCAAAGTTAAAAATGAACGCCCTCTTCCTTACACACACAAGTCAAAGTTAAAAGTCAAAACAGTTTATTCCTGTAGCTCCTTGCGGTGTGTGGAGGAGATACAGAAAATCAGAACAAACATGAACGCTCAGAATATAGGAAACAGGGATGTCGTTTGGGGTCGGATCTCGGCTAAAAGCCGATTTTTTTATATATAAAAAAGCCGATAATCTGTCTGTCTTGTCGGCTGGCTGAGCCGAAGTTTTCACGTGTGAAATGGCTCGATTATGTCCATTTCTGCGAGATTCCTGTGCTGGCTGGACTAATTTTCAAGAAAACGCAACTTTCGGTTTCAAGTGATTTCCACAAGAACGCAACTTTATTTCCAAGAAAACGCAACTTTGGTTTCAAGTGATTTCCACGAGAACGCAACTTTAGGTTACTTTGGCAGAGAGAGCTGAAACTTTCTGTAAAAAGCCGAAACTTTCATGGCTGTTTCGGCTAAATCGCCGAAGAAAAAAAATCCTGGCAATATCACTGGAAACCACACATGTACAAAGGACAAGATAAAAACACATACAGAGTACAATAACATTGAAAAAAAAGTGCACAAACTAGATAGACAATGGCTGTTTACAAAATATAGAAGTCTCATACCACATTACTGTTTTTTTGGTAAGCTTGGCTAGGTTTAGCATTGATTTCTTTGACATTTCCATGGACACTGGATCAATATCACACACACACACACACAAAGCCAAAAACAAAACAAAAAGAACAAGACAACCACCACTACCACCGCCACCAACAACAACAAAAAAACAATGTAAAAACATATAACAGCAAATCAATTTACGAAGACTGGCACTAGCACAAGCGCTGTGAACATGCAGGAACAGTTCAGCCTATGTAGACAACTGCTGAGGGTAATGCTAACAGTTCATGTAACACCACTTCGCGTCTGCTGGCTAGACTGGCTGTAGGGCCAGCACACTCCTAGTTTGGTTCTGTCCACATTTAAGACTGCCGGGACAGTACTGTTCCAGCCAGGAGAGGATTAAGCCATTTGCTTTCTTCTCAGCAGGGGACAATGTTGAGCTAATAGGCCAGCGCAAAGCACGCACATGAACCCATTCAAACCTGCCTAGCACTTGGAGAGATCTGCACGTCCTGTACAACAGCCAAACCCATTTTATCTGTATGACACCAGGTAACCTGTCCTTAAACCTCCTACCTTTGAGAATTTGGCTTCGGCCAAAAAGGAAAAGGTAAATGCAAATTACAAGTTTATACAGATGGTGGGGTCCCGAATTTGATTTCATTTTGTCACATGATTATGTGTCAATCATCTAATTGTGTGGTTATGGTGCCTGGGTTGGCTGAGCCCTTCTATAGATCCTGAGGTTCCTCAGGTGGGCTGCTAGAAATTTCGTTGGGGGATTATTGCTAAATCATATCCAGTCAAATTTACACGCAGACTCATTTGGGGTGCCATTTTTCTATTGTGTACACAAGCAAAATGAAATATCAAGTGTGCACGTTGAAAATCCCATCCAGTTGTACCACAAACGGGAGGAGCCATGAAATGGAAACTCAAATACACACAATGCATGCAGGGGAAAAAGAACAAAACAAAAAGGGTGGCGCGCGCTGTACTATGGTGATGAGCAGCTCAAATTTCCCTTACCATGAGACACACCGACCTAAACTTGACTCAAATGACCAAAAGGACTAGATTTCCATGACACCACATCCACACCAGCGTATAAGAAACTAAACAAACTGAAGAGGCGTGTCTTGTTAACATGGATAGGCGGTTAAACCTTCAACCAGCTAATTCCATCTTTGCTAAGCCAACTTATGTCCTGGAACTGTTTCAGTCATAAGTGCGCCTTTAAACTTCAAACACTCTATCTTGATGACTAGTACAGAAATACTGTATTGCGCGAGTGGCCGAACATTCAAATTCTATGGGTGTTTTTGCACTACGGAAGCGCTCAGTGTGGTTGCTGCATCATCGAGTATGCTTCTGTTGCCAGCATTACAGATGTTGTCACTGCCCAGGTATCTAAGTGGTGTGATGATAGGAAATGGCCGAGAATGATCAGTGAGCCAAAAAATGGGAACATTAGCCCCTTTCAGTTCTGAGATTTGTTGCTTTTGTTTTTGGTGACTTTTTTGTTGTTGTTTGTTTGTTTGTTTGTTTGTTTCTGGGTGTTTTTTGTGTTTTAATTTTTTTTTTAAACAGTTACAGTGACTGGCACCATACAGCGAGGCTGAACTGTCCCATGTTACCAGTTCTCTTCAAACACAGTGGGCAACGTGCCATGTTACATGAGCAGTTTGTCTTGCGCATTAGGATTATGTCACAACTGTTCTCACTAATGCCAGGTGAAAGCTGGCATTGCATACACTGCATGGCCCAGTTATACCTCCGCGCTTTACAGACCTACTATTTACACTTGAGCAGTGTTCCATCAGTAATATAGTTGATACAGCAGCCAACATAATTATACAAACACTGACAGGCCACAATTGACTGGTCACCAATGTAACAGTGACAAATGCCAGTTGAAGACTACTGTTCTTCTTCTTTTTCCAATGAATTGGCCAACCTCAATATATTGAGGACCACTGTCAGTGTTGTTGTGCATGCTGGTTAACTGTTTTCCATTCCGTGACCCCTCCCGTTTCAAATCAGTGGGATTTTTAATGTGTACACTTAATATTGTGCATGCGTGTGTACACAGAGGTGAGACAGGCACCGTAAACAAGGCTGCAATGAATTTGACTTGATTAGATCCGAAAAAAATCCCGCCATATTCCCACATCGAACCAGGCTGCTCTGAATCTGGTCAGATGCCTTACCCACTAGACCCAATCCCCTGTCAACTACTTACCAGTTGACCAGATAAACCTGCAGGTGCTCAGTTAAAAAATGTGTACAAACATCTCTTATTTGGCAAATGTTTCTGTTGCTGCCATTTTTGTCATGAGTATCCCACACACAGTTTATACAGACTGTAGTTAAACAGGTTTGAACAAAAACAGCTTAATATGTGCATAGAACACTGATTTGTACAATTACTGTACTCCAAGCTGCGATTGTAATTGAGAAGCAATCACTAATTCCTGTTTTATGCAAATGCTGATATACTTAGCAACAACTATGTGTGAAACTGTCCCCCCCCCCCCCCCCCCATTCCCACCCCGGCCTATTCATACTACAACTGCACATTTCACCAGCACTTGTCGGTATTGGTTGAAAACTGATAATGCATACAAACAAAATAACAGGAGTAAATGTAAGAAAGTAGAGAAAGGAAAATCAATTGTTAGGTAGGGATTCAAGTTCCAGGCTAAACAAAAAATTAAAAAAAACACCAAACACCCCCCCCCCCCCCAAAAAAAAAAAACAACAACAACAAAAAAAACCCAAAACAAAAAAAACAAAACAAAAAAAAAAAACCCCAACAACAACCAAAAAAACCCCTACCTAACTCAGTTACTGCTCTCGGGGGGACAAAAGTGGCAGCAGTGGACACGATCTTGTCAAAGACGTGCTGTTTTTCGATCATTTCTTGTTGTACTGTTTGTCACAGTCTAATAGTTCCAGAACTTGGTCGTCGGCCTTTCGGCGTGTGGAACCACATGTGTGATACACATGGTGCACTGTCTGTACCTTCAAGAGGTGGTGTCTTTCTTTCCGTGTATTTTGTTGTTCTCACTCGAACTACCTACCAAAATTACAAACAAACGTCTCTCAGTATTCTTTATATTCTGTCACACAATTTTGAAACAATACTCACGTAACAAGCACACGATCACAAGCGGAAAGACAGAAGAAAGCACCTGCTTGCAGTCACTTGCTGTGCCAGTTGCTTTGGTGACTGGAATGCTACCTTCCGAGACTCGAATGGAACGAGAAGAAAGAATCCAATGTTATTATTTACTAAAGGATGAATGTTGCACATATACGAGTGATAAATTGACAGAAACAACTATTTGTTATTGGGAAATATTATTCATTTTGTTGCAAGCTGAACAACATGGACATGGTTAGTAACCTTTTTTTTACGGAAACGAGTTACAAATACCCATTCCAGCATTTTCCGGTTTGGGGGTAGAGGTCAGTAGCCGATGCCAGTTTGGTAGCCAGTTGTCTATTGGTTGTAGTTACAGAGAAAGAACCAGTTATATTGTATGTAACGCACGGTGCGTAAAGATGCAAAATGGCTTCTTGATAGTAGTTGTGGCAGAGTTTTCAGAATAAACGCTGCTGTCACCATGTATTTCCCGATAGGATGGCCGAAATGTTTAAAGAGAGCCAAAGAAAAATCTGCGGTCATCCGGCATGTGGTCAGCAGCTGCGATCGGATGTTCTTTGCCGTCATTACAGAAAATTCTGTGACACTGTGGTACACGAAGGTAAGCAAAGTGCCAAATCGCAGCTTTCTGTCAACATTACATATCAACATGTATGCTGAAAACAGCAGCAAATGAAAACCGTCACAGGAAACAGGTTCTGTACATAGCTTACATACAAGGTGGCGAGACATTCCATGTCAAATAATATCTCAAACATTCGACTTAGTTAAATCCTTGAATTTTCTTTTCTTATCAAAAATCCATACATGTCTGAATTTCTGTGGAGGGTAAACTTTCGACAGACCTGAGGGATCTTACGAGTGTTCACTGGCTGGGGGCACCAGAAACATTGGATTTTATTAAACACTAAATCTTTTTTAATAGACACTTTTTTCACACGAGCACACACACACACACACACACACACACACACACACACACACACACACACACACACACACACACACACACACCAAACTCGCAGTGAACCACTCCATGGGAGGGGGTGGGGTGGTGAACAACATGAATTTCCCAATACATCAAATGGAATTTAATTTACCAGTAGCAAGTCATACCCTGCCACAGTGTCAAATCACAACCTCAACCATAAGTTTAACTGACATCACCGTCAGTGTCATGATTGGCTGCATGAGGGGCATTTAACAGAAGCCAAATGTATAAAGTGTTTGTCTACGCTAAACACCCAGCCTGTTACCCAGTTTGCTTCCCACGCCCTTTGAACTCCTAACCGTAAGTGAGGGAGGAGCTGGCTCTTAGCAAACAAACACAGCTTGCGGCCTTGGCTGGTACTTTCGGGTAGGAAGAAAATGGGTGTAACTAACTCAGACTGGCTCATGTCTTGCACTGAGTTGCAGGTGCTTGCTTGTTAATACATCATAAGGAAAGTAAAAGTTTTCTTTGTATTGGTGTCAAGACTTCATTCTATTTAATACTGATTGGTAATAACACTTATCAGTAGCACTTTCTGGTTTTACCCAACCAGGCAATGTCCAAATAAGTATATATCCCCCCTCCACCCTCCCCTACACGCCCACAATGAAATGTCCAAGTAAGTATATCCCCCCCCCCCCAAAAAAAAAAAAAAAAAAAAAACAAACAAACAAAAATCCAACAACAACAAACAAACAAACAAAAATCCCCCAAAAAACAAACAAACAAAAGAAAACAAAACACACACACACACACACACACACACACACACACACACACACACACACACCTTTAGTATGTGGTTTCTGGAAAACTGCAGTTCACAACCAAAGGGCAAAACATTGTCATTTAGACAGATAGTCCAGTCACTACGTGTGTACTTGAAAAAGGGTGTGCAAATGGAGGACTCTACTGATCTAGCAAGCAGTTGAAGAGAGAGTGGAACAGTAACTGGTTGACACTTCATTGGTGTTTTGGATCTGGTGATGCTTTCTCATCAGATGGCCACGCTGTTTAAATTAAAGTTTAAAGAAACCAGTCTTACAATATATGGACTCTGGTCTTTTGTGGTTTTAATTTTGCTCTTGTAGTTGTATAGATCCTATCTATGTCTCTGCTGTTTTTTTTTACTGTTTTTGGATGTTTGCTCTTTGTCTTCAGCCAGGTCAGAAAACAATATTTTATAACTAATAAGTAATATGAGGTTATATTTTATTTATGTATACTGTTATTTTGTATGACCTCAAGTCTTTTTAGTACTTCAATTATGTATTTTATTTGTTTCAAATTTCAGCCCTGCATACAGATTGTGTGCTACGTCTCATCAAAAAGTCTTTCAGAGGAAGTGGGATCCTTTCAGCAGGCAGAATGGAAACCAGATTCCACTATGCTGGCAATAATGGTACGTGTGTAAAATTTATTTGTTTACTGCTGATTTATCTTCAGCTGTTGATTGTTTTCCTTTTTTTTTTTTAGTGGACAGTGATTAGAATTTTAAAGACCTTTGAGTTTGGGTTTGACTTTGGTCTGTGCACAGTGGCTACTGGGTACTGAAACTACGTGAAAGGATTACAGAACATTTCCTTTCTTCTGTTTCATTCAGAACAAAGGACATGCCTCGGATTTCTGTAGTACATGTACATGTATAAATTTCTGTTTCAACCAGCAGTACAGTTTGGCTACTTTAGTGTGAAAACTAAAGACTTTTGGCAAAAGTATAAAGTTCAGTTAGGTAAAACCCATCACACTCACACTCGCTTTTTTTTTTTTTTTTTAAAAGTTGATGAATTGTACAGAATGATTGCTAGTATACTGCAATGTAATATTGTTTGTTTACTGTGTGTATATTGTTACTTTCATCTGTATTATACTGCTGCTAATTTCCTGCCTGCCTTTCTTTTTCCCCTCCAGACCAGCAGAAACTGCGTGATGTTTATGAAAAAGGAGCTGGATCTCTCTGTACCCAACCACCATTGTCTGTACGTGCAACAGGAAGGCAGGTATGTACAGTCAGACCTGCTTAAAGTCTGAAAACGTTCGTTAGGCATACAGCAACGCTGTGGAAAACATTTTATCGAACGTGCATCAGAGTCAGTCACTTGGGACACAGTATAGCATCTGAAACGATTGTGGTGACTCGGGTTGGTGTATATATGTTGTTTTATGTACATACAGCGTACTGCGCAGACAATGTTATTTGGTTGTGGGTGGGTCTTCAGAAGTTTAACGTCCTTTTCCACCATGTGTGTATTTGGTTGTGGACTGAACACCAACTACACAACGCTGATTGGTGGCGATTTGTAGCGACTTGGTCGTATCGACGTGTGGTACAGGTATGGAAGTGTTGATAGTGTGGGGTTGCGTGCGAGTGCAGTATAGTGGGACCTATTTTCGTTTTCCTAACACTAGTAACAGCTAAGGGATTGATTTACCACTGTCTACAACTAGTACAAGGAAAGGAATCCATTCAGTGATTCACTAAACTTGCTCACAGTAAACATCAATGTATCTCTTTTGTTGTACATCAATGTGATAAGGGGTGAACTGTCTGTGGTCTAATACTGCAAAGTACCATAAGTAGTGTGTCTTAATGGCTGTCACCACTGTCATGGTGATGAAGCGTGGGTTCGAGCCCAGGGCGAGCTAGTGATACGTGATACCAGGTTTTTCCTGGCTATCGGGCTGCTCATCAGGGGTTTCTCTCCGGTTTATCCGGCCTTCCTGTCCCAGCAAGATTGAAAAATAGGATAGGTATCAGGTGGCGCTGTACTGTGGCGACGCGCTTTCCCCAGGGGAAGCAGCCTGAATTTCCCGAAAGGGACAATAAAGTTGGTTTAAAAAAAATAAAAATAATAATACAGTATATAATTTTTTAATTTTGTTTTTTGGGGTTTTTTTTGTTTGACAGAGTAACACCCACACCACGACACAACATCAATGGCATTCTTGACAGCGACAGTGTTCCTGCCTACAAACTCACCCCACTGTCTCACATCACACTGTCCGCCAGTATATCATGGTAAGTACTTGTCTCAATCTCTCGCACACCTGTCCGTTATTTTGGCTGATTTCTGCCCATTCTAAAACCGAGTTCCTCTTAAAAATGGGCCGATCTCTGCTGGGGAAAAGGATTTAATTCCCAAAAGGTTTTGCAGGTGTATGGCTTGGATTCTCAAAGTGTGTGGTTCTCAAATACTCTCACATGACAGTTGCTGAATGTGGGGCATGTGGATACACTAAGGCTCCATAATGATGATAATCTCACCTTTTACTGCTGCAGGGTATACATCAATATTATGTGTGCCTGATGATTTGCATTCCTCCACATAAAAACCAGTGGATGTGTGAGGAGTAATCAGTGTGTATGGACGAAAAACCTTAGAAAGGTCAGCTCTGGAAATTATTGTTCTTCTGCTGCAGTCAGTTTGGTCAACCCTGGGTGGGGTGGGTGGGTGTTTGGAAGTTAACATCCTTTTTTATGACGTAAGAGTGATATCAAAGACGGGGCAATGAGGAAAGGTCAACACACATATATATTTGGAACCAACTGGGATTCGAAGTCACCACCGGAACTGAAAGTCCAACGCTCTACCATTCGGCTATCCCCAGTTGCCTCTTCAATCGTGGAAATTAAACATTATTATGTAAACAGACGTAATAATTCATGGTGAGGTGGCAATCAACTGTAGGTTTACACAGAAGCTTCCTTTGTCTTTCTTTCCATAAACGCTGTGTTTGATTTACCTTCAAGGACAAATAGAACGGAGGTTTTGCTATGTATCTAGCTGTTGCTTACTACTGATAGCACTAACATGTCATTGAGCCAGTGTGTCTGACTTTTACGACCAAGACTTTCTTGTGTCCTTTCCATTGGACAATCCTGCCGTGAATTAGTCTCTGTCGCTGACGCGGCGTTAAGCCTTAAAATACTCACTCACTCACTCCATTGGACAATCACAATGGAACATCCTCCAGCATATGTCTACACAGGTATAAAATAATAAATATATGACCATGATTGAGTGACTTGGAAAGGCAAGACTTCTCTGATGTTTCTTAGTACATGTATTAACTGACGAGACAGTAGGTGTGTGTACAGTACTTGTGTGTGGAAGTGAATACAATACAGACCGGATACACAGTGGTTTGCTGTGTCAGACAGAAGTAAATGTTAGTGCATTGTGTGTAGCACACTACAGCTGTGTTGGTACAGTTTGCTCCTTTGTGCCATTGGCACCTGTTGTAATGTAAATTATGCATTGCGACCGTCTAATTTCTCTCTGAACGACATAGCGATTGCACCAGTACCACAAGGAAACCCCAACCCTACATCTAAACCTGGGCCTGTATGTAACAGTTGAGGTTAGGGCTTTTAGCCCTGGGCTAGAGTCTAACCTCGAACTAAACTAGCTCTAGGGTTAAATTTTCTGTTGTTTTTTGTTTTAAATCAAGAAGCGGGCCCATTCCAGCAAGGTGCCTGAGTCGTTACAGAAGGATTTTTTCTTTCCTTTCTTCGCTTTTTAACATTTTATTTTGCTTTTGGGTTTCTTTTGTCCTAGTCTGGGTTAGGCCCGTAGCCGTGGGTTAAATTAACCTCGACGTTAACATACGGGCCTTGACCCTAAACCGATGCAAACAGGCAAACTGACTAAACTGAGTGTGGCTGCGTTGGTATAGTTTGCCCAGTTCAGCCCTGTGGGTGCGAACTAAGCTGAGCCATACTACATGTACAGGGAAAGTTTGGGGCCACCTTGTCATTTAAAACAAACTGAAACAAACTATGGCACTTGCCAGAGCGCACAGAATACTGGTGTGTCATGGAGATTCTCTCATTACTTGTTATTTGAATTTAATTATACAGATCTATGTACAATATAATAGACCATCTCAGTACATTAATGTGGACCAGTCCGACCAGGGACTTACAGTTACATCTTCTATGTAAGTCCCTGGTCCGACAGATGGTCTCTAATAGATGGGTTGCCGCTCTCTGTACAAACTATGACAGGTCAGATAGATTATATGTATTGATTGTATGGCCTAAAGCTGGCCAGATGTGCTGTTTGATTAATAGAGATAGTAACACTACACTCCTTCATACACACAACACACCGTTTGAGAGAGCTGTCAGCTGTATAGTTTTCTTAGGCAATAATTATACAGTCAAACCTGTGTAAGGCGGTCACCCAAGGGACTGGGCCAAACTGGCCGCCTTAGACAGGTGACCGGGTTATCCAGGGTGGCATGTCAACAGCTAGCATGTCAGGGGATCGTCTGGGGTGACCAGGTTAGACAGTGGCATGGCTTATACAGGTGACCGCCTTGGCAGGTTCGACTGTATATGGCTGTAGATCATTGATCAGCATTTGACTTACGCAAATCTGTTTGCATGGAAAAAGAAAATGAAGAGGAATGGCCCCGTCCCATAAAGTTGTTTCTCCCAGCTTCGTGCTGTTTTGTTGTTATTGTTGCTGGTGCTTTTTTTTTTTTCCTTTTTCTTTTTTCCTTTCAGTAATTATTTAAAACCTACTGAAGACACTAGATCCACTACACCATAGCAGATCCAGAATCTTAGGAGAGAGAGAGAAAGAGAGAGAACGTCAGTTCCGTGAAGCAAATCAGATAATCAACGGCTGTGACCACCCTCTTAATCCACCCTTTCAGAAACTTCCGTCCGGCAGACGTTTTAAAGTCCCACTGGCACGTAAAAACATGTACAAGAAGTCGTTTGTCCCATCTGCCATCACCGTGTTTAATAACGGTTTACGTTAGTAACCTGGTGTATTTACGAGGGGGGGGGGGGGGGAGAGTGAGATCTGTTTTTCTTGTTAAACAGTTTTAGAGTTTGACAGTATGTATGATTACTTGTTTTAAATTGTTTCTGAAGTTTGTCTGACCTTAACGTTTAACCCTATTTTATTTTTATGTTTTATATCAAGATTTTTAATGACTGTATTTTATTTTATCTTATCTGTGACAGAGCATCATGTGAGGCCAAAGAAGATTTTCTGTTTTTAGAGTCTGTCTTAAACAGACAATAAATTATTTTGAATTGAATTGAATTAAACATTTGACATCAGCTTCACGCAGGTCATCATGGGTGGGGGGGAGGGGGGGGGGAAGATGAGGTCAATTCCATGAACTAAACATTTGACGTCAGGCTCACGCAGGTCGTCCGACAGAAGATGTTTGTTCATGTCTTGTAATTTCTCTGTTGGTGTTGTGACGTCCCTGACTGAATTAATTTTTACATGAATACTGGAAGATGCAGAGGGCTGGTTAAATGTCGGAGGTTGTGCCGTGACTGACAAGCCATGCCCCCCCCCCCCCCAAAAAAAAAAATAACAACAAAAAAAAAAAACACAAACCCCCCCCCCAAAAAAAAAACAACAACAACAAACAAACAAACAAAAAGACCCTGCTGCCCAATTTTGTGCTTTATCATATTCACACCCGCTCAGTCGCTTGGTGTTTACTACTGTCAGTAATGGGTATAACCTCCCCTGGTCTGAATCACCTCCGGGCACTTTATTGGCACCGTATTACTGGTCCAGATTGTTCCAACATCACGTGCACCGTGAAACAGGCAAGCAAAGTGGGTCAGCTAAAAGTGTATTGAACTGCCAAGTCCGAGTGTAAGAAAAATAATGCATTGTTTCGTGAAAGGTTGTTTTACGTTTGGGCTCGAGTGTAACTTCGTAGCAGGTAAGCAGTTGTAGACTTTACGACCTCCAAGAATGATGTCCGGCTGTCACAGTGTGGGGCTTATCTTTTTGGTTTGAGCATTCACATATTTGAGTCCGTTTGTGTTCGTGGGACAGTTTGCATGACGTGACTACGGGGTTAGGTCTCCAGGTGACACGCTAAGCGAAACGTCGCGGTTGAATGAACCGGTAACGCCCTTTTCCACCACGTTAGGGTGATAGCAAAGATAGGGCAACGAGAAACAAGCCAGTACAAATATTTGGCCCCAGCTTGGACTCAGACTCAAACCGGAGCATTGAAAGTCCGACGCTCTACCATTCGGCTACTAGTATCCCGGCTCTCCCCTTGCTACGAGAGCTGCATTCTTCTTCCCTGTGGGAAACAGACACCAATTTCACGGCCGTCTAAGCGTGACCGCCCCATATCTGTCAGTCATATCTGACAATCTAGGAAGGTGAGACGGCTTTGAGGATTGTCTTTACATCACCTGTAATGCTATAATCATAGGCCCAGGGGCCAGTCCTTCACGCGTGGCCCATGAGTTGGTTTGGCTGAAGGAAGCTGTATGCAGGTGTACTGCTGGTTACGCATACAGGCTTGACACTGGTACTGATAGTTTCAGGGCTGATGCCAAACACATTCAGACATGTGTGGTTTCATCCCTGTATAAATTCTGGCACTGATAATTTTCGTTTTGCCTCTGAGGTTGCCCAAAGCAAAGCAAAACAGCCCTCATCCACCCCAAAGACACTCGCCCTGCCAAGCAGCCAAAGACACACGCCAGGAACAACTTGTCCTTAAGGGCTAAAAGCCATAGGACGTAAAGCAAGCTAATGATGATTTCCTTTTGTGTTGTTTGTTTTGGTGTGGTGGTGTGTTTTGGAGGTGGTGGTTTTGTGTATGGTGTTTGTGTATTAGAGGGAGGGAGACGGGGTGTGTGTGTGCATGAGACAGTGTGTCTGTGTGCGTGTGTTGTGCACACTGGCAAACCATATCATCTCCTGGAAATGCTACTGTCTGAACTCCATTTTCTGCAGTTCAGACTTGAAGAAAGAATTACTTCCAGGCGGTAATATGTATTCTTTTGCTTTCTCAGTGAGACATTTGTGGATTAAGACTGAACACCTTGGTTTAGTGTAGTAGGTGGTTATCAACAAGTTGAGGCTTGTGAATTAATCAGAGTGATCCACTTGCGTTTTCAGTTTTTTGTCGGTTCGAGACGAGCTGGTGGTGGCAACACTAGATGGAAACCTCAACCGACTTCGGTGGAACGGCGATCGGAATGACAAGGCTACACTGCATCTCTCTGACATCCCAGTTTCGTCTGATCTCCAGCAGTTTAAGGGTAAACATATGCTTCATTAATATTTTGTTGTTGTGGAGCGACATTTTGACTGGGATTGAGGACTGGAAAATGTGTAGAGTTTTCATTTGATTATTACTGACAATGCTGTTGTAACATGGCTTGTGGGACTGATCATCGCTAAGCAGCCACCGCCTCGTATGATGGACATGAGTGAGCGGTAACTGTGCATTTTGACGGAGGCGTATCTTAGCAATGATGGCCTGGCTTGGTTTAAAATCTTCCACCTTTCGCTGATTTCCGCCTTTAGCTAAACATTTTCCTCCTCCCAGAAAAGCGTTTCCTCCTCTGAAGTACTTAAAATCATACCAAAATGCATCAAATTGTATGGATTTTATTTTTAGTCTAAAAATTTTTTTAGAATTAGATTCTAAACATTTTCCTTTTTAAAAAAAAGTGTCTTCCTCTGAACACTTCAAATCATAGCAAAATGCACCAAACTGCACAGATTTTGGTCCGATTTTTACAGAAAATTCCAGGGGAGCATGCCGCCTAACACCCCTAGCATAGTGTGTCTGCGTTGCCACTTCGTCACTAAATGATAAACACATTTCGTCCTTTTGGCGTATGTGGTGGAAAAGGGCATTAAACACCCACCCCACCCTCATCCTTTTGGATCATGGACCATTGTAAGCCCTGCTCGGAAAAGGTTCTAACTTTTGCACACATTTTCAGGATATCATGCTTTTGTGATTGTAATCAGCCCATTGATCTGTGAAATTTGAGCAGTTACCAGTAACTCTTTAATAATGTTTACTTGCTCTTTGTTCAGCCTCCAGATTATCCGACTATGGGCACACGACCCATATGGAGTACAGTCCCACCCTGGGTGGCTACAGTATGGTGCTGTCCAGCGGACGTGCCGTCTTCGTCATACCTCCATCCTCACGATCAGAGAAAAAGGTCAGGAGCATTGTCATAGACAGCTTTTCGGAATTCAGGGGTGCCCCTAGGGAATCGTGTCGCC
Source organism: Batillaria attramentaria (assembly GCA_018292915.2). Classification (NCBI taxonomy): domain Eukaryota; kingdom Metazoa; phylum Mollusca; class Gastropoda; family Batillariidae; genus Batillaria; species Batillaria attramentaria. The sequence goes on from JACVVK020000098.1 coordinate 739,256, forward strand.
TCGGTGTAGTGGTACACACCTGTTCTTATCAGTGGCCTTCTACCTCTAGCTACTTCTCTTGTCTTTCGCACCTGTTGGGCTGCTCCTGCAGCAAATATTTAGAATCAGGGTGTAAAATCCTTGCCTTTTGGCGGATTTTCACTTTTAGCTAAAAATTGTCCTCCCTCCCCCCCCAAAAAAAGTGGTACCTCCTTTGAAGCACTTAACATCGTGCCATAACGTACCACACTGCACAGATTTTAGTCTGATTCTACTTAACATTTCCGCTTTGCTGCACTGGCCACACATCACATCCTGACAGATAACATACATATTGATTCTGTGGAAGAATGATTATGTGTGTGCGCATGTGTGTGTGTTGTAGACTGCCCATGGTGTGTGGGCTCAAGAGCTGACCAATGCTACGTGCGTGGCAGTCAACCACCGGTATCGTCTCATCGCGTTTGGTGCTAAGAGGTGAGTGAGTCCACATCCAGACTGTGTCCTTACACTCCATGGTCATTCGGCCAGCTGTTTGCCTTGTGTCTTGAAACCTGTGCAGATGCTGTGAGCTTGTAAAGCCTTTGTATGCTGGTCGAACGGCTTTCCTGTTCACGTGCTGCGAGCCTGCAGTGAGCAGATTTGCCGCCAGCATGGCACTGGAAATATATAAATAGTGGAAGTGCGCAGTCAGTGGCGATTGACTAGTGTGGTGGTATGGAAAAAATGGGACCGTGGTCTATTCACTGGCGAGCAAATTTAATTGGCTGGGAGAGCATTTTACCGCTGTTACAGTGGTAGGCGTGCTACATCGCCACATGTGACAGAGCCCTTACCAGTCCTGCCCTTGAAACTGCACTACCTCTCAGGAAATATGCGTGAGGCATCGGCGCAGATCAAGCAAGATCTATGTGACCTTTTACTGCCACCATTGCAAAATTTCATAAACTGCATCTGGCCCTTTGTCGAATTTGTTCCAAATATAGTTGTTTTAGTAGTTGAAATGAGGCTTGTTACTGTTAGATGCAGGGTAAGTTCTGTTATACATCACTTAATGTGAAGGCATGCTAGCGGTGAACAGGTTTGTGGCAGTAGACAGGTTGCTCAGCATATTTCCAGTATCAATACAAGCAGGTTTCTTGTTTAGTTTTGGTAGATCTGTGTAAAAGCAAAAGAGATTTTGCACTTCCGTGTTGTGTTCCAGCGGCGAGGGTCTGGTGTACATGACGGATGAAGAAGTCGGGGCGCTGGAGCTGTCCCACAAACTGGTCATCTCCAGCAAGGATTTTCCTGGTCAGTTTTTACTTTTCTGTGAGAGTAAATCTTGTCTCTTCCACCGGGTTGCAGTTAACTCTCGAGAGCCCAAGCCCGACCACCCCCTGCCCATTATATTATAAGACTGGTTAAAAAGAAAGTGCCATAGCACAGCAGTAGGAGCCATAAGCCACTATTACGCAAGGCGTGAGGCTGCCCCTAGACCGCTGCAGATTGCATAATAGTGGCTTGAAGTGGCATCTAGTGGTTTGAAGATTTCAAGTGAAATTGTGATTTTTGCATGGACTTTTAAGAGTTTAAACAAAAAAGAGACCCCCCCCCAAAAAAAAAAAAGAAACAAAAAGTTCTGAATAAAAAACAGTAACAAAATTTAAGAGATAGGTAGCAGTAACAAAAGAAAAAGATGGGTCGACAGACTGTCCAAGAGTGGAGACAATACTGAATGCATATACTGTATTATTGCCCGTGTTCCAGATGCAGGAACAGTGGCGGGTTCCATTCGCTGTATGCGATGGACGCCTGATGGAACTGCCCTGGCCGTCGCATGGCACAATGGGGGACTGTCACTGTGGAGCGTCTATGGTTCTCTACTCTTGTGTACGCTGGGGGGAGATTATAGGTGAGCAGTTAAATAGGTTTTTGCCATCTGTTTAAATCCTCTATGTTCGTAACACGCTGAGATGGAAAATTGCGTAAAATTAAGGAATCAGTTGACACACTAGTAGTATTTTTGGAAACTAAAGGTTGAGCAACTAGTAAAAACACTGAAAATTTTCATACATAATTACATATTTACTGTGAGAATTTACATTGGAGACAAGAGTGACTTCCCTTTCAGTTTCACGTTACAAGTGTTTGGTACGACTGACTTGTGTTTTTATTTCCAGCTGTACCAAAGGTCATTACGAACTGTACCCAGCGCCCATTGTGTGCATGGTAAGTATTTTTTCCAGTGGTTGTAAATCTGCAAGCAACCGGCCTCCGTAGTGTAGTGATTAGCACTTTAGACCATGGACTGGGAGACCTGGGTTTGAATTCCATCCAAGGCAAACATGATTTTTCCTGTGTTGAGTACCTAGGTTGGAGGAGGTGTATTATGGGCCCACTGGGGATATGTTGCCACACAGCCAGGACTCGCCCACTTCATGGGTGTAACTTTGCCGGTGCTTTCCTTGTTATGACACATCTTATGATGTAGATGATTACATGGCCGGCACCACAGGTGCCGTTGTTCACGGGCCTGGTTAACACCGGGATATTGGACAGGAAGCATGGAATGCGGCCCCGTCACGCAGTCTCAAATCGCATAGACCTCCATAGCATCATCAGAGCATTATACTTACTTACTTAGGCCCGTCACCCCCTACTGGGGTATAGGCCGCCTACAACAGTCCGCCAGAGCATTATCCTCATCATCAATAAAAATTGCCCCAGCTTCCAAGCCTTCTGTGGGTTCCACCCTTAACCAGGGAGAAATACCATTGGAGCTGGCAAAGAGTTGGGGCAGCAGAAGGGAAAAAAAAACACACAGAAAACCATGATTAGGTGTCTGTGAAAACTGATGTACTTTCTGTTACAGGAGTGGGGGTTGGAGGGGTATCACTTATGGGTGGTCACAAAAGAATCCCCTCCGCACGGCACTGCAGAAGCACCCCAAATGAACGGGGACATCGGCAGCAACGCCAGTGACCAGAATGGCGACGATGACCGCCCGTGTCACTGTGAGATGCTGCAGTTCCAGTTTCTGAAGAGCGCACTGACCGTCAACCCTTGTATGGTGAGTAGGAGAACCACATTATCCAGTCTAATCCAGTGTCCACCTGTAAAAAGCAGAGGTCCTCCGTGAGAACAGTTCATGTTTGATGAGCTTTCACCTTTAGATATATACAGCAGAACAGCTCTGAAAGTCTGATTGTTTTTCCACACTAGCCCATGGGTAGTGTGACTTTTAATTTTTACAAGCCAAATGTAGAAAACTTCTTGTCCAAACTTCAAAGTAAAATAAAAAATTTACGAGTAAAAACAAAACACAAAACACATGGACGGGCTGTTGCCACCACCACTCACAGTAAAGCTTGATATGCTCTTTCTTCTTTTCTTTGTTCCTCCTGCTCTTCTTTTTTTTTTTTCTTTTTTACATGTTTACATTTCAATCCAGTTTTTCCTCGCCAATTTCTCCGCCATGCTTTTATGTAAACTGGTTCAGATAGCATGTACAGAAATTTTTACTTGTGCTTTCTTACAGTGTAATACTGTTGACTGCTTGACGGTGATCCTTCAGTGAATAAAAATGTTTAAACCAAATGTTGGTTTATCAGTGTCTATTGTGTTACCACTTTGTAGTTTGGTTGAGTGCATGCATGCAGCTTCATTGGCAGAAGACAGTTTGATCTACTGGTCAAAATTCCATTTTACTTCCTGTCCTGCATAGAACTGTCTTATAACAGTTCTGTAAGAATACATATACATGTAGCTTATTTTATCCATGTAAAGGGTGGGTGGGTGTTTGGGGGTTTAACGTCCTTTTCCACCACATAGGGTGATACCAAAGACGGGGCAACGATGAAAAAGCCAGCACAAATATTTGGCTCCAGCCGGGATCGAACTCACGACCCGAGCATTAGAAGTCCAACGCTCTACCATTCGACCACCCTGGCTCCCCTCCATGTAAAGGACACAGTAAGTAGAGTAAGTGTTTGATTGATTGTGTTCGTGTGTGTGTGTTTTTCTTTTTTTCAGTCAAATCACGAACATGTGTTCTTGCAAGGAGAGGACAAACTGTACATGAGTACAGCTGACACAATATGGCGAGCCTCAGGACACCACCCCTCATACTGGGGAGGTAATACCTACTCCAATGGCAGCCATCCGTTCATCGGCAACAAGCAGTGGCAGATCATTCCCATTTCTCACAGCTACCTGGCCAGCAACTGGCCCATCAGAGTAAGTTAATAATGTCAAACCACCTAAGACTGTCACCTCTATAAGCCATGCCACCGTGCACCAAAAGGCTACTGTGGAGGATGGTCACCTGCCTAACGTGGCCATGCCATCCATAATGGCAGTCTCAATTCAAGCACCCCCCTGTACAAAACGGTTACTTTGTGGTGTTTTGGGCGAACTATTTGCCAGACACTACAACGAGTGAAGCACGTGGAGTTTGATATGACTAAAACATGGAAAGAAAGCGGTAAGTCCATTGACGTCATTTGAGGAAAAACGGACCATTACGTCAATCTCGTTCATCTTGAAATCGCCCCTTTTCCCATACAGTGGTGTCATGGACTTACTGTATGTTTCCAATACAGGGCCTCGGGGCTCGCTGAATGGAGTGCTACTGAACTTGCTACTGGGGACAGTAAACTTATTAAATGATTTGATTTGATTTCTTAGCAGGTTTAGTGGAGTGAACAACTGGAAACTGACTGAGGCACAGTCTGGCATGGGTGCTTCATTGATATGTTTGTTTTACAGTACTCAGCTGTGGACCGAGCAGGCCAGTGCGTGGCTGTTGCGGGGAAAACAGGCTTTGCTCACTACGCCCTCTTCAATCGCAAGTGGAAACTCTTCGGCAATGAGACGCAAGAGCGGGACATGGTGGTGTCAGGGGGGATCACTTGGTGGAAAGATTTCATGGTGCTAGCGTGCTACAACATCCCAGGACAGAGAGACGAGGTTTGTCATGCATCCCATCATTCATTGCTTTTCAGTAGAGTGGCGAGCTAATATTTTTGTGCCAAGAGTGGGGCGTTAAAACTTAAACTGCTGTTCTGTAGTGCTTTAGTCCCTTTCGGGAAATTAGAGTTGCATCCCCCGTTGGGAAGTGCATTGTGAGGGTGCAGTGTCACCCACTAAGCTATGTTCAGACTTTCGCTGTTAAAGGCATTCCAGAGGACCCAGAGAGAGACTGGGAGACAAAAAAACTCAGTATCACATTTCATCAAAATCTTCCACGTTTTGGTAGATTTCCACCTTTGGCTTAAAAAATTTTCCTGCCTCTCCCAAAAGTGTGTTTCCTTTTTGCAAATCATGCAGAACGCGCCTAACTGCACAGATTTTAGTCCAATTCTAAAACTTTTCCCCAAAGAAAAAGTAAGTTTCCTTCTCTGAGGCACTTCAAATCATGCCAAAATGCACCAAATTCCACCAAATTCCACAGATTTTAGCCTGATTTAATAAAAAAAAAATTCTGGTGGAGCATGCCCCAGGACGCCCTTAGCAATAGCATAACACATCTGCTTCACAGACACTTGCTCGAGGCTTTGCCACTTTGTCACTAAATATTACACACGTTTCCTCCTCTTGTATCATGAGCCATTTTAAGCCCTGTTCCATAGTTCAGCCCCATGCTTCACTGTGATAGTGGTAACGTACAGGTATTAATTTTTGTTGTTGTGTTTGTGTTTGTTGTTAAATGTCATTGTTGTCCCTTTCACTATGTCAGTTCCTCCACACCCCTATAAGGGAGAAAGGAATAAAATCTTTTGACTTTGACTTTGGTGATGGGACAAGACAAAGCAGAACTATACATGGGGACAGGCCATGGATTAGTTTGCATTTTTCTGCTTATAAAATAGCTGTCATATTTCTGGATCTTTTGCCTTGGATAGCAGTTCATACATCACGAATTAAACAAAAACAAAAAAAAAGAGGTGGTGATGAATTAATTCCCTGTCTCTTTTCCCTTGGCCTGCAGGTTCGCTGTTACCCACGCAGTTGTAAACTGGACAACACATTCGCTCAGGTGTGCAAGGTTCCGTCTCCTGTTCTGCTGCTCAACACGTTCCGCGACCAGTTGATCGTCTTCTGTGCGGACAGTCACATCATCATCTTCACCCTGGAGCGGAAGAACACACAACCAAGTGAGCTCTCCAGTCTGCCTGCTTTGATTTTCTTTGAACATGTACAGCACAGGCTGGGGAATTGTCAGTCATTTGGCAATTTTCAGCCAAATTTCCTATCCTTTCAGCCAAAAAATCTAAGTTTCAGCCAAAGAAAAGGAAGGAGGACAAACGTTGCACACACTGTCATGATACATGTGCTGCCATATTCGACAGTCTAACTTCATTTTTGAAGACTTGCATGTCAGTACCAAGACAGTATTTTGCTTTTGGGTGCCAGGAGATGCTACTAAATGCCTTTGGAAATGCTAAAATTTGTTCTCTTAAGTGGGGCATAGCCTGTGTTCCCCCCAGCAGGGTGCTGTCTCTGCACCCCAACCTAGGTTTGTCTTTTTTTTCCCTCAGCAGTTCCCCAACCTGAAAGCAGCCATGGCGTGATCATGTAAAATAGTGAAGATGAAGAGATTGGGCCTAGTGGCCTAGACATCTGGTCTGCAGATTCTGTAGTACTGGGTTAAAATCCTTTGGCAGGCTGGAAATTGGTTGGAAATATGGGCAGATTTATTGATGGTGCCTGTCATGGCTTCATGTACGCATGCATAGATATCGTGTGCACATGAAAAATCCCAGTCCAGTGGGAACAAGTACACATGGAAAACAATGGGAAATGAGTACACATGATGCATGCAGGGAAAAAAATGGTCGATACTATACTGTGGTGACAGGGTGGGTGTTTGGGGGTTTAACGTCCTTTTCCACCACATAGGGTGATATCAAAGACGGGACAACGATGAAAATGCCAGCACAAATATTTGGCCCCAGCCGGGATCGAACTCACAACCCGAGCATTAAAAGTCCAACGCTCTACCATTCGACCACCCCGGCTCCCCCATACTGTGGTGACAGGTTTCCACAACAATAAATGTAAATTGTTAGGCACAGGTGGTTTTATTACATCTCTGTATATTGTGCGATGGTGGTTAGTGAAATCAGTTAAACCATTTCTGCATGGTGCTGTATTACTTGACTTTGCACTGGAGTGTTGCTGCATCAGTTGATCCTAGCTGACCTTGACCCTGTCATGTTTTCAGACCCATCTGTGCTGATCAACAAAGTGCAAGAGGTGTCTGTCAGTTCCTTCATCCCGCACCCGCTCTGTGTGGCTGGGGTCTTCCTCACATCCTTGACCTCAGAATCGGGGTCAAGAGTTCAGCACACCTCTCGCGAGGCGGAGTCCTTACTACTGAACGTGTCTGGCAAACTACTTATGTTCCAGCGCGATCGGTCGGGGCCGCAGATACGCGATAACAATGAGGACCGCAAAAAGGTAGGGGTTACGCCCTCATCAGGAAAAAGAAATACATTTATTACTTACTACGAAATATATCTCTTAAAGACTCATCTCCCAATACATATCTAGGTTTACAGATTGTTCTGAGATATTTTCATGGTGTCGTATAGCTCTGCTAATCTGTTTTGAATGAACAGGTGCATTCACAAGCAAAACTTTTCCGAAACATATACTGGCTTTTGTTATGCCTAGTAAACTAACGTCTTGGACAGTGGGCATTTAACTGACTTATTTTTTTTGTTTAGTTGATAGCATACATAATTATTTAGAGCTGATTTAGAAGAATTCAGTTTGTTATGGTTCTAGGTACAACTGCCATTCTGTGCCCCATCCGTTGTGGCCACGTCCGTGGAGAATCTGTGGACAACAACGCGAGCCAATTTAGGCAAGCTGCAGCTGATGGATGCGCTCTGGTTGGGTTGTGGTGCCCACGGCATGAAGGTAGGTGTGTTTGAAAGTGTATGGTGACAATCGAGTCGGAATCACATGCATACTAGTTCATGGTGGCTGTCTCGCCTTCATGTACACAAGCACGCTTAACATCAAGTGTGCACGTTAAAAATCCCGTTCCAAACGGGAAGAGCCACGGAATGGAAAAACAATCACACACTATGTGTACAGGAAAAAGAAAAAAAAAAGGGTGGCGCCGTACTACTGCGACGTGCTCCCCCCCCCCCCCCCCCCCCTGATCACCAAGCAGCCCGATTTTCCCTCACCACGGTAATGGGAATATAGAATATACCAATACCGATACCAGTTGCATGCCGTGGTATAATGAGCACAGCACATGGCATGGTCTGGCAAACTTTCTTGCCAGACACTACAAAGAGAGACGCATGTGTAGTTTGATATGACCGAAACGTGGAAAGAAAGCACCAAGTCCAATGGCGTCATTAGAGAAAAAAGGCCAACACGTCATTCTTTTTCTTTTTGTAATTACCCCCTTATCCATAAAATGATGTCATGGACATACTGTGTCTTGCCAATAGATGGCAGAGTAGAGGAGTGGGGGTTTGGCCTTGGGGCTTGCCGATGGGAGTTGTGTATTGGGACTGTTTTTTGCTGCAGGTTTGGCTGCCGCTGTTCCCTCGCAACGAAGGCAAAGCACACAACTTCATGTCTCGCCGCATAATGCTACCTTTCAGGGTGGATATTTACCCACTTGGTAAGTATGATGCTAGTCCACCCGCCGATAATAATATTAATGTGTGAATCAGGGTTTACAATCTTCCGCCTTCTGGCGGATTTCCACCTATGGCGAAATTCCCCCCCCCCCCCCCAAAAGTGTTTTTGCTCCTCTAAAGGACATAAAATCATGTCATAATGCACCAAATTGCACATATCTTAGTCTAATTCTGAACATTCTCCTTCCAAACAAGGGTTTCCTCCTCTGAAGCACTTAAAATTATGCCAAAATGCACCTGGCTCCGCATGTAGAAGTCGAGGTTAGGGGTTTCAGCACTGGGCTAGAGTCTAATCTCAAACTAAACTAGCTCTAGGGTTAAATTTTCTGTTTTTTGTTTTAAATCAGGAAGCGGGTCCATTCCAGCAAGATGCCTAAGCCGTTATAGAAGGATTTATTTCTCCCTTTCTTCGCCTCCTTTTTATGTAATTTTGTTTTGTTTTGTTTTTTGTTTCTTTTGTCCTAGTCTGGGTTAGGCCTGTAGCCATGGGTTAAATTAACCTCGACTTAAACATTCGGGCCCAGAATTGCATAAATTTGAGTCTAATTTTAGTCTGGTGTACAGTGACTTGTGTTTTTTTTTTTAACCAGTCCTATCTTACAGTGGGCAGGGGGTGGTCGGACTTTGGCACTCAAGAGTTATCCCACCATGCACACTCACATGAATCACACGCTCCCTCTCTCACACACCAGATATCAACACATTACAGTCGCAGCACTAAAATATAGTTTGCTGAGACCTTGATGGTTGCTTGTGGTTTTAGCACGGCACTTGGTGGTGTGTAGAGTTGTGTTTTTCATGAACAGTTACACTTGCAGCCTTCATACAAGCAAGAAAGTGATGTGTGTGCCATGTTTTTGTTCTACTTCTAGCGGTGCTGTTTGAAGATGCTGTGATTCTGGGAGCGGCTTGTGATGCTCTGACGTACAATGTCACATCGCCTGGCAATATGCATGAATACGAGATGCCGTTCTGCACACTGGAGAGAACTGTGAGCGGACTTTGTGTGTGTGTGTGTGTGTGTGTGTGTGTGTGTGTGTGTGTGTGTGTGTGTGTGTGTGTGTGTGTCTCTCGTTTGATTTTCTTTCATTCTTGTAGTGTCCCAAGTTAGATCATGTAGTAAGTCTCAGTTGTAGTTTTTTTGTAGCAAGGACAAATTGTAAGATAAACACTTGTGCCTATCACTTATATCCTTGTAAAATAGAGTTAATTCAAAAATAAAATTAATCCATTCATTCTCTCTCTCTCTCAGAGAACTGTGAGTGGCGTCTTGGCAGAAGTTGTTTTTGTTTATTTGGTGTTTTTTTTTTTTTTTTTTTTGTTTCAGATTATTTTGGTGCACTGATGACAAAAACTTGTTCATTTTTCATGAGCAAACAAATGTAATCAAACATGATTTTGTTGTTTCAGAGTCAAATCTACCTACACCACATTCTTCGCCAGCTGTTGAGAAGAAAGTGAGTATTGAGTAATCCCCCCAATCTGCTGCACTGCTTGGCCTTCTGCTACTCTGTTTTTTCTAATCTTGGTGTCAGGGGTCAGGTCTTGCTTGGGTTGTCTTGCAGCCAGACACAAGATGAGTTTTGTTTCTCTAATTATTGTCAGTCACTGACAAACACTTAATGACAAATGGCTACTGTGACACAGCCACTAACATGTCCTGACAGCCACTGAGTCAGTCACTGACAAATGGTCACTGACAGAATGACAAACAGCCAATGACAGACGGCCAATGACAGAGTCATAGGCAAATAACCACACCTACTGAGAAACAGCCACTCATAGAAGGCCACTGACAAATTTGAACTGGCAGATGGCCATTCACAAAAACAAACCAACCCCCTCCCCCCCCCCCCCCCCCCCAAAAACAAAACAAAAAAAAAACCCACTTAAAAAAAAAAAATGTCTGTAACTCTTAATAGCCCATGCAAAAAAAACTGTTTTACTTGAAATCTTCAGGTCACTAGAAGCCACTTCAAGCCACTATTATGCAATCTGCAATGGTTTCAGGCCTAGCGGGGAAGGCCCACGCCTTGTGTAATACTAATAGTGGCTTGAGGTGGCTCCTGCTGATGTGCAGTGACATGTTCTTTTTAACCACTAATAGCGGGCAGGGGGTGTAGAGCTTGTACATCAACTGTGTTATGCAATTGTGTAGCATTGTTTACATAATTCCAGGAAACTCGGTATTTGCAGGTTTGTTGTGATGATACCAGTAACAGTACAGACTAGTGGGAATCTGGGGTGCGTGGGTTTGGTGTTTGTTTTCCGCTTGGAAGCCACACATGTATTTGGGTTTCTAGACATTCCATTTTGCCTGTGTGACCGCAGAGTTGCCTTATTTCTGTCATAGCCAAACTGCTTTTGTTTATTTCTGCATGGGACTAGTCACGTAAGGTTTACCGTGTTTCTGCATGCTGTCCTGAGACGACAAACCAGACGATGTGTGTAGGATAGAAATGTTTTGTACCTCGCACTACAACCCTGTTAGTTCAGAGACCATAGAGATATACACTACACAGTGTATGTTTGCATGAGGTTCCTAGATGCCTGTGGTGATTTAGATATAGATAAATGAAGTCTTCCATTTCCATCAAAAATCTGTTAGGTGTGACCTTGGGCCTGGTTGGGTTACCCTGTCTGGTGCAGTTGCGCACACTGATGCATTAGTGTAACTGTTGGTGTACGTGGATTACTTAGCAGTCGTGTTTCTTGGTATGTGAAGCGCTCGTGAAGTTTGACGTGAGTCATTTTCCATGTTATGTGAAGTGTTTGTGAATTTCGAAGTGAGTAGTGTGAAGTAAGGTCTCGCGTCATGTGACGTGCTGGTGAATTTTCAAGCGAGTCATTTTTGTGTGTGAAGTGTTGGTGAATTTTGAAGCGAGTTGTGTGAAGTATCGTCTCACATCACGTGCAGCGCTGGTGAATTTGAAAGTGAGTCATGTTGCATAAAGTCATGTTGAGTAAAGTTATGTGTGAAGCATTCTGAATTTCGGGGTGAGTCTTGTTTCATGCTGCAGAATTTTGGAGTGAGTCGCATGTGAAGTTTTCCTCCATGTTGTGTGAAGTGTTGATGAATTTTGTGTCTGACAGTCTTGGGGTGAATGCACTGGAGTTGGCACGGAGCTGTACAGAGTTGTCTTACTTCCCCCACGTCCTGGAGCTGCTGCTGCACGAGGTGCTGGAGGCTGAGGCCACGTCAAAGGATCCCATACCAGGTGCGTTCTTTCTCCCCTGCCTCCCCCCAACACCCCTTTTGTTTTCTTACCTCTGTTTTCAGGCATACCTACCGTTATGGAGTAGCTGTATTTGCCCCCGAAACGCATAAAACGAATAGTCCATCCTGGAAATGCCGGGCGTCCCGGAAAAAAACCCATAACCACACGTTTGAATCTCCATAGTAGTGATTGACCTTGTTATCTCTCTTGGATGGAATGAGTGAAGTGGCATAACGGTGCAGTGGAGCGCTAATGGGACATAATCCAGACCAGTCTCTTTCCACTCTCTGGGGCACAGAGTCTTTCAGTGGAAAGTACCTCTGTGCACGGTGGGGAAATGGCGCTCACTGCGCTACCGTGACGGGCCTAAATTGTCTCGGTGCTCTCAAACACAAGGTCGCGCACTATGTCATCCTTGACCAGCTTTGAACCCAGAGGGATCCTCAGTGGCGCAAGTGATGGCAGGCTGTCTTTAGAGTGAAAGTAGGCGTGTTTCTGAATCAGAGACATACATAACATGTCTCTGTCTGAATGGACAGATCTATTATTACATTCACGGGTGTGTATGCTTTTGTAATCGTCTCTTATTCCACCACAAGGCAGGTACGTGATCGTCTGCACCGTGCAATAATACTTGCCTGTAGAGTGCAACACCCTTGCCTGTCATAGTGCAACACCCTTGCCGTTTACTCACATCCTGTTGGATCAGTGTACCACGTAAACAGTGCCATCAAAGCGCAACAATAATTGTCCGCTGGCAAAGATTTTGCCCAAACGAAAAGTGCTCGGATATTCAAGACTTCGTTTCAAATCGAATCATATGACACACAAGTCTCTGCTTTTCTAAAAAAAAATCGCCATTTTTGAAAATGGCGCTGGGTGTAAGCAGTCACATTTTCACGCCCCGCCGAAAAGGGACTGCACTCTGGAGTCTAGTCTCTTTCAGTTTTTGGCAAGATGGCTGGCATTATGTGCGAACGATTTTGGTCGCCATTGTCAGTCTCCTATTAATCTCATATAGACAGACCAAGTCATCTGTTAAGCTGTTTGGGATACATTTATACAGAGTGTAAGAACTGGAGTGAAACACACAACCTGCCAGTAGAGTGAAGAGAGATGAGACTGAGGTTTCCACAGCAGATTGTGAGGAAGTGATGAAGACAAGTGGTGACAGCGAAAGACTTTTGAGATTCAAAGATGTAATTGTCTGCAGAGATGCAAACTGTTTTGTTTATTTCGACCTAACAGATTTCACTATCATCTTGCTCTTGTGTCACACAGTTTTTATGCGGTATTCATTGTTTTTCAGACCCACTGTTGCCGCGTGTGGTGGCATTTATTCAAGAATTCCCCGAATACCTACAAACCATCGTGCACTGCGCCCGCAAGACGGAGGTTGCCCTCTGGCCATATCTCTTCTCCACAGTCGGCAACCCCAAGGATCTGTTTGAGGTAGTGCACGGATCACTGTAGTAAAAGCCCATCCTCCCATGATTAACTCTTTGACGACGGAGCGCAATTTCTGACACACGATTTCCTATAGGAAATCGTGTGTCAGAAATTGCGCTCCGTCGTCAAAGAGTTAAGTATTATACGCTCACAAATCTTTCTGAGATTTTTTAACTGTGTGAATGTGTATGTGAGGGTGTCTTATTACGTAAAAGCTCGTTTTGCTGCTGCCAAGTGTACATGTATTAATTTTTTTTTCCTGTTCTGTTTGCGTGCATCATATATTGTTTTTATTGTTGCACCATTTATACATGTCTTGTCCGTTTCTTTTCGTCCATTCCTTCACATCCCGATAGGGGAGAAAGGAATGAAATCTTTTGACTTTGACTTGACATGTTTTTCACCTACGTTCAGGAATGTCTGATCAACAACAACCTGACAACAGCAGCGACCTACCTCATCATCCTGCAGAATCTGGAAAAACCAATCATCAGCAGACAGGTGGGTTGAACAATCTTGACCTGCAGTGTGCGTAAAGATGTTCGATGTTTGTAACGCTGCTGAGATGGAAAACTGCCGTGTTTGAAGCTCTTGTGCTGTCTGCCAGATAGAAGGATGCTTGTTTTGGCCATTGCGAGTGTTTTCTTGACTTTGTGGCTTCTACTGTTCGGGCCTACTGTTCGATTCCTGAACAGACTGGGACTCGACAGATCTTTTAAAATATAGCCACCAGTCAGTGCCGTCTAGTTGGTCTTGAGTCTGCAACCAAATAATGTCATCTGCTCAGTTGGCAGAACACCACTAGAACAACACATGCGCTGGCCAGTCACCACAATGATTTAGGGTGTTAGGGTTTTCCTTTGTGTTTCTTTTTTTTTTTTTTTTAAATTTATTTTGGGTTTTTATTTGGGTGGGGAGGGGGAGAAGGCATTGCAGATATCCTGATATCATTTACTTTATTATCCTGATATCATTTACTTTATTATCCTGATATCATTTACTTTATTATCTGTGTAGGCACTATTGTTCCTTATTGCCATATTGGTGTGTTTTTCCCTTTTTAAATTTAATCCTCTTTTTTTTTTTTGCTGTTTGGGTTAGACAAAAGTGTTTGACATAGCCTGGTAACTAGGCTGATTTTTATCTTGAGCAGTATGGTGGAATCTTGTCTTTCATCTGGTCTGCATGTTTCTTGTTTTGATACTTGTTACGAACATAGTGGTTGAATGGTGGATGACTTCTGGGGTTTTTTGTTGTTGTTTTTTAACACATGCAGCACGCCACACTCCTGCTGGACTCTGCTCTCAACAACAAGTGCTGGGACCTGTGCAGTGACCTTGTTCGGTTTCTCAAGGCTATTGGTGAGATCCAAATTTGATACGTGTTTGCCAGTTTGGGTAACATGACAGTCTGACCTTTTAACTGGGCTGCACCATACTGGCAACTGTTGTATTATTGTTTACTGTAGTTGGTGTTACTGTGAATCGTATGTCTACATGCTAGATCACATGGGCTTTTGTCGTTCATTTTTTTGTAAAATAACAAAACAAAAGATTGATGTGCTTTCCATATAGAAGGCTTTCAAGAGTTAACGGGGGGGGGGGTTCTTCTGTTTTTTGGTTGGTTTGCGCATGTTTTGAGTGGAGTTTTTAATGTCATGAGGGTCTTCAAGTACTGTCTTCTGACATCAGATACTTACTTGTTTGCTTTACAGATCCCAACAACATAGACAACTATGTAGACAGCAGTCCTCCATTCTTACCTGTTTGCATGTTTCAGACCCCAATGACACGGACTCTCCCATAGGCAACAGCCCCTTCTACCGTCTGTCGGGGTCCGGGTCGGGTGGCCCACCCACCTTCCACACCCCACCACGCGCTCCTGCCGAGGATCCCAGCACGTTCAGCTACTCCAACGTTAGCAACGTCGGCCGCATGCGTACGTCCAGCACCGCTGGCCTGGGTGAGAACGTCTCGCGAGACACGCCACGGACGAAGGAGAAGGTGAAACACACAGTGTCGGATTCACTCATCAACGCTGGCAAACGACTGGTTGAATGGTGGGTGGCTAACAACTTGTTGAATTGTTGGTGGCGAACGACATCTTGAATAGTTGGTGGCGAACGACTTGTTGAATGATGGGTGGCGCACGACTTCTTAAGTGGTGGGTGGCGGGCGACTGGTTCAATGGTTGGTGGCAAACAGCTGTTTCAGTGGTGGGTGGCAAACAGCTGGTTCAGTGGGTGGAAAACAAATGGTTCAGTAGTGGCAGACAAATGTGTGGTTGAATGGTGGGTGGCAAACATCTGGTTGAATGGTGAGTGACAAGTGACTGCTTGAATGATGGGTGGCAAACAACTGGTTCAATAGTGGCAGGCAAACGACTGGATTAATGGTGGGTTTGCCACAACTGGTTGAATGGGTGGGTGACGATTGACTGTTCGATGATGGGTGACAACTGGTTGAATGGTTGGTGGCAAATAATTGGTGATTGATTGGAGGGCGGCAAACAACTGGTTGAATGGTGGGTGGCAAACGACTACTTAAATCGAGGGTGGCAAATAATTGCTTGAAAAGTGCGTGGCAAACAGCTGGTTGAGAGGTGGGTGGCAAATGACTGTAAGTGGCATGTTCTTTATTGCATGGCTTCTCATGCTAACATACACAGTATACACACTGTCCTGTACAGTGTCTCACATGCTGAAATGCACAGTGCGTTGTCCTGTAACAGGCCGAACAGCACCAAGTCAACACACAAGCAGCCAGAGCCGACAGCAGAAGAAGTGTACATCGACATGATCCTCAGTCGCCATGCTCGCAAACTGCTGGCATCTAACCAGCTTCGGACTCTGGGAGCTTTTGCTGCTCACATGGCTGATTTCCACCTTGTCTCCTGGCTCAAACGAGAAAGGTGGGTGTTTTTTGTTGTTGTTTTGGTTTTTGTTTGTTGTGTTTTTTGTTGTTGTTTTTTTGTTCTTTGTTTTTTTCATTTTTTTTTTTTGTTTGGTTTGGTTTTGTTTTGGTTTGGTTTGTTTGTTTTTTGTTGTTGTTGTTTTTTTTTTGGGGGGGGGGGGGGGTATTGTGGGCTGGTTTTTTTTGTCGTTTTTTTGTTGTTTTTTGGTTGTTGGTTTTGTTGTTGGTTTGTTTCTTTTTATTGTTGTTTTTTTTTTTTTTTTTTGGTGTGTTTGTTTTGTTTTTTTGCTGCCCATCTCTTTGCCAGCCTGTGTGACGTTCCTTCTGTGTCATGGGTGGAATCGCTGAGAGGTTGGTAGATGGGGGCAAAATTTATTCTGCATGAGTATTAGGCTGATGGCGTGAAGCTGCTATGGCGGTCCATGTAGGTGGGGACTGCATGCTAGGGCCACATTTCACGCTTCTCTGAGTGTGTGTGTGTGTGTGTGTGTGTGTGTGTGTGTGTGTGTGTGTGTGTGTGTTAGTACCTCTGCTAGCTGCAGTTTATTATAAAGGTGTAAGACGTGTTGTTTATTTTAATGTGTCCAGAGTGCGGTCGGCCAAAGTGGAGGACTTTGTGGTGGCACTAAAGGACATTCACCAGCAGTTCCAGTGGCCGCTGCCCATCTTGTCACCCACTGCATTCCAGCAACTCAAACGCAGTCTGGCAGGTAAATAAATAACAATCATAATAATACTTTGATTTTATAAAGCACTGCTGTCCAAGTGTGAAGGACTTGCGCTTAAAGTGCACACACATACACACACACAACCTATTTGCACCAACTTTAACATCCAGTTTGGCAGGTGCAGCAACGTCAAACGACTCACGATACACACAAACAGAATCGACAGAAGTTAACTATCAAAAACTTGATCTCAGAATGTAGAGCAGCATACGAGAGCCTCGGTTAGGGTTTGATTTGAATACTTCCGTACATTTTTTGTAGACCGCAAAAGAACAAAAACATTTACAGCCACTGAGCTTGAACTGCGTTTCATTGGTGCCTCGTAAGTTTAGTAACATCAGGACATTTCAATATTTCTGTTTGTCTACAGCCTCATCGTCCAGCTTGGGTTCAGCGTCGATACTGGATGACGACCTGCCGTCACCCACAGTAGACACGGTGGAGGAAGTGGCAACACTAGGGGGCGTGGTGACCTCACAGCAAGGGCCACTGCCGTCTGACGTGGGGACACTGAGACACCAGCTGTCCGACACGCTACTCTCAGCAGCTGCCAGTGACGACATTTTTCTCAAACCCCAGCATTTGAGAAATATGGGTACGTTACGCTGATGTACATTCCGGTTGGTCATCTTGATGGTCCTGAGCCAGTGATCAAAACTCCATCCAGTTCATGCTCGTAGTGTAGGGGGAGTTGCAGGGAGAAGTTTAGTAAAACAGGAACTTTGAGAAAAGAAAGGTCTTCAGGTGGCTCCTGAAAGACTCGGTGAAGGTGCTGGGTTTCAAATAGTAAAGGAAGCAGTCAGTTTCACTGCTTTCGGGAAGTGACTGAAAGCTCTTCTCTTCCGTTTGTCACTCCAGTAACTTTACTTCTTTTCCCATCTTTCTTCTAAAACCTCTCCTTAAATGCTGTAAACGCCCCATTAGAATATTATTAGAATTGAAGAATGTGCTGTATCAAGTCTTCATCACATAAAACACTGGTAGGTTGAGTGCATAAACTAAGATCAGCAGTTGAATGGGATCTTGTGTTTGATAGTTTCTTTAAACCGCAGCTTTGTCAGAAACGCTTGTAGGTCGTGGTGGTAGCATCAGATCTACAGTTGAATTTGACATGTGGGGTTGTCAAGTAGGGACATGTAGAAGAATTTCTTTGTTTTGAATTTCATAATGTGGTAGGGGTGTGTGTGTGTGTGTGTGTGTGTATCAACATTTGGGAAACATCCAGTTCAACTGGGGGAAAAAAACAAAAGTTTATTTGGACAAAATGTCATTACACTTTTGCAAGTCAGAGGCAGACATAAGCAAGACAGCAGACGAAGCTCTGACATGCTGTCTGCTGTGTGTGGTGTTTCAGCTGAAGACAGCAGTGTAGCCACTGTGGAGGTGTCTGACAGCAGTTCGTTGCTAGGTGACTATGAGCTCATCAATGACACCGTCCTCGGCAACGACCTTCAGATTGCGCATGACCTTGAAGTGATCTCACAGGAAGTGGCCAACAAGGGACCACAGCAAGCAGAGCTGGAACTGAAGTAAGGCAGTTATCGGTCTTCATCTAACAGGAACACCCCCACTGCCACCACCCCTCCTGTCTTTGCCTGTGCCTTTTAAAATTATATGCTATCAACAACAAATAAGTAAGTAACCATGCACTATAGAGTTTGGGCATTTGCTTCACCGACCTGGAACGCATGAAAAGCTTGGGACTGTTTACAGACGGGGGAATTTTCAGTCATTTGGCAGTTTCCGGCCAAATTTCCTATCCTTTCAGCCAAAAGATACAAGTTTCAGCTGAAAAAAAGGGAGGAAGGGGGAAAAGGTTGCACACACAGTAATGTATCATGATGCACGTAATGTCGTAGGGAACAGTCGAACTTCATTTTTGAAGACTTCCATGTCAGTACCAGGGCAGTATTTTACTTTTGGGTGCTAGAGGAGGCTACTAAATGTCTTTAAAAATGCTAAACTTTTTCTGAAGTGGGCTGTTGTCGCCTGTGGTCCTCCAGCAGGACGTTGCCTCTGCACCCTGGCTCATTTTTCAGTCTTTTTTTCCTCTCAGCAATTCCCCAGCCTGAGTTTAGTACATGTACGTATACAACGAACTGCGTAGACAAGCGTTTGTAGCTCACTGTTGGGAAAACACAGTTCGAAATCTTCACAAGGAAACTTGTCACTCGCATAGAAACTAGCCTGCAACGTCCTCTTACTTCTTCGTTCTTGTTGCTGTCCATGTTTCACTGGTCCCACTGTTTACCTAATCATGTGGTTCTTTTCCAGCTATCTACTCCAGATTATGTTGGAGGCCGGTTGCCTGGAGTGGGCGTTGATCATCGCAGTGGTTCTGCGCGACTCTCTTGCCGTGATCCGAACCGTGAACACTGCCAGTATGACAGACACCCCGCTGGACATGGTGGCACGCATGAGGGAGGGCTTGTCTTACCTGGAGCTCTGGGCGGACACAGAGTGGTGGGTTCAGGCAGTTTACTTTTGTGCTTTCCTTCATGTGATGAACATGTACAGCAGATCTTGTAATGTCAAGTAATCCTGTGTGCTGAGGGACGTTGACTGTGCAGCTTTACCCAGCTAACCCTGGAAAGTAAAATGGTTCTTACTGCTCATTGATAAAATGTTGCTGTCTTGAACAAAAAATAGTAGATTCAAGATTTTGCAGATCATGAGCCCTGGATTTTCTTAGTCTGTATTTGTGACACAAATCTGACCTTTTGTAGATCATTAAAGCCTACACTAACATGCCTGGCAGTGCACTTGTCAGATATGAAGTATGTGATTACTGTGTGAGAAATGTTTGTACACACTTCTAGAATTGACGTGTAATGGAAGCCGTTGAACTGTTTCAGTTTGGGCTACAAACCCTTCTTGCGTACCATCAAAGGACAGGTTACTGTGCTGGCCAAACTGGTGGAGCAGACGCCACCCTCACTCCAGCTGGACGTGGGCGCATCTCCGAGCGGTCCCCCGTCAGTTCAGGAGGGTAACCTCTCCCCGACCATTCAGTCCATACACTCGGACTCGGACTCTACCTCAGGCGATGCCGAACCCACAAAAGATGAAAAATCTGCAGACTGCGTGATCTCCTGATGATTCCGACTCGTTGCACAAAGGAGAAGTGGCAAGATACGTTAGCAAAAGAATTGTATGTTTCTAGCTCAGTGCACGAACGAGATGTGGCTAGAAATGTTTTCCCAAACAGTGGGATGTTTCTAGCCAAAACGAGACATGGCTAGAGGTTTTCCAAAACGGTGAGATGTTTCTAGCACTAAGGAGAAGTGGCTAGAGAGGTTTTCCAAAACAGTGGGATGTTTCTAGCCCAAAGGAGGCGTGGCTTGACAGTGGTGCTGGTCATGTAGCCATATAATGATTGTGTGGTGATGTTGATACACTGAGCTGTGTGTGTGCGGTCATTGTGTGGCTGGAGATTATATTCACAAGGCAGGATCTTGCGAAGTGATGACGGTCAGCTTGTGTGGCCATACATCACATGTACTGCCCATCACAAACAGTACGCTCGCTTGAACTGAGTGATTTTGTGGGGAAAAACACACACACATATACACACACAATATGAAGAGGGCTGTGACATGAATTGAAGACCGGCTCTCCTGTGTTGTTTCCGTCTGTTTCTCCTATGTCGTCCTGATCAGCCTCTCAAAGACATGGGCATGTGCACCTCAGGGGAAGCCTACCATCACCAGGCGTGGAAATAGATATATGACGCTACCATCAGACCTAGAATTGTGATTGAACCAACGTGTGCTTCATATAACTTGGGTGCCAATCTTATTGGATGCTCTGTCTCTGTCGGTGCTGGTGACAAATTGATGTTTGCGCGTTGACTACGTAAGAAGCCAGTTGGCGGAGAAACCAGCTTGGAAGGGAGCAATGATACCGACGTGAACACTGTATGGGCTTGGGCAGAAGGTGCGCGGTGATATTGACACTTCTTTTTCTGAGTTCCCAGGAGGCATTGACGCTGACATTAGTGACAGTAATAATATTTACTTGTCTTTTTGTAGACAGTGCCATTTTGAATCGCAATACATGTACTTGTTTTACCAGACACATCAGACAATGAGGCAACAACGCTGTGTTTAGGAACATATGAATCACCAAGTTGTACAACTAGTCATATACACATCAGGGAATTTTCTCTCAAGACTGAATGGTAAGTTCGGTGTGAACGCTTGACAGCCAGCCTGTAAGGGTTGGGTTTATATGCTGTGTTTTAACTTTGAGTGTGTGATGTAGGGCTGTACAGGTCCACGCATGGTATAAAAACTGAATGATTTTACAAGCAGCGCTGTGCTAGTCACCACTGCCAGGCCAAGCGAAGACTGATGTTCAGCAGTTTGGTGGGAAGCACAATGTATGTTAGGACAGCGCTGGCTATAAACTGATGTTCAACACTTGCGACCCATCACAAGTTTGTTACACATGTGCCAGTACTTTCTGTGGACTGACCGAGGAAGTGATAATGTACTCAGACAGTATGTTATGTGCTTGGTATGAACTGATGATCAACATTTTGTAGGGAATCAATTTTACGTTCGGCCAGTGCTTGCTAAGGACTGATGCTCAATAGTTAGAAGGGAATCATCATAATTATGTTAGGCA
Source organism: Batillaria attramentaria (assembly GCA_018292915.2). NCBI lineage: Eukaryota > Metazoa > Mollusca > Gastropoda > Batillariidae > Batillaria > Batillaria attramentaria. The sequence goes on from JACVVK020000098.1 coordinate 760,822, forward strand.
AGTGCTTGCAGTGGAGTGATGCTCAGCAGGCTGGGTGATGGAGATGGTCACGGTCATGGACGTACTGATATTCAACTGTTCGAAGGAAATAATATATGTGAGGCCATTTCTCGCTGTGGACTGACAAAACGAGCGTGAGGTGTTACTGTTTGACAGTTAGTGTTACCAGCTTGAGCAAAGTGGAACGCTCAAGACCCTTGTTGCTGTATATTGAGAGCTTGTATGAAGGTGGTTTTTCTGTGTCCGGAGGACATTTTGCTTGCACTGTGCATCACCAGGAAATTACAGCATGGCATTGGCTGGCAGCCTTCAGATAGCATACAGCTTACAGTGTAAGAAACGGAAATATTGATGTTGTCCTGGAATTTCAGTGCATTGACATAATGAGAGCAATGCAGGGCCCGTATGTAAAACTCGAGGTTAATTTAACCCACCGCTACGGGCCTAACCCAGACTAGGACAAAAGAAATCTAAGAACAAAATTAAATAAGAAAGGAAGCGAAGAAAGAATGACAAAAATCCTGTAACGGCACAGGCACCTTGCTGGAATGGACCCACTTCCTGATTTAAAACAAAAAACAACAAAATTTAACCCTAGAGCTAGTTTAGTTTGAGGTTATACTCTAATCCGGGGCTAAACCCCTTAACCTCGACTTCTACATGCGGGCCCTGAAGTCTACAACGCATGTCATGTTGTGCTATTCTCAAAATTTGAAAAAGCAATTGCGCCAAAATTCTAAAAGGCTGATATAAGTGATAGAGTGGATGGCTTGTTTGCTGCAGATAATTGTGTCAAAGTTGACTCTCTCTGTATGCTGGATCATTTGGGGCCAGAGGGTACGTGTATGAATTATAATTAATTCTGTTGCACCTCACAAAGTGCTGGCTTTCTGCTTACACAGTAGTCAGACAGCACCTGTGTCAAATGTACATTTGGAACATTTTGTAGTGTGTTTGTGTGTGTGTGAACATTTCTGTCAGATGAACATTTGCAGAGTGTGTGTGTGTAAACGTTTTTTGAGGTGCTCCAGTCGTGATCTTTGCCGTCATGCGTTTTAAACTGGACAGGAGGCAGCCTGACTGATCATTGCAGAGGTCAAGATGGTTCTTGTGTTTTAGCTGATAGTATAACACAGCAAATTTTGTGCAAATGTTGAGAAGGCAGTGCAGCATTTCCAGCAACTAAATCATGAATATCATATGTAATACACACGCCACAATAGCATCTTGCTTTTGGGCCTTCTCCACTTTCAAGGGACACTGGTGAGAGACTGCGAGGTTTAGTGACATTTACAGGCACTGTAGTTTAGGTTGGCAACAGTCACGCATGCAACATGTCGGTGCAATTTGTGTCTGCTTTTGCCTTCGCTAATGTGAGTTCACTTGGATTTCAATGGAAAACAGAACAGCATAGTTTTTGTTCAGACAAGTATACAGACACTTTTGTCAGTCTGTTCATGTGTGTCGAGGTTTTCATTACGGGCTTTCAGTGTGAATGTTATGTATTTTTTAAAGAGAGCAAGCTTGCACGTGCATGTAAGAAATGCAAGATTTTGCTTGTAGTTGCATGTGTAACACATCTCTTTTAGAACTGTTCTCACCTCGCACGTCTGTAGATTGCTGTGTACATGTGTGTGTGCAGGGCACAGGTTATGTGTGGAGCACAAGCTTACGAGTTGCAGATTTAGTCTGACACAAGCTGCATTTCAGTTTGACAAAATGTACATGGTAGTATAGACAAAAATGTGAAGGGGAAAAAGTCCATGTGAAGAGAAATTTTTCTCTCAAAGTTTTTCTCAATGTTTCTGTTCACGTGGACTTTTTTCGTTGCACTTGTTTTTTCCGCATGTTTTACAACACTCTTCTCACGTTCGTTTGTCTGTTATGCTTGCCTGTGAATCAATTTTGTAGAAATGTACAGTTTCTTTTTGTCAACAGTCAGTCTGTCTCTACCGGTACATAGCGTCACACAGTAATATCTACTAATGTAGCATACCGTGCTTACCTCAGTTACCAGCCCCCTTCTACCAAAGAGTGATATTTTACCCAATGTAGATCTGACCAGACAAGTAGTAGAACTGCTGCGCTGAGTGTCTGTACATGGTAACTTACTTATTGCATTGGTGTGTTAGATGGTGTAATGCTGGTGACAACTGTTTGTTTTGTAGATTTACAGCTATAATTACAGCTATAGAAGCAATTGTAAGCCATATTGGGGCAGAGCACAGCGCCATTGATTCTCTCAAAACTGGACCATTTCAACAGTGTCCCTTAAGTCTTCCTTCCTCTCTTCAATCCCAACTTCAGAAAATTTAAAGCGCAGAATTGTCAATTTAACCAGGGCAACTAGAACGCGTTTTTCTAGTCCTGACACAGCTACATTGGTTTTCCATCCCATACAGCATTGGGAAAGTTGTTTGTTTTACTTGCCTTGTACTTTATGGTGGGTGAAGAGATATTGGAAATTGTGAGCGAAACAAGATGTATGAATTTGTTGCTACAAATGAAGAGATTTTGAGTGGCATGCTTTGATTTTAGCTGTGTGAAAGGTAAGAATTTTGTAGTGACAAAAAATGCAAAATGAAAAACCATTAACATCTGGATGGATATGTTTATTTGTTCAGTCACCACAGTCTTTACTTCATACATTCACTAAACTGAAAACAAAACAATCAGCATAGGATATGGACTAGACCAAATTTGTGCTAAAAACTGACCGGGAAGGAATGGACAACACAACTTTGAGAGCAAGTGCAAATGAAATGAATGGAAAGAAAATAGTGATGCAAGAATTGCGGGTTGTGTGAATATATCGTTTTTTCAACACCCCCCCCCCCCCTTCCCCCTCACCCCCTCCAAAAACGGGAGGGGGTGGGGAGGAGTTTTTTTAAAAAGTTTGGGAGTATGACTACAGCAGTTTTCTGACCTGGTATTCATGAAGCACGTTTTGCTGGGATAAATGGGCATATAAGAATGGTGAAATTACTGTTCTCAAACGGCCGGTTAGATGTAAACACATATAGCTAAACGCGCTTCATGAATACCAAGCCAGGTGGATGCAATGGACTGAACAACCCTCCCCCCCAAAACATTTTTACTCTTTTGATTACAATACAATGTACAAATATTCCTTCCCTGAAAACATGTCCTACCTAAATATTTAAAATCATTGGGTCTAAATGAGCAACTTCTTTCAAGGCAAAAATTTTACATAGGTTACATGGAAGTACATGTATAACTTGGTGAGATACTATGCTGTGATATCACTTGATGAATAGAAAAGTAGTTTCTTACATATTACCTAACAATCGGGCTCATGTACTGTCTGCTGATTGGTCAAAAAGAGTGCATGAGCACAGTTCAGTACCAGCCAGTAGGTGAAAAGTGCTTCTACCCAGTCGGCGCTACTGTAAATGGTGCCATAGTATTAAATGGAAGGGGGGAAACTCCACATGACCAAAATTATATAAAGCCATTTGATCGCACTGTTGCACTGCTGCAAAGTCTTGTACATAATTTGCATCACAAATTTAGCACATCTAATTCTCTCATCATGCATTGGTGATTTGTCATTTGTGTCAACTGATGTCTTTTTAAAATGGATATTCATGCATACAAATCTGAGCACTTGTACATAGATCAATAAATATTTTATGATGGCTCTGTGTGTGTGTGTAAAAAAGAAAGTTTTTTTTTTCCCTCCTGGCTGCTTCTACAAAAGTTTCCATAATTGCTCTTAGCTAAAGACCGGAGTTCAAATAAGTCCATGCAATTCCCTGTACATTGATACAAAAATAGAGCTTTCATGATTAGTTCCAGTGGTTTCCCACGAACGAAACCACGAGATGTTCCAATTTTTTCCGGCAGCTACCGACCCTCAGGCGAGGTAGCTACGGCAAAAATTGATACATCTCATGGTTCCTTTTGTGGTAAACCACTCAAAACTAATCATGTAGACTGTTTACACCACGAGCACTCACTCTTACCTCTAGTAGCATACACTATCAGCGACATTTGGTACAGTGACTAGTGACTTATGTACCCCCCTCAATATTCTGCGCACTGAATTGTCAGAAAATAATGCATACAGCAATTGAAAGTTTCCGATGCTAAGAAGAAAAAAAAAACATTCAAAGCATGTGCTCATGTACTGGCATTTGAAAGTGCACTCACAAATACTACACAGAGATTTTTCTGCGCGATTTTTTTTTTTTTTTTTTTACATGATCCAAGCAAAAAGAAATTTTACACCCAAAAAGTGAACAAAATGACTTTGCATCGGCCATGATGTCCAAGGTTCCAAATGTTTGAAATTTTTAGGTGCGTTTGGCTGACGACGAAACTTGAGCGTGTTTTTGTGAACTCGTTAACCACTGAGCGTCATGCAAAGTCATGACTCACCCTCTGTATCCTTACTATTTTTTGTCGTAAAGCACTTGTAAACTCATTGAAAATTTACTCTGCTTGTATCCAAGGTAAAGTTAACAGTCTTTGCGACCGACATTAAATTTTCATCTCACAGGGAATTGTTAGTCATTTGGCAATTTTCAGCTAAATTTCCTATCCTTTCAGTCAAAAACATCCAAGTTTCAGCCAAACAAAAGGGGGGGGGGGGGGTGCACACAATCATGATGCATGCAGTGCTACGTGGGACTTCATTTTTGAAGGCTTGCATGTCAGTACCAAAGCAGTATAAATAAACATGACGTTTGGGCGGCAGTGGAGGCTACTAAATGCCTTCAAAAATGCTAAAATTTTTCTTCAGTGGGGTGTTGGGCCTGGGGTCCTATAGTAATGCTCTACTGCTGCACCCTGGCCGAGGTTTCAGTCTTTTTTCCCTTCAGCAATTCCCCAGCCTGACAAAAAACTTAGCAACACTAAAGACATTCACATATCCATAGCTACACGAAACATTGATACATCCAGTATCATGTAAAACGGAGCAGCTGTGAAGCCGTCTGTGCAAGAGCCAAATATCAATCACAAACAATAAATCCACAGTTCTAGGTCCTGTTTCACGAAATTTTTTCAAACAGCCTCGATTCTTCCCCCGATTACTGGTAAGCTGTGTACTTGAATGGGATGGAAAAAGGGTGGGTGGGTGGGTGTTTGGGAGTTTAACGTCCTTTTCCACCACATAAGGGTGATATCAAAGACGGGGCAACAAGAAAAAGGCCAGCACAAATATTTGGCCCTAGCCGTCGGGATTCGAACAGGGATGGAAAAAGAGAACCCCGTTTTACATTCTACTGTAAATATAAATCATACACATACACAACTGCCCGTCTCTTTGTCGGGGCCGACACATAACCACGCACGCTATCATGTTAGTAAATTACACAAATCTAGCAGCAAACATATTGTCTGCCTGGCATCCAGTGCCATAATACTACTCCACAAACACTATCCGCTTGTTTGCCAAATACAATCTTGGACGGAATGAAACATGGACAGATTCATGTATTTATCACATGTACAGATATCTTCTGTTTCTGAGAGTTTGATCACATAATGTATATCTGGTCAAATTTAATCACTTTCAATGGCATAATAGCATTCTCTCTCTCTCTCTCTCTCTCTCACACACAAACACACACTCCTCCACAATACCGCTCTCCACATCCTCAAGTGCGCACACACTTACCAAGTGTGTGCTCACACACACACACACACACACACACACACACACACACACACTCAACACCAAATAGGACTTTCCTGACATAAGCACACCAATTAATGTAAACCGTACAAACTTCCAACTCTTTTCTTCTCATGCTATCAGATCTTACCGACAAAGAAATTGCATGCATAACCAGCAAATCGTCGTCATCCTTCTGATGCTTGGAGAAAGACTTGTGCCGCTGAGAACTGAGGCGAGAGTTAAAATCGTTTGGATCGTTGCGTCTGGCCGTCCGTGAAGGAGCTGGTGCCCGTCACTGTGAACTCGCTCCGCCGTACAGTGGGCCGGTCGTCACGGTTACTACCTCTGTCAAGCCTGCCCAACACACGCATTGTTGATATAGAAGTGAAATGTTCGTGTAGCTGTTTGTCAGTCTGTGAATGTCTAATGGATGAAAGCATTTTTACACATGTATACATGTGCAGAGGTGAAACCCCCCCCAAAAGTGTCTGTCAGTACTACTACACAAAAACAAAATCCTTTTCAGCATTTGTCAGTATTCTGCATTACGAAAAATAAACAAGATGGCCACCAGCCCAATATGTTGTTTCCATTCAGTGACCTGCTGTAGTCACAGTCGTGGTAGTTGTGCCATGTATGCAGTCCACGCGCGCGCGCGCGCACACGTACGCAAGCTCTCTGACATCAAGCATGCTGACACAAAGTACTGAAAACCCTTTCCGTGCCTCTTTGCGCTCGCAAATCCCCAAACACATGAGGTCGTGTTAGCTCGCCTAGCTGGTTGACGTCACTAACTTTTTGACGTATGCAAGGTTCTACATGGGTGAATGAATTCTTGTAACAAAGTCGTTTCCCTCTGACAGAGTTACTTCCTGCAGGCCTGACTGACAGACGATTGCTTACTAGTATCGAAGAAGAGAAACCCCCACTGGCTCTCTCTCAGACGTGCGCTTGACTGTATGTAAATGTGCGCGCGGGTGCACACACACAGACACATCATGATTCTGAGTGTGAGTCAGAGGCAAAAACGAAACCCACTACAGAAATTCCTGCTTTCCACGTGTTGTAGACATCGCGAAAAGCCACTTCATTTCGATGGAAATTTCTAGACCATCCAAGAACATGCTGGTGCAGTAACGTCAGTATATTACGTCACCTTGCATTTGTAACACTGAGGCTTGCCTATGAACGTGGAAAATTTAGCCCTTCCTATGATGCTGGTTCAATTACTGTGGAAACATAAAAACAAAACAGAAAGCATAATTATATCGCTTATTGTTACAGTGCCAAGTGTGAGTGTGCAAACACACACACACGTATTGAGTAAACAACCAAACGTGAAAATGCAAAGCACTTCCAGCTCACAGAAAACTGTAGTTTCAGAGCTGACTCCTCTTCTTATTATTATTTATTTGTATCATTTCAATAGCAATCACTGAACTCAGCATGCAAAAGTCTGAATGACCAGATATGTGGGGTTTCTATTCAGTCGCTGACTATGAGCAGAATTGTCCATCTCAACAGCATATCATCTCTTACTGGTACGGCACGCTGTGACTTGGTGATACCCCAGTCAGAACTAAAAGGTGGTACGCTCACACTAATTCTGTCATCTTTGGTTTATGCACAACTGTACTCCCGAACAATCCTTTTCATATATACTGTATTTCAAATTTGTCTCCTCTGTATTTTTCGCGTCCAAACCCTATGTCATTGGAATTACATGGAAAATATGGCCAATCCATACTAGTTGGCATCTCTGAATGTGTGTAGGAATACAGTTTATAAAAGATGAAAAGAGACAACAAAGCCCTACAATATATGTTTCGGCTTTCTTGCTCTCTGCAGGCCCAGTGCTCTGTATTCAAACAGAACAGTTGTTATGGAGACCTACACAGTTGTCTTCTTGTCAGACGTCCCATCATAATAAAGAATACTATTATGGCACTTTCAAGCAGAACCCCAAGATGCGTCTCTTCTCTCAGTTATGTTTTTTGCTGTTTTTTTTTAGATTTAAATTTCCTTCATTTTCTCCCTTCTCCAAAGGTGCTGTCAGCATGCTGCGCCCTAACAATGGCCAGTCATCATCATTATTACCACCACCTATCCTTCAATAGGCGCCTGGGGGGGGGGGGGGGGGGGGAGGGGGGGATTCTATACAGAACAGATACATGAGCACCTGAATACAGTCATAACACAAATCAACCTCATCACACAGACCTCAATATACTGTCACTCAAATGAATAAACCCATGCCTAAGGCTCACAACAGACGAGCGGCGTTTCTGTTTGAACAAAAATCAAAAACAGTTTTTAAACCACCAAAATAAAAACAAGAAAAATTAGGGCAAAGGCATGTTGTAGCCGCGTGTCACAAGCGAAACACGGAAAACCACCATTTTCTCTGTTTGTTGGGACAGAAAAACGTTCCCAAGTGACATTAGGCAAAAAAAAAAGAAAAAAAAAAGTGTTGTTTCTGGTAACCGGACCGACCCTATTCCCCCCCCCCCCCCCCCCAAAAAAAAAATTGGGGGGGATGCTGGAAAAAAAAAGAAGAAAAAATACAAGCACTACCAGTTTCGGTTTTCATACGCCTGTCGTCAGGGAAGTCGTGCGCCATCGCGGACCCAAGATTTGAATAAAATATATGGTAAGATATAGTGTGTTATAATATTAAATACAGTTTCACAGAGCATCATTTCTTATTAATACCTGTTTCTTTGTTCTTGGGGTCATCTTGAAGAATAGTATACGAAATTCTGGGAGCTATTTGCACGCACGTTAGATGTGTGTCTCTCAGCTCTGTGTCAGTGTGCACGATGAATCAACGGCGAAGCGCATTCATTCATTCACAGGCCCTTTCCTATTCGCCTGCTTAACCAGAGAAACGACACTCGGATCAGAAATCAAAATGGCGGGGAGATGACTGCTCGGCTGCGGTCGGCAGTCATTTCAGGATATTTTGTGCATGTTTGTGGGGAAGGAGAGGTCAAAGTGAGCAGGTGAGGGTGTCTAACGTCTCTTCGCATCGAGCAGAACCGAAAGCACCCGAAAAGGTGCGTGCAAATAGCTCCCAGAATTTCGTATACTATTCTTCAAGATTACCTGTTCTTGGATATATGTGTGGGGGGGGGGGGGGTTTAAAAAAACAACAACTACGTACCCTTTTTTTAAAATCCAAGTTACCAGAAACAACTTTTTTTTTTTTTTTTTTTTTTTGCCTTAGCCTAACATGTCCCGTATCTGACCTGTTTGCAAACTGCTGTCCCCGGTCCTGCAGCTGCCCGGTCCTGAGTGGTTCTGATGCCGACCTTTCTGTGGCAAACGCCTCCCTGTCTCCCTGGTCGCGGCGGTCGGTCCGCGGCCGCATGGTGCCCGGTTTGGGCAGCATGGTGCTGGAGGGCTTGGCGCTGATGTAGCCCGTCATCTTGTAGTAATCCAGGAAGGTGCGAGCCAAGTTCCGACCCAGCTTCATGTCTGACTCGAGGTCAAGGTCAACGCTGACGTCAAGTGTCTCAGTCAAGCTTCACACCAGTTGCACATTATTTCTTCTGTATTATTAGCTAACGAGATGAAAGAGGCGAACCCTTCTTTCGCCATGGCTTCTGTAACTGGAGGGGGAAGGGCTGCAAACCATTTGCTAAAGTCAAACTTTTCAGCCATTTTTTTAACATTTTCTTTGCTGCCAGCTAAGCACACCCACACACCAAGCTGCTCAGTGCTATACTGCCGGTCGACTGACTGACCAGTGCTCCAATCCAGAACACGACGATACCCTGAACTCCCACGTGAAAAACGAAACACCGTGATTGATGCTCGCTTACGCGCACGCCAGCCTGAGAGGGGGAAAAAAAAACCAAACGTCCTACGATGCGGCTTATACGTTGCTACTGTGTGTGTGTGTGTGTGTGTGTGTGTGTGTGTGTGTGTGTGTGTGTTGTTGTTGTTGTTGTTTTGTTTTGTTTTAAAGTAAGGGATGCAGCTTATATAACGACCTGAGCAGCGCACAGTCCGAGACTTACAGTAATACGACTGGTGACTTGCTGCTGTAAGGATACACCCATCCTCTGTATAGGGAGTGGCGGTTCCTGTAGTGCTGGTCTGGTAGCTGTAGAAGGACACCTCCAGTGTGTAACAGTGCGACTCGTCCAGACACCCACCCAGTGTCCTGTAACATGGAAAAAACAACTCATCACTCAGTAACAGGGAAAAACAGTCACTCTGTAACAAGGAAAACAGTCACTCTATAACAGGGAAAACAGTCATTCTGCAACAGAGAAAACAGTCACGTTGTGACGGGGAAAACAGTCATGCTGTGACCGGGAAAAGTCACCCTGGGACAGGGAAAACAATCACGCTGTGATAGGGAAAACAGTCATGCTGTGACAGGGAAAACTCTGTGTGACAGGGAAAACAGCCACTCTGTAACGGGGAAACCTGTCACTGTAACACGAAAAGTCAGTGTAACCATGGAGTTTATTTTTACAGGTCCATGGTGTAACAGAGCAAACAGGAAAGGGAAAACAGTCACTTTGAAACTGAACATTAATGAGTAACATAAAGTCACTGTGACATGGGAAAGCAAATCAGAAGGAAAAAATCTCTCTGCAACAAACTTGTCAAACTGCGATACGGAAAACGCTCAGCAAAGACGGCAAAAAGAAGTGAGAAAAAAAATGCTCTGTAGCAAAGGCAAAGTCTGCCAAAGGAAAAACAGATGCCGCTGAGACAGATGAAATAAAATACGCTGGCACATCTACACAAGGGAGATGTTTCAACAACCTGCTATGTACAAGTTACTTCCCCTATACCATGTGGCAAACTCATTTCTTGTGGTTGACGCAGTGGGACAGAGAAATGCTGCTGGAGCTGGAGGCACCAGAGGAGAATAAGCTGGTTTTCTGCTCGTTTCTTTTTTCACATTTATTTTGTTTATTTTTATTTTTTTTTAATTTATTCATTCCTATCAGAAAGTTTGGGTTTCTGCTGTCAGGGAAGCGAATTGTTGCAATGCCAACGCCGCTTTCTTGTATTTTAGTACATATTTTCTAATTTTTAAAATTTCAAAAGTTTTATTTATTTATTTGCTTATGTTTTGCTGGGGGGAGGGAAGCAGGAGGATCCAAAGATAAAACCCTGATGAACAGCCCGTAAGCCAGGAAACGATACATAGAGAGGGAGTGTGTGTGTGTGTGTGTGTGTGTGTGTGTGTGTGTGTGTGTGTGTGTGTGTGTGTGTGTGTGTGTGAGAGAGAGAGAGAGAGAGATCCATGCAATCTATCAGCCGATTCCAGTAACGGCAATCCTCCCTAAAACTCACTGATCCCTTAAGTGTCACTCTTAATTTCCTCACAAAGAACTCTCTTTTGGGACATCATCCCCTCCTCCCTCCTCCCCCCCCCCCCTTCCCTCCAGCAAAGCGGCAAGTCAACCTTTCCCCCCGACATTCTGTGGGAAATTCCCCGGGCCCAAATGCTCCCTCCTCCCCTCCGCTGCAGATGGAGTGATGCGTTTACCTGATTAGGACAAGCCATTGGGCGCACAACCAAATCTCTTGAGCCATGCAAATGAAACCATCTCATTTTCATGCGCACACAAAAGAGCAGATAACCTATTCGTCTGGGCAGATAATTGCCACACATACCCCCCCCCCCCCTTCCCCCCCGACCACACACTAATCCCCCCCCCCTCCTTCCACTTTGCTGGCAAAACTGCGTCAAATATAGTTAGGGTAGCAACGTTAAAGGTATAGCTTTCAGCATTATGACAGCCCCAAACTCATAAGCAACGTTAAAGGCATACCTTTCAATATATGACAGCGGCTTCCAACTCATAGACATGCACAATCATAGATCCTGAAAGGCTGGCGCTGACGACGGGCGTCGAAGGGTTTAAACGTCATTTATGGCTGACAACACCACAGACAGTGGGCAGCGAGAGAAAGGCCAGCGGAAATATTTCGCCGCAGCCGAGAATCAAACTCACAGAAAGTCCAACACTCTACCCCTTCCCGCGTTACTGACAAATGGAATGGTC
>JACVVK020000098.1:775000-892500 GCA_018292915.2 Batillaria attramentaria
CTCCCTGTCCGGCAGCATTCAGCATCACAGGAGCCCCGTCATCGACCCCCCCCCTCCCCTGCCCAAGCACTAGTCACGTAAGCTTCTCTAGGCAGAAAAACACAATTACCACCCGTGAGTCAACCAAGCAAAGCCAGAGCTGGCCCTAGTCAATAACTCTGACTCATTCTAGCACGATCAGCCATCTCCCCCCCCCCCCCTTCCTCCATTCCCCCCACTTTCCTTCTCTCTCTCTCAGTCGTCCACCCGATTTTCAACACGTCAGTATGTCCCTCATCTCTCACAGGCTGCCAAGCAACAGGCAGAATTAGTGCAGTGGTGTCACTGAGTAAGACATTCCCGCAGCCTTGTTTCCCCAAAACTCTCTTAGTTAAACCCAAGTTCTAGGCTTTAGCCCCCCCCCCCCCCCCCCCACTCCGCCCCCCCCCCTCTCCTCCCCTGTCCCACTCCAGCCAGCAAGTGTCCACCTTGCCCCGCCCCCTAATGCTAAGACATGCCCGTGGCAACCAATCAGCGACTGATGTCCGGCACACGTGACTGAGAAAACAATGCCTGGGCGCACCACCCACCCACCCACCAACCCCCTCCCATCTACCTCCCGAGTGCACCCACCACCCTCCACCGATCGGCGCATGAGCGTCCCGGTGAGCTAGCGAGGACCCGTCGTTGCTGGAGATAAGGGTGCAAGGCTGAGAGTGATTGGTGGTGTTGGCGATTTGTTGATAGCGAAATAACAATGTGATTAAGCCACTTGGACCACCGCGGCCAAATTATTGATCTGGTTGCCAGGGGTAACCGGACCTGCACGCGGCAGGACGTGCAAAGATTTGGGATACAGGTTGATTCAACATTCCATCAAGATAACCGATAATATCCCAAACTGACAATCTGCATCGTCGGCAATGCACGACGGCACAGCTCCACGTTGTGGTTAGTTCTGGTAAAATCATGTGCTTATATGAGTGTTTCCTGTGTGTGTACGGAGGTCAGCAAGACCTCCACGAGAGTATGAAATACATATAGGAGTATCAAGTTATCACGGACACTTTGTACGGGTGGGTGGGTGTTTGGGGGTTTAACGTCCTTTTCCACCACATACGGGTGATATCAAAGACGGGGCAACGATGAAAAGGCCAGCACAAATATTTGGCCCCAGCCGGGATACGAACTCACGACCCGCGCATTAGAAGTCCAACGCTCTACCGCCCCCCCCCCCCCCCCCCCCCCGCACTTTGTACGGGGTCTGTCCAGAAGACGGATTGTCCATAGTGTATTAGGATTGTCCATAGTGTATTAGGATTGTCCATAGTGAAGTTGTGACAGACACTTTGTATGGAGTCTGTCCAGAAGACAGATTGTCCACAAGTGTATTTAGATCTGAAGTTGTGACGGACACTTCGACTGTATGTAGTCTGTCCACTTGACAGGTCAGCCAAGTTCATATCTGTAAGAAGATCTCCTCCACTCCATCCACCCCCCCCCTCTCCGACCAGAGAGAGAGAGAGAGAGAAGGGGGGGGGGGTTAAGGGCTTAACGCCGCGCATTCCACAAAGACTAATTCGCGACTAAGCGTGCCTGCACCATTTGAAAAAAAAAAAAAAGTTACGGTGAACAAACGATGCAAAGTGTTCTACGGGGCAGTACTTGTAAACCTAGGACCCGCACATTCATCTAATTTATCGAGAGAGAGAGAGAGAGAGAGACACACACACACACACACACACACACACACACACACACACAGGTGACTAAGTGAGCCACGGCCAAATATCCTCAGAAATTCGGGCAAATCGACCACCATTCCTAGACCCCCAAATACACAAGTAATACAAGCGTTAATTGTGTTGCCTTTGTCTACCTTCACCACACCATCAGCACGTGCCCTGGGACAGCACCACGGGACAGGGACCTTCGCTGATTGTTACCACGGGACAGGGAAGTTAGCTGCTTCAGTGAGGATTGCTGATTCAGGGAGTACTGCTGATTGCTACTGTGGGACAAGGAAGCCTTGCTTTCATCATCATTAGCTTGCTTTACGTCCTATGGCTTTTGGCCCTTAAGGACAAGTTGTTCCTGGCGTGTGACTTTGGCTGCTTGGCTAGGCGAGTGTCTTTGGGGTGTGTGAGGGCTGTTTTGCTTAGCTTTGGGCGACGTCAGAGGATCTCTGCTTGGCTTTTAGGTGCCTGGTCTGGGTTTGTTTTTCAGTGCCTCAGTCTGTTCTGTCATCCGTACTTTTGCCTTTTAGATTATCACTGGGGTGTCCCCTCGCTTTTTGGTTTGAAGCCTTGCTGATTGCTGCCATTCAAGTCACTAGCCACTAACGTCAGCTAGTGACGTCACTAGAAGACCACGCGCTAGCCGGCCCCCGCCCGGTACCAGAAACAATGGTCTGTAATGACCAGGGCAAAACGCCCTGCCAACAGCGTGTGATGTGTCTGTGGATTACGACAGGGGGGGGGGGGGGAGGAGAAGATGGGGGGGGGGCATCTCTTGGGTAACGTTAATTAGGGTCTCCTGTGGCCCGCTACCATGGTTCCATAGCTAGGAGATCATAGGAGATCACTGGGTATCGTCAGAACATACCACCCTGGACAAGGTCTCAACCTGCCCTGAGTCACTGACGTTCCAGCGACGACGTCGACGACGATGATGATGAGTGAGTGAGTTTTTCGGGTTTGAAGCCGCGCAAGCACCAAACACCAATTCGCGGCCGAGTGTGCCTGCACTACGCGATAAAAACAATAATGTAACGATGGACAAATGATGCAAACTGGTCTACGGGGCAGTACAAACCCAGGACACGCAGGACACGCAGGACCTTCATGCTAATTTCTGGAACTCCCGATTACATAAAAACGCAGAAAACAAATAACAATTACAACTAGGTAAAAACATACATAAATAATAAGCGCACATACAGCAAATATTTCAACTTAGATGATGATGATGATGATAATGATGATGATGATGACCGAAGTCGTGAAATGACTGTTTTACCGTTTGTTCAGTACAAACAAACTCCTGAATATACCCACCAAAACGAACAATCTTTGACGGTTCGGTTTGTACAACGTTTTACGAATTCACCACCATCTAAATCTATAGTTTCAACAGTTTTTGGTAAATTTGTGTTGAGTTTGTATTGTTCTCGTTGATAATTATAGTTGTATTGTTTCTTGGAATGGCCAAGGCAAGTTCTCTCTTGTGGGACATGAAAAGTTTCCAATTGTTTTTCGTATGCCCATATAGTCGAAGTGGACCATAGGATCACTTTTATTTTGCATTTCTACTGTCTGTCACCCGGGAAAGTGCAGCACATGCGCTTCTCCTCCACATCACAAACCATTACTCGCCCTGGCGCTGGTGTTAAGCCTACAGCACACGCTGCCTTCGCGCGCTGGTCGAACGGCTTTTCTGTCCACACGCTGCGAGTGTGCAGCGAGCGGACTGCCCTGCCCGCCCGACGCTGGACAACACACAAAGAGCGAAAGCGCGCGGTCAGCGGCGACTGATCGGTGTGACGAGATAAAGGGCCGTTTTCTATTCACTGGCGAGCCGATCTGACTGGCTGGGAGCGCATTTCACGGCTGGCAGGCGTGCAAAATCGCCACGTCTGACGGCCTCCTTATGGACGTAAAGCACACCGTCACACGCCTAGCCACCCAGCACGGGGTCATCACAACACGTTGCAGGTCAGACGCGATGAATATAAACCAGACCCCCCACAATCAACGAACGGAACCTCTCCGGCCATTTGATTTCCACTGAGGCTTACATGTCATATAGTTGACGGGGGGAATGTTTTGGCTGGCCGGCTTTTTCCATGAATGTGTAATGATGATGATGTCTGGATGTGCGCAATGAAAGATGGGGAGGGAAAACAGCGGAACAGCCGTCTTAACACGTGTCCGTATAATATAAGCAGCTGGCCCAGACAGCCGGGGATTTCCAAAGGACCAGACTCACAAGTACAAAAGAGACTAAGAGTGTGAAAAGGTAAGGACCAATCAGGATTGAAAATAAACTAAAGAAACCAGACAGACCAAAAGAAACAACCAATCAGACCAAACGACCAGACCAAAGGAAGCAATTAAGCCAAAGGACCAAACTCACCAATCAACCAGACCAAAAGAACCAACCAACCAGTGCCTGTACAAAACCAAAGGGACCAAACAACCTGACCACACAAAAAAGCAACCAGACCAAAGGAACCAACCAGATATAAGACACCAACCAGACCAGAGGGACAAACCAGCCTAAAGAAACCAAACGGGCCAACCAGACCGTCCAAAGGAGTCAAACATAACAATGTAACCAAAAAGACCAAAGTAGGACCAGACCAAAAGAAGCAATCAGACCAATGGGACCAATATTAACCAAAGGGACCAAACAACCAGACCAAATGAACCAACCAGACCAAAAGGGCCAAACAACCAGACCAAAAACACCCAACCAGGCCAAAGGAACCAACCAGATCTAAGAAACCAACTAGACCAGACGGACAAACCAGCCTAAAGAAACCAAACGGGACAAAGGGGTCAACCAGACCAAAGGAACCAATCCCAGCACAGCAAACAGCCAGATCAAAGGAGCCAATCACAGCACAGCAACCAACCAGACCAAAGGAGCCAATCACAGCACAGCAACCAACCAGACCAAAGGAGCCAATCCCAGCACAGCAACCAACCAGACCAAAGGAGCCAATCCCAGCACAGCAACCAACCAGACCAAAGGAGCCAATCCCAGCACAGCAACCAACCAGACCAAAGAAAGATAAAGGCCAAACGGACTAAACCCGGACAGAAAAAAAAAAACCAACCAGGAACTATTTTTTAGCACAAACCACAAACAAAATGTCGCTGAACATTTTTGTACGTTTCAACTGACAGTTCTTCACGAGTGGCACCCACAACGTGCATGATCAGGTGGCCAATTCACCAAGGCCGTATCCGCGGATCTAGCAAGCGGAACCAGCATAATAGCACAGAGCCCCACGAGTATCCAAGAAAAGCACTCTCCCTCCTCGGGCCACGATTGAAAAAGAACATCAAAAAGCAATTTCCATCGGTCTGCCCAGTACCATTACGTCTTATCTGAGCGCCATTTTCTTCGGATCAAAATTGGTTTTTAACTGGCCAGAAATTAATATCGATATAATGCCTGGGTCGCTGCTGGCAACGTCATCCATCACGTGACGTGTGGCTACAAGATAATCGTGGCGTGAGGTGGCGCTGACATCAGCCCTTATCAAAACGTCTTCCATTAAAAAAAAAGAAATATAAAAAAAAAATCCGGTTTTGTGACGAACGGGCATATGGGCCAGAGAAAACATCGTAGATGATGCTGGTTGATTCTGGTTCAGTCTGTTGCTTGTGCCCCCACCCCAACCCCCCCCCCCCCCCCCCACACACACACACGCTCCAAACACCCACCTCCCCCTACTGACATGTTAAGAGCGTGTACAGAATACTTTATTAATCCCGAAAACGGAAATTGCTTTTCTGTACCGCATAAGCAACAAACATTCATTTAAAAAAAGACTACAACATATGTATATAGAAAACTGAGTAAAACAAACAAACTTGACAAGTAAAATTACTTAAAATTAAGGAATTTTACTGTACAACACACTATCACATATGTATGTTGATGTCCGATGCGTGAGAGAATGCGCGTGATTCACGTGAGCGTGCGCTGGATTCAGTCGGCGGCGCCTAGAGCCTCGTATACTTGGGATAAAGCGCCCGTACCAATGCATTTATCATCATCGCTATGTGCTGTGAGTGTATGTCTTCAATTCGGAAATCTTCAAACGAAAACGCAGGGAGAGTTGAGTTGAGGGCGAAGCTTCCGCTGTGTCCAGATTCAAAGAACAACAAGTCCATCAAACGCCAGGCCTATCTCTCTCTCTCATTGCACAGGCCTCCGCCCCTCCCCCACCATCCCCCTCCCCCCTCTTTTGTAGTCCACCAAGGAGCCAGCATGCAGCGTGGCGTTGTCTTGTTGGCAAATACAGTAAGGTTGTTCAAGCACTCACCAGCAGGAAATCAATAGTTCAAGCCATGATTCACGCCACTATACGCTGACGCCATGATCCACAGCACCGAGAGAGAGTGAGACAGAGAGAGAGAGAGAGAGAGAGAAGGGGGGGGAGAGAGAGAGAGAGAGAGAGAGAGAGAGAATGTTCTTCAGTTACCAACCGTGGACGTTTTAACGCAAAAGGTCAGTTTCCTAACTTCCGTTACTTTCATACCAACCATGAACGTATCATGCTTTGTGTGTGTGTGCCGGTGTGTGTGTGTGTGTGTGTGTGTGTGTGTGTGTGTGGGTGTGTGTGGTGTTGCTGAAAGCATATGTACGTAAGTTCCTAGAGCCTACTCCTGCACCTGTGATGCTGACCTTCAGGAAAGTGCAATCAAATACGATTGTTTGGATATAGTTTTATGACGACCTAAACACTGTCCACGTTTTGACGTTCCCTGAGAAAATGCGGAGGTTAAAAGGGCGAATGCTACATGTACCATGTTTATGCTCACAGGTAATTCTGAGCTGTTTTGGCGGTATCTATGTTCACACCACTTAGACACCTGGACAGTGGCAGCGTCTGTAATGCTGGTACTGAGCCAGCAGAAGAGTACTCGACAGACGACAAACCAACGAAGACAGACAAACGACAGGTAGACGAGAAACAACGACCGACGACAGACCGACGACAAATCAACGAAAGGCAGACGACAGGAAGACGACAAACAACGACCGCCGACCTGACTGACACGCGACCGACAAACAAACGACATACGACAAGGGTGGGTAGGTGGGTGTTTGGGGGTTTAGCGTCCTTTTCCACCACATGCGGGTGATACCGAAGACGAGGCAACGATGAAAAAGCCAGCACAAATATTTGGCCCCAGCCGGGATACGAACTCACGACCCGAGCATTAGAAGTCCAACGTTCTACCAATCGGCCACTCCGGCTCCTAACGACATACGACAAACCGACGACAGACAGACGACAGGTAGACAGTAGTGCACTGTACACAACGACCAACGACAGACAGACGACAGGTAGACGGACGAATGCTGGATGACCTTCGGTTACACACCCCTCGTTCAAACAAGCAAGCCACTCATGTATGACGTAAGCAAAGCCAATCACCAATCAAAAACCGTGAGAAACTGGAGACTGACAGTCCTGACCTACGAGGCGCAGGCGGGGAGTCAAGCATCACCACTGAGTCACACAGGAGTGTAGGGCAAGAGCATCAGCATCAGCATACACCCCCCCCCCTCCCCGCCCTCAACACAACGTTCAAGTGATAATGCGTGGTGTTGTTGCAATGCATCTTTTAACGACAAGCCATGCAACATGCGTCACCGTGTTCCGGCATGGGCCCAGCCAAAGGGACTGAATTACCCAGTGGAGACCGGACCGATTCTCCGGCTCCGCAGACAATGCGGCGCCGACCACAGCCCTTCTCCACCCCCCCCCCCACCCCCTTCCTCCTCCCCGGGTCTCTCCATTCTCTTCTCCGCTATGCCCCACCCCTTGCGATCAAACAGCGCCTCTGTGTGTCGGAGCAAGCGATCAAGAAGGATTGTTGGATTGGCGAAAAGACCTGGTCCAGTTTCACTTCATGCATTGATGTTCCTTGAGGCTATACCTCAGACGTCGTGTGAAAGACACCCCCGGTACCAGTCTAAGGTGCTGAGTGCAGTGGGTAGTGGGGGGTTAGGATGGTACTGATATATGCATTGCAGCGGGCAGTTTGTCAGTGTGTCTCGGGTCCTGCCCGTGGTGCTCTATATCGATCTTGTGCCGCTCTCCGCAACGGGACCGCTTCACACCAGCGGAACCTGGACTCTGTCTACACGTCCAGCCTGCCGTTCACACACCATAGTGGGTGCAGGGTGGGTGCCGGTGGGTGCCGAGTGGGTGCTCAGGTGGGCACAGTAACTTACTTGGCCGGTTAGTTGAGGGTTCAGCATCTTTTTATTTTTATTTTTCCCACCGCATAAAGACGATTTCAAAGGCGGGACAACGAGGAAAAAGCAAGCACAAATAGTTGGCCCCAGGAGTGGGTGCCGGAGAGCCTGAGGGTACCAGGGTGTGCGCCGAGGGGTGGGCGCTGAAGAGAGGGTGCTGAAGGGAGGGTGCTGGAGAGGGTACCAGGGTGTGTGCCGAGGGATGGGTGCTGAAGGGAGGGTGCAGGAGAGGGTACCAGGGTGTGTGCCGAGGAATGGGTGCTGAAGGGAGGGTGCTGACGGGCGTGTGCCGCAGAGGGTACCAGGGTGTGTGCCGAGGGATGGGTGCTGAAGGGAGGGTGCAGGAGAGGGTACCAGGGTGTGTGCCGAGGGGTGGGTGCTGAAGGGAGGGTGCCGGAGAGGGTACCAGGGTGGGTGCCGAGGCCGGGGTGGGTATTGAAGGGAGGGTGCAGGAAAGGGTACCAGAGTGGGTGCCGAGGGGTAGGTACTGAAGGGAGGGTGCCGGAGAGGGTACCAGGGTGGGTGCCGAGGGGTAGGTACTGAAGGGAGGGTGCCGGAGAGGGTACCAGGGTGGGTGCCGAGGAGTGGGTGCTGAAGGGGTGGTGCTGAGGGGGTGGGCGTCGAGGAGTGGGTGCTGATGCGGATATGAGAATGGCAGCTACCGAAGCGTGGCCAGGTCGGGCTCGGGACGGGGCGGACAAAGCAGTATTGTTGCCGTATTGCAAAATGCTATTAGCGTCAGAAAACCGTTCATCACGTGGCGCTTTCATCTTCTCTATTGACCGCCACCACCACCTCTTTCTGAGACGGTTTATTTTCTGTGTGTATGGATCCCGCACAGAGCCCCACAGCCCTGTAACAAGGCTTCCATTTCAAGTTTGCATATTTTCTCCCTTCTCTATACATTTTCAGATGGTTTAATTAACGAAAGGACGTGGTGGTTTAGTCGGGACCCGGCAGGAAAACAACATTCACGGTCTTTATTACTTCTCTTTCTCTGGGCCCTAGCTGTATTGTCCCACGTCTGCATGAGACCCTGAATAGGAACGTGGCACATTATGAAGGCTGTCATTACTAACCTGCTATTCAGCCCTCTCTCATTTCGGTTTTTGTTCCCCTCCCCCCAACACTAGGACCGATCGATTTTGCCCACAAATGCATTCATTAAATGAAGTGATAGAAGAAAGAGAGAAAAAAATTCTTCGTCGTTTTAGATGAGCTTGCGCTAAAGTTTCTTGGCAGAAACAGAAATGTCAAGTAGACGTTCGGAGCACACTTTAAGTGGCGGTTGGCGGACAAAACACGCAACATTGTGGCAACAAATGCAACGCTCTGCAAGGCAGCTGAAGGCACCCAGAGGGAGCAGGGATGAGGAATCGGCTGCGGGACACAAGTCGACAAGAGTCGAATGGAAAAAAAATACTGCACGCCAGCAAGGGATTCAACGATTTATATTACATTCACACGCTTTTCGTTATCTCACGCGCGCGCGCGCGCGCACACACACACACACACACACACACACACACACACACACACACACACACACACACACACATATCAGCGGGACTTTATTCTCTTATTTTACACACAGTACCGTGCAAAAGAGAACACGGACAGTACGGACACAATCAAGCTACCACGGCGCTTCGGCACAGACGCGATGTCCGCTTGCAATCATACATTACTAAATCAGCATATTATAGAGCTTATAAGCAATCACACACACACACACACACACACACACACACACACACACACACACACACACACACACACACACACGCACGCACACACACACACAGAAAGAACGAGGGGAAGGGGGAAGGAGGTGGGTGGGTGGGTTTTGGGGGGTTTCACGTCCTTTTCCACCACATACGAGTGATATCAAAGACGGGGCAACGACGAAAAAGCCAGCACAAATATTTGGCCCCAGCCGGGGGGGGGGGGGTGGGGGGGGGGAGTGAGACATAATTATGAACAGTGTAGTTTCCACATTCAACGATAGAAACATGTTTGTGAACGTCTGTCATAACATTACCATAGCACTCACTACCCCCCGCAGCCACGTTCAACATTCGCTTTCTTGCCACACGTGTCATCAAATTATGCATTAAACTGTGAGATAAATCAATGTTCGGGGGATGTCTCCAGCAATAGCAACAGTTCACTGGCGGAGTACACGGTCACGGTCCTAGACCAGTCTTGGGACTAAGCCGACAACTCACGTCCTCTCTCTCGTGTACAGCACGGGTTAGGGACAGTGCGCAAGAGTTCCTCAATGCTGAGGTAGATTCTTCGGGCTACGTTCATAACTGTAGAGAGGGATGTACGAGTCTGAGACATGTACCCACCCTCTTCTATCAGTGGACCACAGACCAGTACAGCGCCAGACGACTGTGTTCTCTCGGCGTGAGTGGGAGAGCAGAGAGAATGACTGAACCAAGAGAGGGAAGAAATCAATATTGGATCACACCACCGACTAGCGGACCAGAGGTCCTGTGTAAACTAGAGGAACCAACTACAAAAACTCCGGCTGGCCTCCGGGTGAAAGCCAAGCGTGCACGGTGCTGCCAGAGTGGTCGGCGTGCAGAGAGCGCGTGACGTCACAGTGTAACGTCACAGTATAGCGGCGTCACCGTGTAACGTCACCGTGCCCTTCAAAGACATACAATGAATAACATTATGCATCAGAGACCTAAAAAAAAGATAGACCCCCTGCGGTGCTGGAAGTGTGACGCCGCCGCGCGCCATGTTGCGAGTACCTGGAAGTGCCAGACGCCATCAGCTGTTTACATAGCGCGCATAGCATTGGTCCGCTTTATCTTACGTCACATTTCTGATGACGTCTTTCTAAAGAACTTTGTATTTCGAACGAGGCGTCCTGTACACAGAGCCTCTGAGTTCTGGTATTCGCAAAAGATGGCCGCGATAGCGACACTCGCAAGCAGCGGTGGCAGCGTGCGGCGGTGGGTCTATCTTTTTTTTAGATCCATGCATACAATCAGTAAATTATGTGTCTGTATTGACCATAGACGATCAGCTCTTGTATTGCCGATTCGGATAGTAACGCGCGTGCGCACACGCCCACGCACTGTTATTACAAAACAAACCAAACAGCAGCCAAAAAAAAAAAAAAAGTGCGCTTGGCTGTCAACCGTGGGTTGTAGGTTCGATTCTTAATTCCTCCGTCACCCTTGGAGACCGAAATGAACACTGGTAAAATGTGATCGTTATATTTGCTGCTTATGCGCATGTTCCTGGGTTTGTTGTTGTTGTTGTTGTTGTTCGTGGTGGTGGTTTTTTTTTTTCCCTACGTGTCAATCATTGAGCGCAATTAAAGTCCCGAACCCAACCCCGTCTTGCCCATGTCCGACGTGTGAGAAAGACGAGAGAGAGGGTGGGGTGGGTGTCTGGGGGCTTAACGTCCTTTGCAACCACATACGGGTGATATCAAAGACAGGGCAACGACGAAAAAGCCAGCACAAATATTTGGCCCCAACCGGGATACGAACTCACGACCCGAGCATTAGAAGTCCAACGCTCTACCATTCGACCACCCCGGCTCCCCTAGACGAGAGAGAGAGGGAGGACGGTTACATCAATTCCTCATGACCGACGAAGCAGGTCGAGTCAGTGACGCTGGCTGATACACGGTATCCAACAGAGAAAGGAATGAAGGGAAAATGGTAACTGGTACCCCACACATTCCCCGAGGGTGTCGTGTGATTTTGACAAGACCCCCCTAAAACTGATTTCCCATCCCATACAGACAAAAACGTCTGATTTCCCGAGAGGCGATGGTCCGCGTTGGGCGGCCTATTGTATCAGACAGCATTTTCTGTCTGACATTACGGCGCAATCCCCAGCATTTCATAAGCACACAATCAATCTCTCTCTCTCTCTCTCTCTCTCTCACACACACACACACACACACACACACACACACACACACACACACACACACGCACACACACACATACACACATACACACACACGCACACACTCACCCTCTCTCTCTCTCTCAAACACACACACACACACACACACACACACACACACACACACACACACACACACACACACACACACACACTCTCTCTCTCTCTCTCTCGTCTCTACATCATCCCGCGACCAAGACCAAGAATTGATACTTTTAAAATGTAGTTTGTCATTCTCAGGATCTACATTATGGAACAGTCTCCCCGTTCATGTTAAAACCGCACCCTCTGTCACCGGTTCTAAAGAGAGGCTGTTCAAATACTTCATATATGATCTTGTCTGGTTAACTGTATGGCGACTGTTCGCCTGCTGTGATATTCTTCTCTTTTTGTGTTTGCTTATTATTGATTTTTGGTGCACTTTAAATTATTAGAGATATGTGTGTGTGTGTGTGTGTGTGTGTGTGTGTGTGTGTGTGTGTGTGTGTGTGTGTGTGTGTGTATGTGTGTGACAGCTGCTCGATGTTTGTTTGTTTTTTCTTGTTTTATTCATTTGGATCAGTTAGATGATATTAGTCTTTAGCAACAGCAGGTATGAAAACTGACTATCTGACGTCAACTGGCTCTACCGTTGGAAAATAAAGTTTCATTGGTTCTCTCTCTCTCTCTCTCTCTCTCTCTCTCTCTCTCTCTCTCTGACAGTCTGCTCCCAGTGCCTCCCACAAGCGTCGATATCTTTCAATGAAGCTTATCTTTCTCAGGGGCATCCATGCCACTGAGTATCCAAAACATTTCCAAATTTGTAAACTTCAAACGATTTCTACACAACACGCTCATCCAACACTGACCATACATATAGAAATGTGTTGCATGCATGTTTTTGCATATTAGTGATGGCGATGGCCTACAAGGTCTTCCTTGGCATACTATGTGGTGGAAAAGGACGTTAAACCCCCAAACACCCACCCCACCCACCCTCCTTGGCATACAGCCAATATTACCAGCGCATGCCACGCATGTTTTGATTTGTCGTGTGTACTTTTTCTCTCTTTCCATCTTTTTAGATTGTGGTTTAGTATCCTTGAATGTACAATAGCAGGACAGTTTACATGTGTAAGATAGGCAGCAATGCCTAAATGCTCTATCCTGAATAAAAAACGTTTCATCATCATCATCCAATCTCTCTCTTTCCTCTGTGTGTGTGTGTGTGTGTGTGTGTGTGTGTGTGTGTGTGTGTGTGTGTGAAGAGCCGGAGAGAAAGATGATGATGATGACGAAATGTTTTTTATTCAGGATAGAGCATTTAGGCATTGCTGCCTGTCTTACAAGCTGTCCTGCTAGTCTACGTTAAAGGGTAAAAAAGACAACATCAAAACAAGGGGGGTGGGGGGGAATGGAAAAGGAGAAAAAAAAGACAAACAAAAGTATTAACCATCTAAAGGAAATGATGACGAAGAGAAAAGTACACATGATAAACAAATCAAAACATACGTGGCATGTGTCGATGTGTGCTGCAGACTGCGTCATACTGGCTTCAAGTGACTGAAGATTTCAAGTAAAAATGCGATTTTTGCACCATGGGCTTTTCAGAGTTGTGCAGAAACCAAGTACACTATATGTAAGGACAGAAGACAGGAAGCTCAGTAAACGAATTGCCGGTTAGCATATAAACACATTAAAAAATTAGAATGAAAATCATACAAGCAAAACAATAAATAGAAAGACTGGATGAAAGGAGAACGGGGAAGCCCCGTGCGCGGTACACAGTACGTCAATCTGCGATGCTACCGGTGAAACCAACTTCACTATCCCGTCCCCATGGGAATAGTTGAAAGTGCAGACCACGGGACTAGAGATGTGTTATACGGTCTCTGATGAAACCGTAATTGAAAAGACGATTGCAGCCATACATATTTCATGTCATTTCCCGTCAGAGCTTGATCAATCTGGTCCCTTGAGAACACGCTACTGAAGGGCGAAGACTGAAATAGTTTTTAGTACTACAAAGGATACAAATAACTTGAAAGCAGCCTTTCCTGTGATTCGAAAAGGGTCCCTCGGGACCCTCTCTCCATATGTTTAAGGGTCCTTTTGTAAATTTTCAGGGTCTTTTCGTATAGAAAGTCTGTTGTTGTTTACAAAAGTGTTCAACTCGGAGAGATGTTCGTGAATTGTAGCGTGTCACTGTCAGCCATAGCGAATCGACAAGGCGAGGAACCCGCACTCTTACCAAACAGAGCATTATGATTGGACAAAACGTGTCCCAGGGTGTTTTCGGCAAAGCAGATTCTGTCATGCACAATGGCTCAGCGGAAATGCGATGCTGCAAGTGTCGTCTGCTAGTTACAGATCGCTTTTTGTTCATCGAGTTTCCGGGAGAGTGTTGGAAAAATGCGGTTTGTCGCGGCGAGATAAAAAAACGTGCGTCCCCTGTGACGCACTCTTCTCAAATTTGTGCGTCAATTTCAGAGTTTTGTGCGTACAAATACGCACACGTGAGTAATCGGGAACACTGTAAAAAAAAAAAAAAAAAAAAAACTCACGTGATTTCTCTCTAAGAACAAGGGGTGATGTGCGTTGAAATGTTGTAAGCAATTATGTAGTGATTATCTCTGATATCCATTTCAAACAGCCTGAAAGCCGTGAACCGCCATACGGTGTTTCACACAGCTAAGTCTCGACTGCAGACAAGGACTCTAGATCCGCTATAGCGTGGTGGACCGTGAGTCTTTGTTGTAGGTACTGCCTGTACTGCCACGAGCACCATGGGAGATCAAACAGAAACTGGTAAGTACAGCTGGGTTGGATCTCATAGAAGTACAGCTAAAATAAATAGCAGTGGGCGTAATATTTTTTATCTTTGTTTGCTATTTCATTAAGGACTTCATCAAAACTGCGTGCGGCCGTGAGGTCAGTTATACTTGTAGTAATAATGGCCGACTGCAAGATTCAAGTTACAAGGTGTCAAGACGTCAAGACACGACCCCCCCCCCCTCCAAAAAACAAACAAACAAACAAACAAAACACACACACACACACACACACACACACACACACACACTGACACAACAACAACAACAACAACAACAAAGGGGTGGGTGGGTGTTTGGGGGTTTACCGTCCTTTTCCACCACATACGGGTGACATCAAAGACGGGGCAACGATGAAAAAGCCAGCACAAATATTTGGCCCCAGCCGGGATACGAACTCAAGACCCGAGCATTAGAAGTCCAACGCTCTAACGTTCGACCACCCCGGCTCCCCACAACAACAAACAAACAAAAACAAACACAAACAAACAACAAGAACAACAAAAACAAAAGACAAAACCAAACCAAACAAAAACAAAAAAACAACAACAAAAACCCAAACCAAACCAAACAACAAACACACACACACACACACACACACACCACACACACACACACACACACACACACACACACACACACACACACACACACACAGCTTCGAAGGTCCCGACCATAATACTGCCAACCGTATTAAAAAAAAAAAAAAAAAACTCATTTGACATTCTCCTCTCTCCTATGCTGCATCTACCGATTCATACTCGGGGCCCATTCAGGTCATACACGTTTTACTGATTTTACCCAGCTAGTCAGAAAGCGACATTCCCTTTTATCTCTACTCCACCCCTACCCCAACCTCCTCCCCCCCCTCCCCACTCACCCCACATCCACAAACAACCCACCCAACCATCTCACCTTCAGTGAGGGCACAGCCTTCTTTGCGTTATTGATATACCCATGATTACTGACCGAGCAAATTGGTGGCCAGTCACCATACGAGACCCCATCGATGAGTGCATCCTTGCCGTTGGAGATGGGGCTTGCGTGTCTCCATGACCCCGAGAGCTATGCTGGCGGGAGATTCGTCTCCTGGTAGGGCCACCCATGCTGGACAGGTCGAAGGGTAGAGGCCAGACGAAGCGCACTCACTGGTCCTCCAGGTTGGGGGTTTGAGTAGGGCTAACAACCCAACTCTTTAAAAAAAGAACTTGTTACAGAAACTACAACCACAGATCTACAACGCAACTTGGTCCAGGAAGAGTCCTCTCTAGTAGAGCCCATGACGCGAGCTGGTGAAAGCCCTCGGGAAGCCAGTGCGCCGACTACTCTTCTGACGGCCAAGACCAAAGCCAGGATAGGGACCTGGAACATCCGAACCCTATACGAAACAGGAAAGACAGCACAAGTGAGTCAAGAAATGCATAGATACAATCTGAGGCTGCTCGGCCTATGTGAGACAAGATGGACAGGAACAGGACGCACACGACTCACCTCCGGAGACACCATCCTCTACTCCGGACACGAAGACGGCCAGCCACACATGCATGGAGTAGCGTTGCTGATGACACCTGAAGCAACACAAGCACTATTGTCCTGGGAACCAGTGTCACCAAGGATCCTGAGCGCCAGGTTCAACTCCAAGGGCAGGAAAGTCACCATCCTCCAGTGCTACGCTCCCACCAACGTGGCGGACGAGGAAGAAAAGGAGAACTTCTACGAGCAGCTCCAAGCCGTCCTGGACAAAGCACCGAGAAGAGACCTGAAGATCCTCATGGGAGACCTCAACGCCAAAGTGGGCACCGACAACACAGACAGAGAACTCATCATGGGCAAACACGGAACAGGGACACAGAACGAGAACGGAGAGCTCTTCACAGAATTCTGCACCACCAACGACCTGGTCATCGGAGGCACCATCTTCCCGCACAAGACCATCCACAAAACCACCTGGACATCACCGGACGGAAGAACTGTAAACCAGATCGACCACATCACCATCGGCAGGAAGTGGCGAAGAAGCTTGCTGGACGTCCGAGCAAAGCGGGGAGCTGATGCAGCCTCAGACCATCACCTCGTCATTGCAGCGATCAAGATCAAGCTGAAGGCCTACAGAGACCAGGCGGACAGACCATCTCACAAGTACAACGTGCACAGTCTGAAGGAGAGCGTCAAGACCAACGCCTTCAGGTGTGAGCTGAGGAACAGATTCAGCGCTCTTGACACACCACCTGAAGAGACAATCGAGGAGCACTGGCATGACCTGCGAGAAACCTGGACAGCAACATGCAAGAAAGTGCTGGGAAAGAAGACGAGACAACACAAAGAGTGGCTTACATCTGACACCTGGGACCTCATCACAGAGAGGAAACGCCTGAAAGACCTGATCAACCACACTGACGACCAAGACGACAAGCGCGACCTGCAGGCTCAATACTGGGACGTCAACCGGCAGGTCAAGAGGAGCGCAAGGAACGACAAGAGGAACTTCATCAACGACCTCACAGAAGAAGCAGAAACAGCAGCAGGACAACGGAACATGAAACGGCTCTATGAAATAACAAGGACACTCTCTGGGAAAAATAACAACCCCACCAGACCAGTCAAAGACAAGAATGGACAAATCATCACCAAAGAGGAAGACCAAAGGACAAGGTGGGCTGAACACTTCAAGGAAACGCTCAACAGGCCTCCACCACCAGTCCCACCAGACATACCACCGGCAGCCCAGCTACTCGACATCAGCACCAACCCCCCTACCAAGACCGAGATCATCAAAGCCATCAAGTCCCTCAAGTCTGGCAAAGCAGCAGGCCCCGACGGCATACCACCAGAAGCCCTCAAGGCCGACATCCAGACCTCCACCGACATGCTGCACCCGCTCCTGAGGAAGATCTGGGAGAACGAGAGCGTGCCACAAGACTGGAAGAAGGGACACCTGGTAAAGCTGCCAAAGAAAGGGGACCTCTCATCCTGTAGCAACTGGCGAGGCATCATGCTCCTGTCCATACCAGGGAAGGTTCTCACCAGGATCATCCTGGAGAGGCTGAAGACCGCGCTGGACAAGACACTCCGGGAGGAACAGGCAGGATTCCGCAACGACCGATCCTGCACTGATCACATAGCCACGATGAGGATCATCATCGAGCAGTCCCTGGAGTGGCAGACCCCCCTGTACAGCACCTTCGTTGACTTCCAGAAGGCGTTCGACAGTGTTGACAGGGAGGTCATCTGGAAGCTGATGTCTCACTACGGTTTTCCACCAAAGTTTGTCAACATCATCCGACAGCTGTACGAAGATGCCACCTGCCAGGTAATCCACGACGGGAAACTGACAGAGCCGTTCACAGTACGGACCGGCGTTCGTCAAGGCTGCATCCTCTCACCCACAATCTTCCTGATGGTGGTCGACTGGGTCATGAGGCAAGCCACCGACGGCAAGAGGACAGGGATCCAGTGGACCTTCAGCAAACAGCTCGAGGACCTGGATTTCGCGGATGACATCGCCCTCCTCTCCCACAAACAACAAGATGCGCAGGAGAAGCTGAACAGAGTCGCCGAAGAAGCTGAGAAGACCGGCCTCAAGATCAACATCAGCAAGACCGAAGTCATGAGAGTCAATCACAAACAGCACGACCCCATCCAGCTGCACCAGGAAGACATCAAAGAGGTGGACAAGTTCGTCTACCTCGGCAGCATTGTCAGCAAGGATGGAGGAACGGACGAGGACATCAAGAGCCGCACCAACAAAGCCAGACATGCCTTTCGCACTCTACGCCCCATCTGGAGATCCACAGCCCTATCCCTGCGAAACAAGATTCGGATCTTCAACTCAAATGTGAAGTCGGTCCTACTCTATGGCTCGGAGACATGGCGCACCACCAAGACAAGCTCCCACAAGCTGCAAACCTTCATCAACAGATGCCTCCGCAACATTCTCAACATCAGATACCCACTGGTGATCACCAACCAAGACCTCTGGGAGGGAACAAGACAGGTCCCCATCGAGCAGGAGATCAAGAAAAGGAAATGGGGATGGATCGGACACACTCTGCGAAAGTCAACATCAAATGTCACCAGGCAGTCCCTTGATTGGAACCCCCAGGGAAAGCGCAAAGTGGGCCGACCGAAGCAGACCTGGCGGAGGAGTACGGACGCTGAAGCCAAGGCCGCCGGAACGACGTGGGCCGAACTAAAGAGGGCGTCCCAGAACCGAGTGCGCTGGCGGAGTGTGGTTGCAGCCCTATGTTCCCCAGGGAATAAAGAGGATTAAGCACCATACGAGAGCAGGCCACTAGCTTGGTACATGGGAACGCCATTACCGGGCGCGGAGCAAGCGGTGCAAGCACACGGCACTACAATACGGTAGGACAATGACACGCAACGTGTCCCACCCATACGGCATTAATTACTGTATGATTAGTCGCAATTAGCAAACTGTGGCTCGCCACTCAGCCGCCGTTAGAACTGGCGGTATGTAACTTAGGACCCCCCCCCCCCCCCAACATGTAGATTTTGCGTGACACCTAAATTTCATCGGCATAGCGCAGCGTGCCACTGATACCAAGCAGGCCCCCGCCTCCTGCGTTCCCCCCCCCTCACACACACACACACACACACACACACACACACACACACACACACACACACACACTGACCCTCTATCATCTAGACCCTCGGATGCTAGAACTTCAATGGACTAATGGAGCTTTTAACTTCAATGGATTTATGGATTCTGGAACTTCAAACGACTTGGATTAGGCGGGTGGTTGTGGGTGTTTGGGAGTTTAACGTCCTTTTCCACCACGTGTGGGTGATATAATTATATCAAAGACGGTACATCGGGGGGAAAAGGCCAGCACGACTATCTGGCCCCAACCGGGATTCGAACTCACGACCCGAGCATGGGAAGCCCAAACGCTCTACCATTCGGCTGTCCAGGCTCCCTGACTTGGATCAGGAGGAACCGGTCTGGTCCAGAGAGTCAACACAGACTGTCTTCTGTAGTCATCCATACAACAGTGCTACGCAGGCGACGAAACGTGTGTTTGCAGAGTGTGCAAATTCCCAACAACACTGACTGATTTCAAGCACACCAAAGAAAGTTCGGTGGACAAGGTTACTTCACGTGGATCTTCTCGGCCAAGAACCCAAACCACCTTCCGCAAAACAGAAGTCCTCAAATTCACAACCACGCGCATGTCAAGCAAATGGAAGTCCTGTGGGTCTTCCGGACCAAGACCACCCCCCCCCCCTTCCCTCACACACACACACACACACACACACACACACACACACACACACACACACACGTCACACACACACACACACACACACACACACACGCCCTCCTTCTATTTCCCCCCGGCGGGGATATGAAAACCGTCGCCGCGTGAGTTGCTTGTGAAGCAGCAGATCGGTTTCTGGCCAAAGTGGCGGGATGCACAGTGGGCAAGCGAGTGGATAAAAGCCGTCATAATGGCTGGAGGTGGAAAGCCACTAAGTGGTCCTCTTTACACTGGCGCGTTTTGCCGGTGTCCCACAGTGTCCACACTCCCACACTCAACTGACTCTCCCGGACCCGCGCTCATTGCAGTGGCTGAGCGCCTGGACAATGTGGCATGTCAAATTGCTATCGTCTCAGACCAAAAATTTGAACATGTAGATTTTGTGTAAAAAACCTAACTTTCATCGGCACAGCGCAGCGTGCCACTGATACCAAGCAGCCCCCCGCCTCCTGCGTTTCACCCTTTGGCTCACATCTCAGGAGCGACGACTGGGAAAGGACTGGATTCTAATTTCGTACACATCTTCATGAAAGTCTGCTTTCGTCATCGTAATCGGGGTGAGCGGTGGTCTAATAGGTAGCGCGTCGGACTTAATCGCTGCGCTACGGAACGGCTGTCACCAATGTCACGGCGATGAAGCATGGTCGAGCTTGTGATATGTGATGCCGGTTTTTCCTGGCTACCGGGCTGCTCATCGAGGGTTTCTCTCCGAGTTATCCGGCTTTCCTTCCCCCAGCAAAACTGAAAAACAGGATAGGTATTGGGCGGCGCTGCACTGCGACGACGCGCTTCCCCTGGAGGAAACAGCCCGAATTTCCCGAAAGGGGCAATACAGCAGTGAAAAAATATAAAATAATAATAATAATAAAATCAACCCAGGTCGATCTGTGAACAGGCAACGTGTGTCCCCTCAAGACTTCCAATTCATTGAGAAGACAGGTAAAGAGGAGAGCACAAAACTAACAGGCCACTAGTCTCCTCCTGAACACCGTGAGGCGGCCCGGGTACTGCCCAGCCTGCCCTAATGGAGCTGGACCTGCCCCCACCCCAAACCACCCACTCAGCCCCCATGACACCCTACTCCCTCCTGATCACGGCCCCAGAACAACAGGATAATGTAATAAACACTAATTGGCCTGGAGGGCCTCAAGGGACGAGCAGTCTATGGGTAAACAGTGTTTGGACAACGAGCATCCCCTGGTGACCGCGGCGTGTGTCAGTGTGAGTTGCCAGACTACAAAACTCTACCGGTGCCGCGCGCAGTTACCAGTTGAAAATGCTCTCCCAGTCTGCCACAGTTACCGGGTCACAGACTACAATGCAAATGAGACAGGTTAGGGAGTAAGGGCCGGCGTTATTAAAGTGAATTTCCCTTGTTTTTTTCTTGATGTTTTACCGTTCTTAAAAGATTGTTAACAGTGCGTTTGGTGCCAATTTCGGGGTTTTGGTGAAAAGAGGCACGTTTGATGTCTTGATAAATGGCAGATTTCACAATTATAGCATTTTTAAGCATAACATTGGGCATGTGTGGGGTAATGACTAACAGAGTCCACTGTTTTGAGCTGTTTCGAGCCGGGGTGGTCGAATGGATTTCTAATGCTCAGGTCGTGAGTTCGATCCCGGCTGGGGCCAAATATTTGTGCTGGCTTTTTCATCGTTGCCCCGTCTTTGATATTACCCTATGTTATGTGGTGGAAAGGACGTTAAACCCCCCAAACACTGACCCGCCCACCCTTGAGCTGTTTCAGTATGTGGAGTTGCCAGGACGCCGCATCAGTAGACAATCAAAATTACATTTTCGGTGCTTCATTTTTTTTGGCATGCAGCTTGTCGACATGTCTTGCGTCTGGAAACCATTGTCTGTTTTGGTGGGGACATTTGTTTTGAAGGAAATGTGCTGTCTGACATTAGTAGGAGCCAAAGAGCAGAAAAACAACTGTATTCTGTGACCTGTCAGAGCCGGTCTGATGCCGGGAGACTGGGAGGAAAGTCCGAGACTAGACTGACTAAGCTGAGACTAAAAGATTAGCACGAGATGCATAATCGGAGACAAGAGCAGGTCTCCCTCAACGCATCGCAACGCACGCCGCTGATCCGGCGTCCCGACGGAGTTAGTCTTAGAGATAAGTTTGCCCAGTCCAGTCGCTCTTTATGCCTCCGGTCCCAGGTCAGTCACAATGCTTTTCCCAGTGTGGCACATAGTTACCTGATCGCAATGCTTGCCCATCTCCTCTACCTCCTCCAGAGAAGCCGCGAGATGGACTTGCAATGCTCGGGTCGTTGCCTCGATGTCCCGTCTTTGATACCACCCACATGTGGTGGAAAAGGACGTTAACCCCCTACCAACCAACCAATCTACCGATTCAGCTTGCGTCATCAAACTCCCTACACTGCCCGCGTCGACTGACGTCACTCGCCCGGCTTCAAATGGTTCCACGGGGATGACGTCACAGTGGGAACGAGCATCACACACTGACTAGGCAACGCACAACACTGGGAGGCTGAAGTGCATGCAAGACCCTGTATCCCTCTTTACGTAAGTGTTCAAACCACGTGGCTGTTTCTTGTTCATAACAGTTTTTAATCTGGCAGGCAAAGCTTTGAGACCGGCCGCTCAGTAATCAACCAGTACATGTCATCTTTCTCTCAAGCAAAGGTTGCTCACTTGGGCGGTCCCCCACGCTCATGACGTCAGAGTGGGAACGAGCATCACACACTAGGCAACACACAACACTGGGAGGCTGAAGTAGAAGCAAGACCCTGTATCCCTCTTTACGTAAGTGTCCAAACCATGCCAGTGACTGTGTCTCGGCCATAATATTATTTCTGATCTGGCAGGCAAAGCTGTAAGGCCGCTCCATGATCGACCAGTACATGTCATCTTTCTCTCAAGCGGCAACGGTGGACCTCATATTCAGACAAACTACCGCTATGACCATCAGACACTGGGCACCGCACAATAGCCTAACTCAGTCAAAGGCTCATGACACGGGCGACTGTGACGGTTGTTGTTGTTGTTGCTGTTTGTTTTTTTTTTGTTCGGAAAAAAAACATGGAGAACCGTTCAGCTAAACACGCTCCCGCGGAAAAATTAGAGCCAAGGCATGTTGTAGCCGCATGCCACCCGTGAAACACGGGAAAAAACGCAATGTTTGCTGTTTGTTCTGACTAAAAACACTCCCCGGCGCGCGACATCATCGGCCTAAACAAGCACCTTACTCTGATGTCCTTTGTGTGAGTGTCAAAAGCATGTTGCTGTTTCTCGGTCGTATTTTTAAGGCTGGGATTGAGAAGGAAAGCAGGGATGAGGTGGTGGGGATATTGAGGGGGCAAGGTGACCCACCCCGGCCGACGTCACATCCTCACCATTAATTTTATTTTGACACGCAAGCCTGTTTATCCCAAGAACTGGACATCCATTTCCTAAACAGTACATGAATATTCATAAGTCAGCGCATAAACTGCCTAAAAAACGCTTAGCTGGCAAAAGTTTGCTGACACTGCGCCAGGGCAACCCGGACAACCGTCTTTCCCATTGGTAACCTCCCTCCCAAACCAACCCACCCACCCATCCAGCACAAGAAACTAACTCCCCCACCCATCTACGCACCACAAACCTCCCCTTTCCGGCCGCCCAACACCCCACCACCCACCCGCTTCGCTCCATCCGTCGGCTGAGAACGGCAAAAGGCACTGGGTGCGTGCTGACATTAGCATTCTCAGGACAGAAGTTAGTATTCATTTCAGGCTAAACTGATGTCCACGGGGGGGTCTAAAGAACAGGCGCGAGTCGCTATCGGCCATGTCCTGCATAAAACAAAACCCGCGCGGTAAGCCCCAGAGCGGGCCGTTGGTTATTATCTATGGATGAATTTTCCGCAGGCGGTCCATGAATATTGCATGAAATAGCCGCTCGCACGCCGCCCAGGACAGGCCGGCCAGAAACACGGCCACCGCTAGATGGCGTTGATGGAGCAGAGCACGGTCAGTCTACGGGCGACAGTATGGATAGGCCGGGGAGGGGGGGGGGGGGGAGAAGGGGGTGGGGGTCCCAACATCGGGCCGCTAATTTCTCTCTCTAGAGACAGTCGCTGCGACGGCAGCCAGGAAATTGGTTTTGTTCCAAAACTTTTCTAAGCCCATTTACCTGGAAGTCTTACACCAGGAAAACGCTCAGTTCAGACAAACTGTGATCAGTGCAGTACTGTGGATTCAGTTAACTTTCCACACAATGTTTGCTGTTATTTTCTCACATCCAAATATTTTACAAAGTCAGCAAAACCAAAAGAGCAAATGTCACTGTATTGTGTTGTATTCAGTTTTCATTTCTCATGTTTCTGTGGTTGCAGTTACATATATACTTACTCGGGACCGGATGCAATTGTGTTAATAACAGTTCTTGCTGTCTCAGCAGCCCCCCCCCCCTCCCCACCCACCCAATTCTTGCGCGAATGTGAATGGTGGTGTCTGTCTGTCCTTGTGTGGACATCAGTCTCAGATGGAACACAGCCCCCCCCCCCCCCCCCCCCACCGAATCTTTCAGACTAGCAAGTCCTCAGCGTCATGACTGCCTCTGTGTAAAAGGCATACATCAACTCTACCTGTAAACACTTACAATGTCTTCCCACTTTGACAAAAGTCATGAATCCACTTACTATCTGTGAAATCTTACTTGAACACTGCAAAACATTCACATGCACAGCTGCATATCTGTGGAAACTATTATCAGTCATACGCCCCGGCTCACTGATCGAGTAAAAAGAAATTGATAGTCCAGTGTTCCCTATGATTCGAAAATACAAGGGTCCTTGGGACCGTCTCCCCATATATCTGAGGGTCCTTTTGTACATTTTCAGGGTCCATGGTGACTGGTGTTTTGGTATAAAAAGTCTGAAAGTCAAAACCATTTGTTGTTGTTTACGAAAATATTCAAGTTAGCAAAGATGTTTGTGAATTGTAGCGTGTCAGCTATAGTGAATTGGCAAGGCAAGGAACCCGCACGCTTACCAAACAGAGCATTATGATTGAATAAAAAGTGTCCCAAAGTGCTTAGGCTGATCAGATGTCCGTTATGCACAACGGCTCAGAGAAAATACGATGCTGCAAGTGTCCGCTGCGAGTTACAGATCGCTTTTTGTTCATTGAGTTTCTGGGAGAGTGTTTGAAAAATACTGTTTGTCACATGCGTCCCCCCTGTGATGCGCTGTTCTCCAATTTGTGCGTCAGTTTAAGAGTTTTGTGCGTACAAATACGCACACCTGGGCGTAATCAGGAGCACTGATAGCTGGACATTTTGAAAATAAATCGGTTTATGACCGATGTTCTATGGGGGGAAATGAAGCCCCTGAAGATGTACCATTCAGTCATGCAGACTCTCTAGCGAAAAGAAAAGCGCACAAAAAGAGCAGGAGAACAGGTCAAAAATGTACAAAGAAATCAAAACCATCATCAAGGCCAGACAGATGTACGGATTCTACTTACCGTCTGCCTGTCCCCGCTTTCACAGCATCCCGGTTAAAGTTGGTGTTGCCAAGCGAAAAGTCTTCTGCATTGCCTCCCAGCAGTTTGGGGAAAATGGACTGTTTTTCGTAACGATCCGTGTCATCATAGATATTCCCGTACATGAAGCCGTTCATCAGAGTGGAGTGGGCGTGCAGGTCAATGTAGAAGTCGACTTCATATTTCTGCATGCAGACAATGGACAATCGTTTCAGTCTATCATGGCGTAACGTACTTCATTCGTGCAAATCATGTGGTCTACACACTACAGTATACTGTGTTCTCACCAAACATTATTTGACAATACATTTATCCAGGCCTGGCTGTCTTCTACAATATCAAGAGTGCCAGTTATGCTGGTGCCTTGCAGATATAAAGGATGTGCATGACACAACTGTATCTGCTAACCAGCGCTTAAAATGGTCCTTGATCCAATAGGAAGAAAAATGGGCAGCATT
The DNA here is from genome assembly GCA_018292915.2 of Batillaria attramentaria. Taxonomy (NCBI): domain Eukaryota; kingdom Metazoa; phylum Mollusca; class Gastropoda; family Batillariidae; genus Batillaria; species Batillaria attramentaria. Next base: position 800,978 of record JACVVK020000098.1, read on the forward strand.
TAGTGACGCAGTGGCAAAGCCACAAACTTGTGTCTGCAAAGCGGATGTGTTATGTTAAGGGTGTCCGGGGGCCTGCACCCCCAGAATTTTTTTTTTTTTTTTTGGACTGATATCTGTGCAGTTTGGCATGATTTGAAGTGTTTCGGAAATGTTTACAATTAGGCTACAATCTGTGCAGTTTATTGCGTTTTGGCCTGATTATAAGTGGTCCGGAGGAAGAAACACACACACAATTTTAAGCTCTGGCTAACCTTTCGTGCAAGTCCTGGTAACCATTCATCCAATGCTAACCTCACACAGTGAGTCATGCTAACTTCTCACACCATGCCAACCTCACACACCAAGTCCTACTAACTACTACATGTAACACTGCACTGGTTTACTTTGTCCCATAGGGCCTTTTCACTCTTGTAAATGAACTACGACTGTCGTCTCAGCACCGCGATTCCACCATTAACATACCATGTGGTAACCCTAATCCTAAATCTAAACCTAGTGGGCAGACTGTACCACGTATGGCCGTGTTTGTATAGTTTGCACTCTATGGCTCACCCCATGCTTGCCCAACATACAGTCCTGCATCCATTGTTACTTCTGATCTCACACTGACCGAGTCCTGCTCACTACTCAACCTCCGCTAACTGCTAAAATCACACAATGGGCCGTGCTAACTTGACTCACCCCACTGCGGTCCAGCTCCATCAGCATGTTTTTGGTGGAGTACAGGGTCGGGTGGGCCCAGGGCGAGGGCTCCTGCCAATGACGGTTCAAGTCAAACCCCATCAGAGAGCATCTGCCCACATCACAACACACATGAACATGTACAACATCCGCGTCAATGCACATAAACAACTCAGAGATTTTCACACAAAACAGAAGTACCTGTATCTGTCAACTTGCACATGTTTTGCTGCTATCACTACCATATGACCTTTACGGCGGATCACCTGCATGTACTGACTGTATAGAATAAGAGCAGCATGTGCTATTTAAATGTCCTGTCTACATGCAGTTAAGGGGCAGGTTTTTACCTGCTTTGGATCGGACACAGATTTACAGTATCAAGGAAAGCAATAGCAGGGCCAAGACTATTAACTTGGCAAAATTCCTGGTTTTTTCTTTCAAATGCTGTGCAGCAGTGTTGCACGTTTGATATAGACCATTTTGACTGTTCATCAATATTTGGTGTTAACATGCTGGAAATGTCCTTTGATTGCTGTTGTTCTGTTTAGTTCACCCTCGTAATAGCAGCCCATGGCCAGAATCTATATAATAAATTATGTCAAGTGTTGAGTGACCTCTACAGCCTGCCCAACATTTCAGTTCACCGCAGGTTGCAAAACACGGTAGCACATCGAACCACCAAGGGGCCCCTGCCTCTTGTGTTGGTCCTGAGAATGCAGTAGCAATGAGTTTCAGCTCATATCTTCGCAACCTCCATCTGGACAGTTTTCAGTTTTGCACATGATATGGTGCATTAAACAAATTTTTGCAAGATATCATGATTTTGTCGTCATAAACAGTCCTGGTCAATCTGTTAGCTTGGATCATTCAACATGTATTCCTTTCATCTTTCATGGCATCCACACATCTCCCTGTTCTCAGATGTACACAGAAGCACACTTCCTACTCACCTGTAGTTGCCCAGGTAGACACCATCTGGGTTTAGCATGGGAATGATTTTGAAGATGAGATGTTCCCGCAGTATCTTGGCAATTGGGTGGTTGCTGACCAAAAAGTCAATCACACCTGCACACAATTCATATCACTTAACACTCATACAACATTCTGCACAATTAGACATATCAAAGCTCTCATGAAATTTTGGTGCAACTGCATTCTGCAATGACATGCACTGTACACTTCTCCTGCACTATTCTCAAAATGGAGTACAACAAAACTCCACGACTTTGATATGCTTACGCACAGTTATACGCAAGTTATACAACACACAAGTAAACTTCAATTCGGAAAGGTTCATAAACAGTTTACAACAAATGATTACAGCCTGGCCGGAAAAAAATTCGGAAACAAAAACAAAACAGAACAAAGTACAGTTAGTACAAAAATCAGGAAGCCACATTGTCTCTGCTCCATGACTGTTACCTCACCATATCCTGACCGCAAGATATACTGACAGGTAAAAGCCTGTGTCACTGTCAACGGTGATGCTCCTAAAGTGTGTGATCTCACAAGCATGGTTTCACACATTACAGGATTTACACAGTGCTGCGATTACTGTCTTTTTTTTGCCGGCGAGAGCAGACATCATGTTATTATTATTATTATTGTTATTCAGGAAATGGCAAGACTACAGTGTGTACAACCTTGACAAACGAAGGAAGACGGTGTTTCTCCGGGATGAACTCGAGCGGTGATGTACACCATTTTCTGTTTCTCACCCTCTGGAGGATACAGGTTGTCAGGGTGTGTGATCGTGAGCAAGTCGAGGCGTCGTTGTTGCTGAAACAAACACAAACTGCAGCTGTCATTCAACATTCAACTGAGATTAATTTAAACTGTGGCTCAAACATATTTGATGTTATTTGTAGTGTGCCCAGCGGACACACCATTGCCTAATTTCAAAACATGCAGACAATTACAACAGGAAAAAGTTTCCTTCGTAGTGTTTGTTCATTATTTGCATTCACCATGCGCACGAAAAAAAAAAAATCGCAGAAGGTCCCTTGTAATTCAGATAATGTAGTTGTCTACATTTCATTTCAGTTTTTAATTTTTTCTACGTAGAAAGTATTTTTCATTCTCTTTTATATGGTATTTGACAAGATGGCAGTGAGGATGGGTTTTTATGTTTTACAAGCTGTGGACATTGGTATCTGAAAATGGCAAAAAGTCTGAAACTCATGAGCTTGTTAGTATTTCATTATTACTATTATTACGTACCACAGTCAGACACAGCAGCTCTCGTGTGAAGAAGTCGTAGTTTCTTTTCTCCAGGTTGTCGAGGTAGTTCTGTAGACGAGTGTAGGAGTAGGGATAGCAGTAAGCAAACTGATACACTTCGTCCTCACTGTCAAAGTTGAAGGCAAACGACATGACGTAATTTTTGCGGTGATCAGGACATCTGTAGTAGTAGACATACTTGGTTGGAATCCTCACCCTGTAAAACAAACAAACAAAACACACTATACCAGTCTGGCATACATTTCATTAGCAAGACAAGTTCAGTACAGGGGTATAGTACGACAAAAGTACATGACAAGAGTCAAAATGCGAACAGCTGTGAAAGTTTTGGTATGCAAATGCGTAAAGCATACATTTGTAACAGGTAAACTTGGATCAGGTGCAGAACTCAATGGAAACAGAATTTCAGGGTTTTTTTGGGGTTTTTTTTTGTTTTGTTTTTTCCCCCTGAACTTAAAGAAATTGTATTTTGGTGGCAATTATCGTATTTGATTTCAGAAATCGTACAAAATAAGAAAAAATATGGATGTTTGGCAGCTATGTACAAACATGGGAAAGCTTGCAACTCGCCCATCACTGACTATAGCAGCCTGTAACTAGAATTTCTTAACTGCTTCTTCACTGTGACTAGCAATAAAAGACAGATCACCATTTTGGGCGGCTAGTGGACTTGACAAGTGGTGTCATGCCATCACGATACAGGGACTTGGTCTTGCTGAAGTTGACGATATTGAAAATCACTCGCTGGAACAAACACAAAGCAAAACCCCCTTTAAAATTCTGTAACTGCACGTATACTTGCAGATACGGTTTTATGTATATATACATATGGCGGTTCAGTATTAGCATACTTGTGTGTCTGAAGTACCAAAACAATGAGCGGTGGGGGGGTGAGCAGTGGTCTAATAGGTAGCGCGTTGGATTTAGCCGCTGCCAATGTCATGGCGATGAAGCATGGGTTTGAGCCCTGGTCGAGCTTGTGATATGTGATACTGGTTTTTCCTGGCTACCGGGCTGCTCATCGGGGGTTTCTCTCCATAAGGTGTTCATAAAACAGACACATGTATCATGCTTCTTTGGCTAAGATTTCACACTCTGCAAACATAGTGCTCATACACCTGCAGTCTGTGATGCACAAAAAATACACACACACATGTGTGTGTGTGTGTGTGTGTGTGTGTGTGTGTGTGTGTGTGTGTGTGTGTGTGTGTGTGTGTGTGCGACGTTCAAGTCATGCGTTCAAATACTGTTCCTGATTTTCCGTCCAATTTCAAACTCTTTCAAGCTCCTTGTACTGCTCAGCTAACCTCTCATGTACCGGTAACCAGCAACTTGTGACCCTGCTGCCTATTCTATCAATTTGTAAATTATGCAACCACAATCCTGCCTTCTCAAAAGTAAAGTGTACTAGTCTACTTGTGAAAACACGCACCGGGGCGGTCGGTGGTCTAGCGGTTAAGAGACTTGTCACCAATGCGAGAGGCCAGGGGTTTGAGTCCCACTCGGGGCAAAGAATTTTTCCTTCTCATATGTGGCACCGTTCATTTGGGCGGATCGTGGAGGGTTCTCTCCGGGTACTCCAGCTTCCTCCCCCTCTGCTTTGGAAATATTCAGCTCACAAAATTTGAAAAATAAATGCAATTTTAAATTCCGAAATTTAAATAGCTGAGCTGACCCTTCGCACCATGTGATTGTAATGTGTTTATACCCAGTGTGAGAGAATGCGTGTGATTCACGTGAGTGTGCGTGTTGGGTTCAGTTTGCGGCGCTTTGAGCCGATTCTGGAAATTGGGTAAAGCGCTTTACAATACTCATTATTATTATTATTATTAAAACACACACATGTACATTATCATACCTGGTCTGCCTTCACATTTTCCACGGTGAAATTAAACCATACGCGGAAGCGAGGGTTGCACGTATCCGGACGAATGAAGAGGTCATACTCGTATTCTGTTATGTAGTCCACTCGCCCAAGGTTACCTGGCAACAAGAAGTAAACAAACAGCCTGCCTTGACTCGATTTAACCATTTGATACAAGTCATGGGTAGTTAAAATATGATGGGCTAGCAAAGACTTATAATCACTAGTCTAGCTGACCACCTAAAAAATTGAAGCTAGTGCTTAGCGGGCTTGCTAGTGAGTTTCCCGGGGGAGGGGGGGGTGACAAGTACATATGGACAGTATTGCAATGGCAGGCTAAACTGGTCAGTAATTACTAATTATGATAAATAAATAAAACTACACACAGAGAGACAAAGAGAGACAGAGCGAGACAAGAGAGAGGGGTTCTACACAACAATGAAGAAAAAAAAACTCCACTGGGTTGCACTAGACTCTGTCAAGGAAGTAACATGAAACTAGAAACAAAAACAAAAACCCCTACCACTTTCAAAACAAGCGTCAAAGATGAGATGGCCTTTCCTTGGTTTTCCTGAGTAGTTAGGAGGAACAACAGCAAACTTGTTCACATTTCCCACCACTGGCTCCTCTGTGCTGTCAGATTCACTTCCTGCCATGAAAAAGGAATTGCAATATGTAGAATTAAGTGGACTGTACAAATAACATGCCGCTGTTGTTGTTGTTTGTTGGTTTGTTTGTTTTTGTTTTTTTTAACTACAGTGATTTTAGCAATGGCAACACCACCAGTAATAATAAAGAATAATCATGCTGCATCATGTTTTTCCAGTGATAATATATTCCAGTCTGTATGGCAGTACCAGAGCAGTCTGGCTTGGGATGTGAAGCTCTTCCTTTTGCTTTCCCTGAACATGAAGTTACAACAGTTTCCCCATCTCTACATTCAGTATCATTACTATTATCTATTGCATCGCAAAGTTGAACTCAAAAACTTTCAGTTTTGTTCTTACTACAGACTAAAAATTAGGCCTCTTCAAAAGCTGAACAATTTCACTGTGCTACAAACAGCTGGGGAGGGGAGGGGAGGGGAGGGGAGGGGGCGGTGGGGGTGGGGGGGTGGAGAAGCGGGGACATGGATGATTTTGAACTCAAACGAGTTCAGGACATTCTCTCCGTACTGAAGGTTTACTCCGGAACGCAAGGGGCGTCTGCTTCGGGAAAAAAACCGGCGCAGTATGCCTTTCGGCTTATAACAAACGAAAAAGGTGTACAGGGCATGACATGTTCCTGTTGTCTCTTCTCATCTGTCTTCAGAAACTGGCACCAGATAAAGTACATACATGTACCTACTAGTGCCGCCCTCCAGAGTTTGTTTGACTCAGTGCCGTGCAGCTAAGTAGTGTGCAAAGGCGACAATGCTGCGTCTATAACCTCAATTTTCATTTTCTGAAAGACGCCCTTCAATGAACTTCAACTTCAATGCCGCTCCGTGTACACAGAGTCTCAACGATCGTAATTAGCTGACTGTTTCGGTACCAAGCAACTCTAACAAACCTGAATCCCGTTTGTCGGCCATGTTTTTGCCCCCGACCGGACGTTGTGTGTTCGGCCAAACGATTTTGAGACGGGTTATGCGAATGGCTGATTCCGCCCATGTGACCTATGCCCCGCCTCCTTCAGCGTTCCAGGCAACGCGGGAAACCGGTTGCAGTTTCAGGCGCAAGAGTTCGCTGACACTGTGACGTCAAAAAAGCTTTCACGAGGCCAGTCCCCATGTGGCCCAAAATTGTGACAGAACAAGACACAGACGAGGTCCAGTTTTTGTGCAGCAGAACATTTCAATGAGAAATTGCCCTAGATACATTCAAATACCCGTGTCATTCTTACAGAAATATTTCTCTATCGCACAAACGCTTCCCGCCATTAATTCCCTGCCAGCGTCTACGTTCGCCTGAAGAAGTAGTGCGGATGAAACGCTGACCTTGTTTCGGACAAAATAAAATAACAGCTTAATCAGATCGCATGATTGCCTCTTGATACTTTTGCGTCAGGGTTTCGCGAAAACACTTTTCGTGTCGCCGTAAGAATGATTTCAGATTTATCAGCCTCAGGCTCCTTCACAACGGGATCGATTAGCATCGATTTAGTATAAGTGCGCCTCATTTTAGGGGATTGCCTTCGCACATTCTGTTCGTGTAGATGCGGCGTCCACGTTTGGTTGTATTTTTTAGTTGTTTTCATTCATGTGTCCCTCTATTGCTGTCTTCTGTTTCATGTAAGAACCTACCATATTCAGTTGTGGTAGTTGTCAACCGTTGAATTCCAACGCAACTTTCATTTTTGGTTGGATTCTTTTCGTGTCAAATTCAGAGTAGCAGTGTGTAGTTAGATCATAAGAACTCCAGTAGCTTCGATCTTCCTGACGCCGTCGCGGAAGGGGCTCCCAGATTATTGCCAGCTGCTGATGTTGATACCTTTTTTGGTATCTCATTTTCGGAACGCATTGCTGTGATATTTACAATTTTGAGACAACGCTTCCTGTCCACGGTAAGTGTATTTTTGAGTGTACTTGGACAGTTTTGTTTCAGACGGCCGAGAGAGGCGTGCGCAGACGGCGCGTATGGCAGCGTCAGTCATTGCCGGTGTAGTAAAAGCCGCGGCCTGTGCCCAGCTGAGGACACGGGTTGCGGCATTGTTGCTGTTTTCGTCGTGAAGCCGCGGTTTCCATCCGTCGGACGTTTAAAATTTCAGTTTCAAATATGACTTGTCGCCCGCTGGGTCTGTGTATTCAGTTGTTTTCAGCGTCGTATCACCTGCGCACCTTGTCGTCTGCTCAACTTCGAATTCGCGGCAGAAGAGTGGGCGGGGACAAACGAGTCCACAAGCGAGGCTGCCACGCGCCCACACCTGCCAATTTGGGAGGGAAGGTGGTGTGGAGGGGTGCAGGTCGCGTGGCCGGCGGCACGAACAAAGCCCAGGCAGAACCCGCAAAAGAAAAGTGTCGCGTGCCCCCTGTCCCGATCTTTGCTCGTGCAGAACGAGCTGCCAGGTGAAACGCACAAAGACCTGAGAGGTCTTTCTCCGCGAGGTTTCTTTTTGACACATGCGATACAGGCGTGACCGAGGGTTTAGTTTTACTTTCAACACTGACATTCGCAATTTGCAAGTAAACTTGAAGAATGCCATTCTGTGTCAGTAAACAAAACTACAACCCAGAGACTTGGTTTCTCATACTGGCCCAAATTCATTCCACCACACTTGACTGCAGCAGTGTAGCCGGAATAATGTCCCAGACTGTAACATGACGAATGTGTAGAGTTTTGCCTGTATGTTTGAAAACTTTACCTTGCATGTTAACATTTCTCAGTGAACCAGTCTCCTGTTTTTTTGGAGAGCATACCCATAATCTTCAGAATCACCTGATTTTTAACAGTCACTGTTCTATTTGTTCTGTGTAATTTTGTCAGCTAGATCAGCTTTAAATTGTACATTCCTGTATTGCTCTATCCCCCCCCCCCCCCTGTTTTCTTGTATTCACCATCTGCAAATCTGTCTGAATTCTAAGAAACCACCTTGACTGACCCCCGCCCTCCTCCAGCTTGCTAAAAAATCACACTCATGTCAATGCACACACCACCACCACACCAAACATCCGATACACTGGGCCCCCACCTTCCCATTTTGAAAATTCTGTATCAGTTCTTTTACTGCAGTTACTGTCTTCGTATTGAAAGTAGACTGCATTATTGCTTATAATTTGACCCATATCAAAATGGCGTACTGTCAAGGATTATCAAGGGCTTGTATATAATTATGTGCATGGCCTCATATCGGTGTCAGACATAGGTTTTAGGCCATTTTATTTTTTAAATGTCCAATTGGTTTCTTACCAAGGCAGACAAATGTCCCTGTAATTCCTGTGCCAAAGTGGACAGTATTCAGGACAACTGTCATGCATATTTACAGTCATCCAGGAAATTTGTCCGATAATAGTTTCCACAGATATGAAGGTATTTTTTTCATTTTTCACATTCGGCCTGGCAGAGTTAGTTCACTGATTCATCACATTTTGTATGATATAACTCAGATATGAATCTGTGATGATAACATTTATGAGTGTGTTGGCCGGTGATCACTGATTTGAAGGGCTACTGACTCAATATGATGTATCCTTCAGAGTGCGTATGTACTTATAGCGCCTGGTGAGTGTGTGGAGGGGGTGTGTCAGGAGACTTGAGGGAGGGGGGGGGGGGTCCTTGCTCAGCACTAGAAGGAAAACCGGCAGCATTGTTAATCAATAGTACCGATTTGAGTATTTCAAACTTTGACAATCTTTCTTCGTGGCTTCCACGCGTCGGCTGAAGGGGGGGGGGGTGGTGGTAAGAACGTAATGTATAAACGTGGTCGCTAGCTGAGTCCCCCTCCCCCTCCCTGCCCCCAGCAGCGATCGCCACCCCAGCAACAGCGAGGACAGAAACAGCCAACAAGCAGCGCCGACAGTCGGTAGCAGACGTACGGCATCGGATTGGCAGCCCACCCGACAGCTTGTAGCTAGGGCCGCATTCCCATTGGCTGCTGGGGCATCAGCATTAATTTTCTCCGAGACTGGGAGGCCTAATACTATTTATGCGGAGCTGGAGCCGGCAGCAGTCTCAGTCAATGCCCGCAATAAGCACGGCGTGTTGAGTGCCAGGGTGAAGGACTTGGATCTTTTGGTGACGGACTGCCCGTGTTGTGTGTGCTATACATCCCCGCAGTCAGCAGCCCCGACACAAATCATCGCGCTCGGTGTTCAGAACCCGGACAGAGAGCAGCTGTTGCCACTAGCGTCTGAGCCCCATTAGTAGCGAGCGGAAAGCCGCGATCCCCTCACGTCATACGGCATTGCTGTTGTGCCTCCATCTGCTGCCCGAAGCAGTCGTGGAAATAAACGTGTTTGGCATCATCGTACAGCAAGAGCAGGGTTTTACGCCTTTTCCACTTCAGCCCCACTGTGAGCAGCGGAATTCCTGTCAGTCTGAGACGCAGCGTGTCGCCGCAGCCGGGACCATCTTGTCAGTTCTCAAGTTGTGTGTTTCTGGGGTTTTGTTGAAACCTATAGACACCCTCTTTGAACCGTTATAAGTCTCGATGCAGGTATGTACCTCACACTTCATGATGAGTGGCTGTGAGGAAGCGGACCACTCTTTGTTCCAATCCATGTCTCTTCTCTTTTGTATGCTTCAGTGCTGAGTACTTGGTACCACTGCTGTCTGAGTGTCTTCCCCCCACTGATTTACTGTAGCTTGCTAGTGAATGTGACAATTCTGTGTACTTGCTGGTGGGACAAAGGAAGGCAGCCTCTAGGAGAGGATCCGAACAGTGAACCAACTGGCCCCCAAGTCGGCTGTAAATGGCCCAAAACTGCAGTTATTCTAGCTACCCTTTGTGTGCCCCAGTCATGGTGAGTATGACTGATGTGGTGGTGGTGGAGGGGGTAGGGTTTTCACGTGTGCTGGAGGTGGCGGGTTCACTCTAGTCTCACATCAAATGATCATCGCCTTCATGCATTAGTCGACATCTGGCCATGGGGTGTGAGTGCTTGATCCTTTCAGTTCAGACCAGGTTGATCCTTTCAGTTCAGACCAGCCTGTCGTCCCCGTAATGGTTTCTGTTGCATTGACTTCATTATGATTTTCTCCTTGTTTCCTCGGTTCTGGGATTGAGTCTGTCCTTCAGTTTGTCCGTCCGTCACAGCTCCGTGACGTGACGTCAGTCGTGAACAGTACTCGGCATGGCCCGCCCTCCAGGCCCGTTGTGCATGTTTCCCCAACGCAATTTTTTTTTTCTGCTTCTGCCTCCATCCTTTTTAAATCAGGCTTTTCTAGCACCACCTCTTTGGCTTTGGTTTTTACAGCACCGGTGATCGTACCTAACCTTTTCTCATTGGCAACCTTTTGGGTCATTTTGGGTGTGTGTTTGCCAGTTTATCACTATTTTGTAATCAGTAACCCAACATGCAGATCTTATTTTAGTGCTGTCTGTGTATCCGTAAGGCCACTGGGGTACTTTCCACCAGTGGACAGTTCCTTGATTTTGTGTGTTCTGTATGACTTTATTCAGTTTGTGTATCTTGTTTCCTTACAACGTCTATATTCCTAACACATTACTTACATTGTTCCAGTGCAAATGTACTGCTACGCGCTCAGAGCAGTTTACGCCGTATCTGTCTATTCTTGTCAGTTTCTTGTGGAGTGTTCAGTTTCCATTACTAATTCTGTGTTGCTGCTGGAATAGTTGCCGCTCTCTTCTCGCCAGTTAATCGATATGGCAGAGAGAGACGGCCCAGTATGAATCATCGCGCGGCGCTCTGCCTTTGTTCGCTGCACCGGGAGATTGCAAACCCGCCGTATTATTAGCGCTGATCAAAGAGAATGGTTAAGTACTCGTTGCTATGATTAGCAGACAGATGAAGTTATGATAGCGCGGATTAAAGCTATCTAGATACAGAAGCAGAAAGAGAGAATGTTTACGTGGCGCCGTATCGCAAGCTTATGACGCGTAGTGATGTAGTTTTTTTATTGGATGAGCAAGTTCCGTTTTTCAGGAAACGTCAGATAAAATCTATGATCCGTGTAACCTGCTGAACGAAACTGACGGCTTCCTAGTCTGAACTGGAAAAAGTAGGTTGGAATGTCGGAATTATGTTTCTCTCTCTGTACCTAATTGCCGCGGTGCTCACAAGTTGTGTAATTACTTTCGCGAAAGGTCATTAGTATTATTATTACTTCTGTGCCGTGCGTTTCATCGCAAATTATTTCTACATTGCGGCTGGGTAGACTTTTGTAGTTCACACCCTCTGTAACTGGCGACCATATGGCGCAGTACAGCACGTTTGTGAGAGACTCATTGGCATCAGGTTCTCTGTGCCGTGCCGCACTGGCTCTGCCTGGTCTTGTTTCTAGGCTAAACAGCCTATTAATCAGACATTCCAGAATAGTGTTTCGTAAAAACCGAAAATGTTAGTAATTTACGAAAAGATACCCCCTGGTTCGTTTTCGACATAGGCCGGACTGGCGTGCAAGTGCACTATTGAGAAAAGCGTTGTGGTTCCGGCAGTTTCGACGGAGACCGATACCGAGCGAGCGGTGGTTTCAGTTTGTGGCCGTCCCTTCAGTTCAGAATTACACGACTCTAGTTCACTGACGGCGTCAGACGAAACCGGACGGCTTACGCGTGTAAAGCTGAAAAAGAGATTATTTATAATTAATTATAAGCATCGTAATACATGTACTTATGTTTATGTATATATATATCTGTCAGACATGCTCGTACTATACAGTAATCTTTTTCATCAGTTCAGTTCGTGGGCAGTAGATAGGTACTGTTAAAAAAAAAAAAAAAAATTGTTCTTTATTTAATTTTAGCTGAAGCCAAACTTGCTAACGTTTACCCCTCCCGTTCCACAGATCACACTGGGCGAAACCATGATCGACCCATCGTCACACACTCAAGTGGGCGGGGGTGGAGTGGTCACACAGAACGGGACCACGTCCCCCGTGGGTCTGCCAGACGACAGCGTCAGCAAGACCAACTTGATCGTCAACTACCTGCCACAGACCATGTCCCAAGACGAGATCCGTTCTCTCTTCGCTTCCATCGGAGAGCTCGAGTCCTGTAAACTCATCCGCGACAAACCCACAGGTGAGGAGCACGTCGATTGTATTGTCGGTCTTATCGATGTCGTCTTTTTTTTTTTTTTTTTTTTTTTCTTTTTTTTTTTTTTGGGGGGGGGGGCTACATGTTCTCTCTCTCTCTCTCTCTCTCTCTCTCTCACGCGCACACACACACACACACACACACACACACACACACACACACACACACACACACACACAATGAAGCCCGAACTTAACTTCAGTGTCCGACAGCCGCTACCGTCCTGGCACACAGTACCGGTTTACCTATGAATGTTTCCCCAGGTCATCTGCACTGATGCGTACATTGTCCGGTAACAGGCTTTCGCCGCATTTGACTCACGGTCGAGTGGACAGAACTTATCTTGTTGCCCTTTGTCCGGGAGGCTAGACTAGCGGCCACCACTGTTTCCCCCCAAATTCGGGGTGCGCGTGGCCCCTTTGTGAGGTGTGGGGTCCTCGTGCCAGCTGGCCCAACACGGCTGTAGCGTAATAAGGGGCTGGTAGTGGCAGCTGCCGTCAATATTGTTTGATGGGCCGGCTGCTAGTCAGGACAGGTAAAATATGCCGTTCGCCTGGGTTCACTTAAGGGTACGTGTATTTCACACCCCGTTTCCTGCGCCTCCCGTCACAGTAAATTCAGCCCCCTCCCCCGATCCCACCACAGATCCAATGTGTCTTGACTGAGTATCCCCCCACCAGCCTCTCCCCCAGGCAAGCTGATCGAGGAGGATTACAGTTTATTCAGTTAAGTCGTTGTTTACAGTACTCCAAGGGATTTGCTTGGAATGATTTCCTAGCGCGCCGGTGAACGAGGTACGAGGAGACTCTTTGCCAAAATGGGCCGTTACTTAACGGAGGAAAGTGGTTAAGAACTTTTTCAGCTTATCGCCTTCGTCTGGATGTGGTAAATTGAACCGGCTCCTGATCATTTCTGAAAGTGAGTGCGAAGATGCTGAAATCGTTTTTGAAAGTTAGTGCGAGTATGCTCAAGTCGTTTCTGAGAGAGAGTGCGAGTATGCTAACGAAATCTCTCTCTCTCTCTCTCTCTCTCTCTCTCTCTCTCTCTCTCTCTCTCTCAGTGTAGACAGTACAGTATTGTGTGCAGCAGAAATCCTTTTTTTAAGACCTCCCCATCTGCCGCGCAGAGGCAAGTCCAATCGATAGCGGGTGCGTCCATAGGGGGAATTGGTTACACAAGGATCGAATGGCCCAGTTCTGAAAATACCTCGCCAGCAGCACCGCTCAGTCTTCTGCCTGCTTCCCGGCACTGACAAAATCATTGATCGGAATGCGCGACTACAGACATGAGGCCAGACGAGAAAGAGGAATAGCCCACACGGCCGCCTGGGATTACGGCCAGGAGAGTCGGAGAGAGGGATGGATGCCCGTGGGGGGGGGGGGGGGGATTGAGAGGGGAGGGATCAGTTCAAGTTGTGTAGATTAGGACAGAACTGATAAGGCCACCACACTGATGAAAAAATACGATACTGGTGACAACGGTAGCACAGCATTTGTCTAATCGGCATATGTAACGGTCAAATTTGTAGCTGTTTATTGTTCGGGAAAGTAGCGAGGAACAATTAAAAGAGCTGATTCCTGAAGCCGGCAGTTTTCACACAGAACAGTCTACAGACAGAACAGCTTCTTCTGCCGACGTTTACGTCTAAAATTTCGTTTGTATCTTCCATGTGTCAGGTTTTATTTCGAGATGCCAGTTCGGTTTGAAAACAAAGGTCTGGGAGGATGAACTTGGTCTTATCGTGTTTGGACGACGTGTTCTGTGTGAATCGTCCTGCTTGAAGAGGCCGACGTAAAAGGTCAGGAAGTACTGTCGGCAGAGCCGTTAAAGAGAGGCAGACACTGTGCACACTGGAGTGTTGTGTCAATAAACGCGTTACCGCACTGCCGGTCCTGTTAGAAGTGGGTGGGAAAATAGTCCCCACCCAGACGTAGAAATCAGTTGATGGGTTATTTCTCCCTTTCTTTTACAGCCCCCGTAATTGACGTATCAATTGCTCGTTGTCGATTTTTGTGTCAGCAGAGACACCGAGAGAAAGTTCAGTGGGCCAGCTAGTTCAGGCTGATCATGATCATGTTCACAGTTGTAACTAGACTGCCACGTGACTGATTGGAATGGCTGAAGGTTCATTGTCATTGGCATTTTCACACACACACACAGAGTGAGCTAGAAATCCAGCGGTACTTCTCGCCCCCCCCCCCCCCCCCCCCCCCCGCACCATCTGTGCAGCGTTTGCGCGGTGCGCTGAGCGGCATTGTTGTGTAGGCAGATGGAGCGACAAGCCAGTAACAGCTGGGACGCCCATCAGCCGCAACTATCCCTCTCTCTCACTTCCAGCGTCAGTCGCCATGTTACAGCAATGCTAGGCAGCCAGTACTATGCTTTATGAGTGTATTAATCAATGGCCACGCGCCCCGTCTGTTGTTACTAATGGTCGTGCTGCCTGCCCTGTCATCACGTCAGCGGCCGGGTTAGCCATACCGAGGGGATTCGCGCCGTCTCACGTTCTGGGCATTTCTGTTGTTAGCAAGCCGGCTGTCCTAACTCAGTCAGTGAACTGATCTTTATGGGACTGGACTGGTGCATGGATAGGAAATACATGTAGGCTGTGATTCAGCTAGGAGCCAACAGATCCCGTTCGCTGTAATACATAGATGTCACCCCAGGCGACTAGGCCGGCCATATTGCCGTTTTGATATCTCTATATGCACATAATTTAGTGCTGCCAAGAGTGACCCCGCTGGCCCTTGCCGCCAGGTTCTCGTACGGCCGGACTTGGCAAACAAATGTGCAATAAAGTCACGTGATCGGAAAACAAATCTCAAGAGAAAATGTGTATAATGTATCTGTTGGGTTCGCCGCCAGCACAACACAACCGTATCCCCAGCGCTTTACTGACTAATGCCTGTTTATTGAATTGCAGCCGCAATGCCGGTTGTGTTTGGCACAGTAACACTGATCTGGTGCACGTGGGAGCCGTCTGCCCCAAAGAGACAGTCGGGAATGCCAAGCCTCTCTCTGCTGTTCTTTAGGCCCATTCTTTTCCCTGCTCCTGTATTCCCGCCCGTGTCAGTTTGCCTACACAGTGCACCTAATTGTGCCCATCTCCGTAAACAAAGTCTGTTTGCTATTAGAATGATTTCGGCACTGAGTCTGCGTTTGCACAGGTAGCTGTTGATTAAGGTTTGCTGTATGTCTGTGGCCAAACTCTGCTGGGTTTGTAACATTTGTGGGTTTTGCTATCACACTTTGTGAGGTGCGCCATTTTAGCATCATTTCACTGCACCATAGATTTTGGTGCCACTTGCTTAAAAAAATCCTGAACTCAGAGAACGGAAAGCTTCCAACTCTTTGCGCGTGTTAGCTGTTAACCTTTTTCTGCGTTCTAAAATGTATACCAGTGGCTGGGTTTTTTTAACAGATGATAATTTTTCCTATGGCGCGGAATCCCCACTGGTAACTGAGAGGGCTGTGAGCGCCTTACAGAGGTTATTAATATAAGGATACAAGATAAAATACGTGTATGGGGGGGGGGGGACAAAACAGGACGGACGCACACGCACGCACACACACACACACACACACACACACACACACACACACACCCCGACCGGTACAAGGCTGAGAACCGGTAAGCCGCCAGGCAGTCACTGTACAGTCATGTTCGCGTGTTTCCAGTTACTGCAGGCAGTGCTGTCCATCAGTAGCGGTGAGTTTATCAGCCTCACTACAAGGTGTTATCAGTACCGGATTGATAAGCCACTGGATGTACTCTCTTGCCCCATTATTACCCTCTCCCCCAAAGTGCCGCCAGGCCGTGAAGGGCTCACGGCTCACCTTTTAGCGGTGGTAGGGTCAAAACATTTGGCACCAGTGTCGTGCCAGTGGTGTAATGGTGACCTGTGGTGTGTCTTCCCTATCGGTTATCACTGTGCCTGCATGAGCTGCTGAATGGGGTAATGTTTGTTTTCCCTGGGGTGGGTGTGTTGGAAGCGTATCCACATGGCAGGCTCTAGCGGGATGCGGCTGTTGTGCCAGTGAGTGAGTCACATGAGCAGTAAAATGGGAGGTGAATACAGAATGCAACAAGCAGCATACGTGTAGAACGGAGCTGTGGGGAAACAGTGTGTAACAAGCGCTAGAAGTAGAACTCCATGGTGCTGGCATGGTGACCAATCTTGAAAATTATACTTATAATAAATAATTTATGAGAACAGAAGTGACCACTGCAGGAAAAGTCTACCCCTTGCTTCTCAGTTGTGGGATTTGTCACTGGTCTGATGTGACTGTCTTGTTTACATCCGTCAGTTGTAATATCACCCGATCTCTGTTTCTCTGATTCAGGATTAGTGAGAATCAGTTTTTGACTGCCTGCTGGAGGGAGCCTAATGGGCTGATAAAGTTCTAACAGCTGTGTTGATTGGTTTTGAGTGTCCTTTTACTAATCGCAATTTAATATGACTGTATCCTAAGAGGAACAAGTATTGCTGGAGTGTTCTCAATGGAGTTGGTATCAGTTATGGCATCGTAAGATGGAGATATCGAGTATCGTCTTACTGATATGATCGTATCACAAGATGAATAAATACTGAGTGTTGTCCTACAAGCGTTAGTAAGATAAACAGAACAAATACCTGGAGCCGGGAAGAGCAGAAAAACATGTTTTTTGACATCTTGAGTACTGGCAGCTTGAGCAGTGTGGTGGAAAATTGGATAAGGGGAGTGGAAGGGTGGGATCTGGAAACTGAGATTAGGGGATGCCACACACTGTATAGCGGGAATTCTTGTTTCGTCTTAGTTACACTTCCACAGCCAGCTCAAAGTCTGACTCATATCTACAGCATTAACACAATGCACGTGTTTGGCTAACATTCTTTGATGTGCACTTGGCACCAGCAGATTGAATGTTTTAATCATTTTGTTTTCTTTCTTTCTTTCTTTCTTTCTTTGGGGGGGGGGGGGGGGGGGTAACACATTCACCAACACCAACAGCAAGACCTTCTCCTGCACTTGCCCAGGGATGGCAGTTGGCAGCTTTATTTGAAAGTGCTGCACTGATTCAGTGATTGTCAGTACATGCATGCAGATCGAGGTTCAGATCCGTGAGAACTATAATAGGACAAGTGTACAGCCTTGCCACGAAAGGATAGGACATTTGCCTTGAATATGTTTACCGTGGCACAGAAATGATGGGACATAGTTATGTCCACCTGCTTCAGAAAATAACCGGACATTTCAAAAATGAATCTATGACCGATGTGTGACGCGGATATGAAGCTCTGTAATGTGTTAATGTGTGTTTGAGTCCCAATGTCACCGACTTGTCAACAGCTTCCCAGCAACACTAAACCTATATGTTACCTTTGTGTTTACCAGGTCAGAGTCTTGGCTACGGATTTGTCAACTACAAAAGGGTAGAGGACGCTGAGAAAGCGATCAACACACTGAACGGCCTGCGACTGCAAAACAAAACCATCAAGGTGGGTTGGTCACTTCACTGTCAGCCTGTCTCACTTCTATTCTTCCCCTTCCAAACACAGCCAATAGCAGCATAACTTCTTCAGTTGTCACTAGATCCTTAACATTTCTTGTAATTGCATCATATTATTTTAGCCTATGTTTTATTAATTTGGTAACGGGAATATTTGCATCATACGTACATATTGTTTCCTTTTCATTCTTTGTATTCAAATATTTTTATAAATCAAAATTGATTTTGGAGCAGTAGATTTACCTTACTTTTTTTTTTCCTTTAGCAGTCATTTCTATTTCAGTCACTTTATATTTAACTGTTGTGTTGTTTCAATTTCTTATTTGACATTGCAAATTTGGGTGAGAAAATCAAGTTTGCAATGAAATCATGGGATGAAAAAGTCACACCTCCAAGTCCAAAATGTCAGTGAAGGATTTAGTTTCTCCTCTCTAACAATGCTACACTGGTAATACACTGTCTCTAGTTATTCTGCAGTTATTCGCTTGAGGAATGTGGAATCTGTCTTTTAATTTGACAATTTGTCGCTGAACATCTGTTGATATTTTGCCAGTTTTATCCTTAATTTGCCCCGTCCGTTCTGTAGAGTTTTTGTTCTGCTGGTTCTTGTTCGACTTCCAGAGTAATGGCCAGACTGAAATTCTTGGAGGGGTTATAGATACCAGTGGGTTCTTGATAGAATAGTGAGAAGATTTGTGCATCATAATGTGGGAGAAGATCTGACAAAAACTGTCATGCGTGCATGTCAAATCTGGCAGCAAGTCAGACATGTACACCTACACTTAGGTGAAATGCTGATTTATACAATTATTGTTATTAAATTAGTGTCACCTGGAATTTCACAAATGGATTGATCATATTCAAAGTCGTTTTCTTGGGATGCAGCGATCGTCAAATGCACTCGCCCGCTCGCTTTCGCTACCAAAAATACCGTCGGGCGAGTGAAAGCTCCGGTAGCGGTAGCCCGAATGGCGAGCAGGAATTCTGAGATGAATCAGAACCTAGCAGCCACTCCGGCTTCCAGAATTTTTTTCGGGCTACCAGTTTTGTGCAGGGCGGTAGCCCGAATGGCTACCATGGTCCTGACACATTTGACGATCGCTGGGGATGGGGTGAAAATTTACCGGGATATCGACGTTGACTTAAAGAAAACAAGGTACATGTAATATGAGTCAGTGTTAAAACGAGAGAGAGACCCTGACATCACTTAAAAAAAAAAAAAATCAATATTTCCTGGTAACAGATGGCCAGTGCTTTTTTTTTTTTTGTTTTTTCTTTTATTTTCCTGGTTCGTTATTTATTTATTATTCAATATTCATTCTTTTGCAATATGTAATTTACTTTTTCCTTTCCGTCCAGCGTTTTCCTATTCATTAAGTTATTTATCTATTTATTTATTTCCCTGTCCTTTTCAGCGATTAGTTCATCATTTTGTTTTGCATTTTTACAAGTCTTTGTTGGTTTTCAGGTGTCTCTTGCTCGACCAAGCAGTGAGAGCATTAAGGGCGCTAACTTGTATATTAGTGGCTTGCCAAAATCAATGACACAGTTGGACTTGGAGAATCTCTTTTCTCAGTCTGGGAATATCATTACTTCAAGAATTCTATATGACCAAACGACAGGTACCTAATTTTGAAATCTCGATTATACCTTGTATGACTTACACCTTGCTGCGGAACATGCCTTGATACATCAGATTCTTCTTGGCGCAGTGAAATGAAACCCTCTGAAACCCTCAACCCCATTGTGGGAAAAATTGTGCCATCATTTGGTTTATTGTGCATTTTAGTTCTGAATTTTATTTGGATTTTACTGTTTGATTTGTTTTGGTAGCAGTCTTTGATCTTTCAAATAAACTCTTCTCATAACGACAGAAACCTAAAAATTTGGTTTGTATCTTAATTCCAAAGTACCAGAGACAAAAATATGCAGTTCAGAGTGGAATGTTGCCACGAAAAATTGTCCACACGTCGACAAGAAAGGACTGATGTATCGAAGAGTGTGACATGTACTGATGATATTTATGTCTGTTTTTGAAGACAACATGACTCACACAACTTCACAAATCTTTCTAGGTGTCATATGCAAGGCCCAGTAGTGAAAGTATAAAGGGTGCTAACTTGTATATAAGCGGCTTGCCAAAGTCAATGACACAGCAGGATCTCGAGAAACTGTTCTCTCAGAGTGGGAAGATAATTACCTCCAGAATTCTATATGATACGAACACAGGTCAGAAGGCTTTCTTTCCTCTTTCTTTTCTGCATGATCATCGAGTCTGCTTTTTTTTTTTTTTTACTGCTTTCTGTTGAAACAGTTTTTATGCCCGTTTACCAAACAAGTTTAACGTTCTGCCTTGGTTTTTTTGTTCCTTTTCATTTCTTTTATTGCATCGTTTTGGTTAGTTTCCTTGTTTGTTTCTGATGATTTTGTGAGTAAGGATTTTTTTTTTCTGTTCGTCCCACAGTTTGGTTTTTCCATGCGCAGTATGAAGTTTAGTTGTGGAGCTTTGTTGGATTCTGATGTTTCTAGTTTGCTTCTGTTGAGTTTGGTCCATACAAGTTGTCAACTAACGTGCATGACAATCACACTTCCTGTTCCGTGTTGGTTGCATCGTTTATAAAGTCACCAAAGTGAAAGAAATCCAAAAAAAAAAAAAAAAAATCCCGTCTATTTGTGGAAAGCACAATCGTGGCGCCGAATTTAACCACTTCGCTTCAGTTATCTGTTCTCTGTTTCTCGGCTTCTGTTGCTGCCATTCTATGGCTGTCCATTTTTGTTTGTTACACGGATAACTCATTCTGGTTGGTCAGAATTATTCATATGTGCACTAGCTGCCATCGACTGTACAGGAATAGAAAAATTGTTCTTACTGTCCTTTGAAATGTAGATAGGGTAGGCTGACAACGGGATGATAATGAATAATTCAGATATGCTGCGGCACGTTTGCTGGCAGTCATTGCAAATACAACAATCCAGTTTTCAGTTCACAGTCTGCTACATTAGACTAAGTGGTTTTGCAAATGCCAGAGAACAGTTTTGAGTTGTTTTGTTTTGTGAGGCAACACCTCTGAATGTTAGACTTTTCCCCCCCTCTCCTCTCACAGTGCATTTGACTCTGTCGTTGATGCTCTTCGATCTCTGCAGTTCTGCTCGTAGGCTTCCCTTTTTTCTGTGGAGTATTTTAGTCAGAATGGCCGGCAGTTTGATGTGTCTATGTTGTGGTTTTGTTTTGTTTGGTTAAGTGTAAAAGTTGGAAATTTGTATATATATATGTATATATATATATACACATCAGTATTTCACACAGTGGAAAGCTGGAACTTTTTCATTATGTACACCAGTACTTGGATTATGTGGGCCTTGTGTTGATACCGTATTTGCATCATCAAAATTTGTAGATACATCGACAAGTGATTAGCAGTCTGTGAAATTTACATGCACTTCTTTTTTGTAGGACTGAAGACATTCAGCAAAATATCACACAAAATTTGCATGCTTCTTTATTTGAGCCATGGTCATGTCTGTTTTTCTATAGATGTATTCCCTGTACTGTACATAATGAAAATGTTTTTTTTTTTTTTTTTTTTTTTTAAGTGGGTGTTTTGTGCACATTGGTATCAGTACATGTTTTGATGTCAAGTGTTGTTTTGTAATTGCAATCAGTATTGAATTTTTGTAATGAAGGTAAAAAAAATTTTCTGAAGCAGTTTTTTAAAAGTAAAATTTTTCATTGTCAGTTTAATGAAACAGTTAACTCAGAGTTTTTGTTTTTTTAAGCAGAACAGGGAGTGTCTGAGCACAGTTTTTGTATGGCATTTTCAGACCAGATTCACAAACTTCTATTCGTAAAAGGGGGTGGTCGTTATGTTGTTTGTTTTTTTTTCAATAAAACTGCCTTCAAACGGATTCCGGATTTCCCGATCTTGTGTTTGGTGGGCACTGTGACCCACATGGAGACCTTTCATGCTGTTTTATATTGTGTATTTGTGACAGTGCTTGAATGAAATGGACCTAGAACTGTGAGGTCACACCTAGAGATCCATTCACAACCTTCCCGTTCCCCATACCCCTTGTTTTACCTCAATTCCTGGAAACACCTTGACCACTAGCTTGAAAGCTTTTCAGCTTGCTGCCACTAACATAGAGACGTTAAACGGGCTGCTCTCATTCTGTGCCCAGTTTTGCCTTAACCATCCTCCCCTGTCACCCCCGCTACTTGCACAAGTCAACTCAAAAGCTGTGCTCGCATTTCCTGTGGAACAAGGTCTTCTGACTTCATGTGAGGGGTTGTTTGGTAAATGGTTTTTACAGAATAAATGAACACTTTAGTGGACAGCATTTGTTAACATCAACGATGGAGTATGATTGTGTTGGTTCCAGCTGGAGTGCATGTAGCTGTGTACGATATGCATCTGTACTACTGGTATTTGAAAATCAGGAACATCTTTCCAGAACAGTTGGCCTATTTTCCAGTTTTAATCTCTTAACATCTGCATCAGACAGTTATGGCAGAGCAAATGCGAAAACCATGCTAAATTAAAGACTACGCACATGCATACCCCCCACCCCCCTCACCAAACAAACAAAAAAGAAAGAAAAAGATGTAAAGAAAGATGAAGATGGTGCTCCAGCTGGATCCAACATTTGAAATAACATGTCAACAAGCCACCGTAAGAAGTGATCCAAGATGGATGACATGACTTCAACTTGAGGCCTCTGGGCCCATTGCTGTGTTACAGGCCTGTCGAAGGGCGTGGGATTCATACGCTTTGACCAGCGGGTAGAGGCGGAGCGAGCCATACAGAAGTTCAACAACCACATACCGGACGGCTGTATCGACCCCATCACGGTCAAGTTTGCTAACTCCCCCAGCTCCTCCAAGAACCTGTCGACCATGACACCCTTGGCGCTGGCCACGTACCTGTCCCCCACGCGACGCTTCTTCGGACCCATTCACCACGCAACTGCCACCAGCAGGTTCAGGTACTGACCGTAGCTTTTGTTTTTCTGGATGTCTTGTCTCCTGCTCATTTCATTTGCCAGCTGGTGTGGATAGACTCAGACACCGATACATGAAGCAGCATTTGCTTATCTGGGCGTCCTTTCACTAATGGATATACTGAGCAAGATTTTACTTCTCAGGGCATGCCTGTCTTTCGTGTTACTACCATTTGTTATGTGTCAGATGACATGGCCATGTATCACATTTACAAAAATGCAGCCTAACTCCTGAATTAAGTCGATAGACGACTCCACTCAGCAAGCTCCAAGGCCAGAGCCACGCCCCTTTCCTCCGCCATGTAGTGGCAAAATGCAGTACATCTGTGATGTCATTTCATGGGAAAGGGGGAGATTTCAAGATGACAGAGATTGATGTAATGGTCTTTTTTCCTCAAATGACATCAGTGGACTTATTGCTTTGTTGTCGTTCTGAACACAAGTTCTTGGTGTGATGACACTTTATAGGGCTGCTAAGGATTTAATTGTTTTCTGACAGTAAATGAATGTATTGGTTATATCTTGATGTACACAGGTACTCGCCTCTTGAGCCTGGCCTGCTGCCCAACACTATCATCCCCCCAACCCTGACCACAGCAGCCGCTGCTGCCTCCAATGCTGCTGCCACCCCGACGGCCCTCAACAGCACAGGCTGGTGCATCTTCG
The DNA here is from genome assembly GCA_018292915.2 of Batillaria attramentaria. NCBI lineage: Eukaryota > Metazoa > Mollusca > Gastropoda > Batillariidae > Batillaria > Batillaria attramentaria. Next base: position 824,617 of record JACVVK020000098.1, read on the forward strand.
TCTACAACCTGGCGCCGGACACCGAGGACAGCGTCCTCTGGCAGCTCTTCGGGCCATTCGGGGCGGTGCAGAGTGTCAAGGTCATCCGCGACTACACTTCAGGCAAGTGCAAGGGCTTCGGCTTCGTGACCATGACCAACTACGAGGAAGCTCTGGTGGCCATCCAGAACCTGAACGGCTTTACACTGGGGAACCGCGTACTGCAGGTGTCCTTCAAATCCAGCTGTCGGAAACCATAGACTGACACCCGATCTTGCGCCTCACAAGATGGCTGTGAAAGAGGAACAATGGTGGAGCAGACGTAGTTTGTAAGTCACTGATTGGTGGGAATGATTGACTTTTGATCATTTCTTTGCTCCAGTCAGTGAACCAATGGGTAGATGGATGGGATGGCTGGATGGACTCATAGTTGACAGGACGGGACGGCATTTGTGATGCAAACTCAAGATGCTAGCTGTCTGGAGCTGCACAAGTGATGTATGTATGTGTTGCTTGGCTTGGCTGTGAACTCGGACGATGTTAGGAACCATTCATTCCGACCACCATCTTTCCTTGTCTGTCCCCCCCAGCCCCCAACCCCCCTAGATCATGCAGCTTCATTCTAACTGCCAGTGCATGCACTTCATTGGTTGGTTCACTCGTGTCATTTCATTGGTCAGTTGGTTTTGTGCGTTCATTAGTCAGTTACTCTTGTCCATGTCAGTTGAATCAACAATGTTTCTGTTTCCACTTCTGAGACGTGCGGAGAGAGGTCAGGGATCCTTTGCTGTATTTTATCTTTATTGGTCCTCCCGATCGTTTTGACGCACAGCACCAGTGGTTCATTCAACTGACAGGATTAGCTGGTCGACACGTTTCCAAGCTTGTCATTGTTCTGTCAATTTACATGCTTCCATCTCATTGGTTGGTCAGCAGGCAATTCACGCATTTCATCGTTTGCATTGTATTGGTTCCTGTTTGCTGCATCTATTGGCAGAACTGTCTTGTCTTTGCATCATATCTGCTGGACCTGTCCTCATCTACAACCAGCATGTTATTTTCTACATGCATGAGAGAACAAAAGAATCCATGTCATTGTACAAGGGTCAAACCATTTATGCATAATCCACTCGACACGCGTCAAAGAAAACCACAAGATATTCAAATGTAAGGGTTCTTTACAGGTCATGTTTATATTCATGAAGTGACACTTTAGCCTCGTAGCGGTTTTAAACCCTGCAGTACCTTTTACAACACCTAACACATCTTTTTGAAAAGTGTAGTTACCATTTCAGTTGTAGCAAAACAGTTATTGAAATCCAGTTACCTTTTTGTGACATTCAAACACCAAAACGTTTATGAACAAAGTGCAGGGAAAGGAGATCCCTGTTTTTTTCCCTTTTTTTTTCTTCTTTTTTTTTTCTTTTTTTTTTGACTGTGGGGAGAATCTCATCATTTGGTCTGGCTATATATTTTCTTTGGTCCTCTGTGTCCGATAATAACTTATTGATGTTCTGTTTTTCAGTTTCCCATGTATATTTTAGTTGTGTATTTACTTGATTGTGTTTTATCATGCTAGATTTCTCAGTGTTCTAGACCTGTTTGTGAATATGGTATTGGCGTAATTTATGAATGATTGTGGGAAGTTTGTGTTTTCAGTGCACGTAGCCAGCGCTCAAGTTTTATATATTCAGTATTGTTATCATATTGTCCTATTGCTTTTTGTTTTATCTTGACCACAAAGTTTTTCGTGGTTTATTATTAAATTTCGTTAAATTTCAGTTGTGTTTTCTGTTGTTTTTGTCTTCAGCATGTATCTTGTTTGGTTTGGGTTTTCGTTCCTTTCACCCTCACTGTTACCTTGAGTTTGGTTGTTTCGTGTTCATTAACAATGTTGCACTGTGTGTAGTCTGGGGGTCAGGCCCACAGTTCGTACAGCCTCTCATCTGAAGTGCATGAGACGCGACACTAAAAAAGAGACTGGGAGTTAAGGTTTCACCCTACTCTCATTTTGGAGAAGAAAAAAAAATGAATATGCGCCATGCATTTTGGATCATTTGGTGTTTGTAACTGTCATAACTTTTGTTGACTTTGACCTTTGGTTAGCGTGAGCGTGTCCCCCCTCCCCCGAACTGTTTGATTGCTGTACTGTGTTTTAGTTTTTGACTGCCAGGCTGTGTGTACATGTATCTGGCCGGGCCGCATGTTGCACGTGCCGGCATGTGGTGACTGATAGTATCCCAGCTGACCTCTCACCATCAGCGTGTTCAGTTTGTATTCCACAACTAAACACAAGGAGATTTTAAAAAAACGTTTTCACCTGAGGCACAACGTAGAAGTCATTCAGTGGCGGAGGCGATGTCACGGTCGACTGACTTCGGGGGGGTATGTTTAGTACCAAGTGCCGAGGGGATCTCTCTATCTGTAGTCGGTAGTGATTGTTGACTTTACATGACTTATATTTAGATCATAAAGACTGTCTTCAACCTGGAGCAGAGTGCCTGTACAGGGGTCACTTTTACCACTAGCCTTGAGGGGCAGTTTGACGACTGACTTCACTGCACAACACTATACTACACTATACGGTGAGCGGGAGGCAGGCCTGCATAAGCCAGACTTTTATGCGCGCCTCCCTCCCATCCAAGTCGACACATTATGAGAGAAATGAAGAAAAACTAAGTTTAGAATATGCTGATTTTTTTAAAGTGACTACAGCAAATACATCGGATCTTCCAGTGATGCAAAATACTGTTGAATTTAACCTTTTTTGGAGTGAGTTTTTTCAAAATGATGTTTAAAGGTCACATGACTCTATTTGTGTAATGTTGGGATATTTCCAAGGAAACTTTACAGGTTTCCCATGACTTTTTTAACCCCTTAATTGTCAAGCTGTTTACGTCAGTGTCATTTTTGAAGCCATATCTGTTTGATCTCATTTCTTGGCCATGATGCTGGTGATGTTGTTGGCTACTTTTGACCACAGTTTGTATTCAGAACATTCCTTTTTGGCGTATTTATTGGGTATCTTTTGATTCAGTCACTGTGCTCATTCAATTAACCATTTTTGCTCGCTGTCTACTCGCGGTGTTTACTGACTGCTTCACTGGCAATATGATAAATTTTGGATCAAAGTGTGTACAGTGACAATTGTACAGGAGACAAGATTTGCTCGCACAGCGAGCTGTTTTGTGAGCTGACGCAGCAAGTTAAAGTTTTGTAAGTTGAGAAATTCAGCAGTAGACATCTCTCTGAATCATTTGCTAACTTATTAACGTAGTCATTTCAGTTAGGTGCTGTCCATTTAATTACGAATTCAGATTGAAGAGAAAACACTCGTCATCAAGCTTTATGCTTTGTTGGGTTTGAATTTTTACAGCTCAGTGTTTTAGATGAGCTTCAAATCAGTTTTTGGCGGCTTTGTTGGAATCATTTAAAAACTTTTATTGTTCTCTGAGAACCAGAACAGTAAGTTACTCCTTTCCCGCAGTTCAGTTTCTTCTGTCAGGTAGATGTGTAATCCACATGTTGGCCACATTAGGCCGTGCGATATATGCAATTCTCTTCACATGCGGTATTTCCCATTTGTGGAGAAGTCCAGTCATTGAGTCAGTGTAGTACTGTCCGTGTCTTCTACAGCATTCTCTTCTCACACTTTCTGTCTGTCTGTGTGTCTGTGCCGGAGCGAGGCACGGCATGGTCAGTGTATTGACTGTCCGCGGTGTCCTGTATTTTCTGCCTGGCCTTCAACTGCTTGTTTCTCAGTGACAGTGAGCTAAAAGATATGTCGACCGTCATGTGACATGTTGCCACTTGCCCCTTAGCCCCTCTACACCTAGAACTGGATGCCACATTCTGCCTCCGCTTACTCGCACATGTGCGCCCCCTCTTAGTCCTCCTAACCCCCCCCCCCCCCCATCCTCCCTTCCCACCCCCCTGTCTCTGTCCCCGCTTGCCTGAAATGAAGATCTAGTCATTTCCATCCCGCTGGTCTAGTCGTCTTCTGATATTATGGGTACATCGCTGCTGATACCAGATTTTACGTGGATGGATGTGTTGACGTCAGCGTTCGTCCGTCAGTTTTTGTTCGGGGTGGTGTTGTGACGAGGTGCGTTCCTTTTGTGTTGTCAGGCAGTGTAGGTAGAGAAATGTCACCGTGTTTCCAGATCGTGTGTCGCTTGGCACTGACGTGTGTGTGTGTGTGTCAGTCTTGTCCACGTCATCAGTGTCACGGTAGCCCTGTCCTGCGAAACTCAGTGAAACCAGTTCTCTGTCAAGACAGTCACATGACGAGCAGTTTTTTTTTCCCTTAATAAGACGAAGTTAAAATAACGAACACTTTACTGCTGGTAACTGTTTTCAAGTGAAACGTTTATTTGACGATTTGTGAGGGCAACAGAAGTTAGGACAGACAGCCGATGGATGGGCTGGTGACATATTGAGACTGACCGACATCTTACAAACGTGAACGGACGGGAACCGGCTAACCAAGGCAGTGTGACTGTAGTGTGAGAATCAATTAGGTTGTTTATTGACTCACCCTCTCGTAATAATTATGTACTTTATCGGGGAAATACTTCCTGTGAGCCGTGGATGGCAGGTGAATTGGTTCATGGACCTTTTTTGTGGGAACGGTTGATACACATGCCCCATGTTTTACCATCCTGCAATTGCGCTTTGCTCATCTAGAGGCGGAATAGGACCAGTAATTGTTGTGCCAAATGAAGCTGTATTGTAGGACGAGAAAGATGATGCAGTAGTGCCAGTGAGGACCTGATGGTTGATCCGGAAAGGTGCAGTGTGTACAACACGCTGTCGGTTAAAGTGTAAACTGTAACGATTAATATTGCCGGATTGGTCGCTTGGCTTGACGTCAGGGGCGAGTCCCGAGTCCCCTCCACCCCCCCCCCCACCCCCCCAACCGACGTATCAGGACATACCCTAGCCCCACCCCACCCCAATCCCCACAGTGAGAGAGCCAACAAAAGTTATGATTGTGTTTTTCAGTCGATTTCACTCGTTTCCATTTCTTTTATTGGATCTACGCTTTCAATTTTGTCAGCCACAAATTTGCTCCTGCCGTCTGAGGCACGGTGGGGTTTTTTGGTAGATGTTTAGGCGTGTTTACATTTCATTATCCGCTTTTCTCTTCTTATGTGTTTTTTCTCATTCTCAATTTGTAGTTTCATCTTTTCAAGACGGTTTGAAGCAGTCTTCAGATGTTTTTTCTTGAGAATTCCGCGTTGACTCGTTCAGTGTTCATTGTTTATCGCGTTTTTTTCCAATTTCAATTCATTCCACGTGTTCCGAGGCACTGACTAGATGGGCGGCGAACAAGGCAGACATCTTTCTGCTTAATGTGTTGGTGCATGCTCCCGAGCAGGCCGTGTAGAACTTCGGTCTCGGAAGCAACCCCATTCCCTAGCCTGTCGGTCCCATTTCCAGTCCTCTCTGTCAGGTCACACACTACCTGTTCTGTATACCATGCGTCTTCGTCAGCTTAGTGAAGTCAGTTGCTGGCGCTTCGTTGACTAGTTGACAAGACTGGACATGTCGCTTTTGAAAAGCAGAATGAGACTCAAAGTCGCTTTCGAAAAGCAGGTATCAAAATTGATGTCGATGAAAATCCACTTTTTTTGTGACAGACCTGTACAGAGTTAAAATCATGTTGGACAAAATGGGACCGAACAGCATTGCGGGGGGGTTCTGATAAAGCTGGGCTTGGTTGATTGGTGTCAACGTACGCTGTTATTGTGATATTGATATGTGTTGTAAACAAGTAATCACAAAGTTGGCTTTCTAGGAAAGAGCACGTAACCTGTGTGAGGTATGTTGTGTCTGGAACAGACAAAACCCTAGTAGCTAGCTACTGCCATAAGATACGATACGAAGGAGAGAAATTTTCATGTAATGACGTTTGACAAGAACAGTGTAGAGTGGGAATAAGGTGTGATAGTTATTACACTACACAGAGAGTGAAAAAAATGCTAAATACAGTTATTGTTGTCCAAGCAATCAAGCACTGGGTCAAATACAATGTGATAATTATCTCCTGCAACATTGCAGTTGTGCAGCAGGAATTAAAGCTAGACTTTTCTTTTTTCTTCTCTCTATTTTATAGAATGGACTGTCAGGCGATGATCGCTGTTTGTTTCGTAGCCTTGAGTGTTGGTTGGGTACATCTGGTTTGTGATACTTCGCTGCTTTGCTAGTACATGTAGCCCTTGAAAAACCAATAAGTTTCCCTAGAGCAAAACATGAACCCAAGTGACGCGTTTGGCTTCATTTGTTTCACTAGGTCTCAGTTGATAAGTAAAAAAGAAAACGTACCCAAGAAAGTGATACATACCCTGCAGTGTTGCATGTAAAATACGTGACCAGTTCCTCGTTATGTAAGTAACCTGTTGTTGCCCTGTTAGCCGTTGTGTTACAAGAAGATTGGTTAACTTGTTGATGGTCAAGGTGGGCTTCAGATTCAGACATTAACTCTGTTAATTTATGCGGCAAAACTGTGGTAGCGGTGAAGCCTACATGACTGAAAATTGCAAATTGTTGACTTCAGATGCTGTGCGAATAGAAGCCAACCTGTCTATTACAGGTATCGGCATAGCAGTTAGAACGATTTCGGTAAATCACAGATTTTTGCAGCTCTTTTGAAAGAGGAAACCAGTAGTGCCAAGTTTTATTCAGCAGCCTTACGAAGTAAATTATTCGGTAACGATACGGAAAGGGCAAGCATATGGAAAGAGAAACGTTTAGCGATGGTAGCTTGTTCATTCGAGTTCAAAGGTTGCCTGTTCCTGTCGTGTGGCATGAATAGAGCACCTCTCTCTCTCTCCCTCTCTCTCTCTCTCTCTGCCTTTCCGGACAGCGCAGTAATAATGTTACCGCCCCACTACCCCATATATACAGTCTTACCTCTGATATTGTTCTGTAGATGTGCTTTCTGCTTGAACTGTGTATACTATGAACATTGACAATAATCATAATAAATGACCAGGCTTGCGAGTCGTTTTGCTCTGCTGAAAATCTGCCCGTAGCGTGTGCAAGTTGACTACCAGTGTTGGCTTTGGCAAAGAGTGCTGACCACGGAACTTAACCTATTCGTTCACAACTCCAAAGTTTGCCGGAATAGGAATGCTCACATCTTTCGGTTGTGTTAAAAGATGGGGAAAAGTCTTGCTGTAAACGCTTGATTATGTAATGTTACGCAAAAACAGAACTTGAAACCAGAGTGAAACAAACGGTGTATGTGAGTTATTCCAGTTCGTAGATTTTTTTGGCGACCAGTATTGCATTTTCGAGGCTTGGTCTCTGGCCGCAAAATTTGAACAGTGTGGTTACTGATTGGCCAACATTGGTCACGTGGGCGGTGCTAGAGCCAGCCTGGTAGTGACGTGTCAGCACGGTGTGCGGGGAACCGCTGTGACCTCATAAATTCAAATGTGGCCACAGTGGCGAGTTGTATACTGCCGGAGATGACGAGCTGTGGCCAGGTCATCAACAGCCTCTCCTGCTTCTAGTGCTAGCGATATCGCTGCTCGGTCTCAACCAACGCTGTCCCCGGCCGCAGATGGTTCCTCAAGAGTTAGAAGCCACAGTTGCCATCTTATGTCAAATCGACAGGGCTCAGACTCGGTGTAAGCTGTTGTAGAACAAAACAGCAGCCTTTGTGTTGATCCACCAGTTTCTCCATGCTGACTGAAAACCCGCCGGTGAGCAGGAATGGTTTGCATGTTGGGACCGTGGTTTGATATGTGGAGGGCGCTTGTTACCAACCAGCACTTGCCTCGTACCAAATTACTGTTTGACTGGCATAACCACCATGCCTACCGGCGGGCTTTAACACACCACAAGCACCTGTAGCTGGTTCCGGTGGCGTTGACCGGTTAGGCAAGCTGTTGGTGACGTGGCCTGCGCCTCCTCGTCTCCTTCCATTGTTCACTGCCTTTCACATACACTCGCAGCAGCTACGATATGTGTGTGTTTCCATACTAATTCTAGTTTTGGCGTCTTTGCCGAACGCATTATGAAGCTGATTTCAGAGCCTCTAGACAAGAGAACAATGTGTTGAGGTGAGGAGAGCTCTGTGGGTATGAGAACTATATTTTGACAGCTACCTTTTACTGTATAATTATTCTACTGCCCCGAGCGGAGCCTGACTTGTAGGCATCTTTAGCACGCGCTTGCAGCGTGCGTCATAACGTGCCCAGTTGTTTGTTCGTGCGTTTGTTTGTCTGTTTGTTGTCCGCCGATCAGACGATCCATGCTATATTTAGACTGTTGTCTCCGTTGACTTGGTAGTTTGGTTGTATTGCAATATTTGTACTTTTACATGTGGAAACATTTACACAATAAAAAAAGAAAAAAAAAAACTTTCTCAGTTCCTTGATAATTCCTAATTTGGAAAAAGGTTCTTGGATTATTTGTTTGGTTTCAGTTCCATTTTCTATTTCATGTTTGTTTTTGAGCTCGTACGAAATTCCAAAACTGTTAAAACGTTTACCAATGGAGCGTAGCTCTCTGTTGTAATCCTTGTTCTAAGAATTGTTGTTCGTCTTTCTGTTTTGAGGAATAGGACGCAGTAATCCGTAAAATTTTAAAGCAGAACACGATCATGATTCCATAGGCGGTGTAGCCCTCTAACCTGACATGTCTGAGACGCCATCTTGTAACTGTCTGTCGTGTCTCTTGTGAACCGAAACAAGTCGCATGATATGTTTTCAAGACGGGAACACCCCCGCCCTCCACCCTCCACACACACACGCACACACACGCACTAAACATCACTTCAACTTGTTACATGATAATTATCAGTATTCGGTGCTAGTACTGTCACAGTCAAAACTGGAAACCAGAGCTCACATAATTTGTCTGATGTACTGACAAAACATCGTTCCCATTATAGCGTCAGACAGATCAATATGTTTCCACCAACTGACAAATATTAAAATATTAAAATAATTAAATAATTCATTTAATCGTATAGTAATATGCAAACGAGCAAGCGTGCGTGACCATAGTGGTGGCTGTACAACGAGTGTGTGGTAGGTATTGTGTCGGAGATCGATCTGCAGTCTATGTACTAGCATCACGTGCAACTACCATGGGTTTGAGTGCTCTACTTGTTCACTGCACTGTCTAACAAAGTCATTTGCATGCAGAAATTATTCCCACTGCTTTGCGGTGTTTAGACGGAGTGACAACTAACAACATGGCCGTAATCCTTGTGGTTAATCGGTGCAGATCTGGCCACAGAAAAGACTTGGGTGGAAAAAGAGCTATTTCTCGCTCGTCAAAACAACAACAACACACACACACACACACACACACAGAGTCACAACTGAGCACACACAAAGTCACAAGCACAGACACACCAGCCTGGTGACGTGTGGTCAGATCAGTGTATAGTAAGAATGTTGTGCCAGCATACACTGCTTTCAATCGACGCACAAATTCGCGAAATACTCTTTTGGAGAGATGAATTTCTTTTTTTAAAAAATCAAACTGTGTTTTTGTCAAGTATTTCTACTTGACACAAATTAAATCCTGAAAATTGCCTACACTGATGACATTTACCATGAAGCCTCTGCGAAATACTGTGCTTGGTATTTCTTTTGATGTGATGAACTTAAAAACAAAACAAACAAAAAAACCCTTTTTTTTCAAATGCAAATAAAGTCGGTCTAGGACGAAATTACCATCACCTCGGTAACCGACCACAATCGATTGGTCATGCATCACTTGACCGGTCCGGCGTAATTAGTGCAGAACAATCTAGAAATCAGCACGCAAGAACCGACTCTGTCTTGGGTGGAGGAAGGCCTAGACACAGCAAAGAGATTGTAGAGCAGGTTTTCGGAGTGTCATTCATCTTTAATTATGGTGGGGAGTCACGTGAGCAGGCCGGCCTGCGGGAAGCGGCGTACGGTGCAGCTGTCAGAGGCAGCCGGCCTGCTTCGGGTGTCGGCTTTTCTTTGTCCTCACGCGCTCACACCATCAGTCAGCTGTGACCTACACACCTCGCAGACGACAGCACAGCGTGGTTTCTTTTCCCGCTCGACTTCTGCTCAAGGCTCGATAGCGAACGCGATCATCAGGCTACACAATACAGATACGGATGGGGCGGTCTAGTGGTGAAGAGACTTGTCACCAATGCGAGAGGTCAGCGGTTCGAGTCCCACTCGGGGCAAAGAATTTTTCCTTCTCGTATGTGGCACCGTTCAATCGGGCCGATCACGAGTCGTCGGGGGTTCTCTCCGGGTATCCGGTACTCCGGCATCCTCCCCCTCTGCTTTGGAAATGTTCAGCCCACAACATTTGAAACAAAAATGCAATTCTAAATTCCGAAATTTAAATAGCTGAACTGGCCCTTCGCACCACGTGATTGTAATGTGTTCATGTCCAGTGTCCGTCAGTGTGAGAGAATGCGTGTGATTCACGTGATCGTGCGTGTTGAGTTCAGTTCGCGGCGCTTTGAGCCGATTCATGAACTTGAATTGGGTACAGCGCCTATACAATACTCATTATTATTAAAGAAAATGCGAGATATTCCTATCAAACATAACGTTGCGCACCATAGACACCACAGAAATGCTTTAAAATTCACTTCATCGACGATCGCTCGCACGTAAAGCCACGTGCCGGTTTGAAGTGTGAGCCGGTATGCACACGTCTTTGAACTGTAGTAACGCGTCCCTTTCTCAGTTTCACGCCGACAGACCGAGGAAAGATTTGACGATAATCAAATTTTGAAAATGGAAACACTCGGTGCTACTGTTTGCGGGGAAGCGTTTTCCTAGTGATGCTACTTTTGAAGCGGCGTAGCACAGGAAACACGTGTCCGCCTTTTTTTTTTTTTTGGTCCCAACTCGTTGCCAGCTCCAGTGGTGTTCCTCCCAGAGTATAGGTGGAATCCATGGAGGGCTTGGAAGCTGGGGCAATATTTTTTTTTATATTATGCATGGTGATAAAGATGAGGATGATGGTACGATGTTTGCTATGGAGGTCCTCCATGTGGTTTGAGACTGCGGGACAGGGCCGCATTCCACGTTTCCTGTCATAAATATCCCGGCGTCAACCAGGCCCGGGAATTGTGTGGCAACAGCCTCTCCACTGGGCCCATAGCACACCCGCTCTGGGCAGGAGCCGACCTTGGGAGAAAAAAAAAATCCCGCTTGCCTCGGCTGGGACTCGAACCCGGGTCTCCCGGTCCATGATCCGAAGTGCTAACCACTACACTACGGGGGCCGGCACTCGTCCATTTTGACTGCACACCGTGTCCTCAGAAATGAGAAGTATGTACTCAGCGCGTATTTCGAAGCCCAGGCGAAGAAAAGTATTGAAGGTGCCCCTAAATAATATCATGCAGTACATGTCTCTTAACTTGACACAGGCGTGAAAGCGCGATTTCTACCCATCAGTCGTCAAACACTGATTGCGTCAGTACGTAGGAAATATTGGGGGACAGAAGTCAAGCGGGAAAAGAAATCACGCAGACAGCACAGCGTCCCCACAGAACACTGTCCGAGTTGTTTACCCCTCCAGAAATCGAAGAAAGCAAAAAGAATGACCGACTTCTCTTCCCTCTTGGTTGTTGCAAACTTAAACATAAATGCATTATATAAACTTGTATTATTAGCTACATATAGGTAGCTATATTATTATGAACCTACGTCGTGCGTGGCACTGCATCTACACCTCCACCCAAACGCCCGTAGATTGGTCAATCATGAGTTAATCCATAAAACCCCGTGACTGTCAGAGAGGGCAGATGAAGGAAAGCGCTCGCTAAAAGTAAGGTTTCGATCGAGTACGATCAAGTAAATAAACAAAGCATTGTGTGACAAACAACACCGACACACCGGACCGTCAGCTCCTAGTCCCCCTACAGGGCCCCAGGAACACGGCACGCGACAAGCACGCGCAGGCAGCTGACAGCTGGAGGCCCCGGTCAGGGTATCGTATCGACAGAGGGACTCGCGGCGACACGCGAATGGTTTGGTGACAAGTGGGCGAGGGGAGAGCGGAAGAGGCTTTGTATGGACGCCCAGAAATGCCAACATGAATTATGCAGCCTGCTAGTTTTGCAGCACAGTCTCGCTGAGATGTTTGTGGAAAGGTTTCCCTCAGGTGTACCTTACAGCTGGCAATTAACCAGATGCACTGGAGCAAGTCCTCTGTTGGGGGTCTGGTTTATAACGAAGTAGAAAAAAAGAAGTTAAAAGCCGCTGTTGTATACGCTGTTAGCATTACGCTACGAGCAAACAATCTCTACCGTTTAAACGTGCTGACTCCTTCTTCGCTTTTGTTTTACACAGTTTTGGAGCAGTTTCGCTCTTGAATGCGCATGTACACTCGAAATACTCTATCTTGGTGATTAGTACAGCCTCTTAACGCGATGCAGTGTTGTTTATACTTTGCGCGAGCAGTCGAACATTCAAATTAAATGACTGTTGTTACAAAACTGGAGCGTTCAGTAGGGTTTCCGCGTCACCAAGTACGTTTCTGTTGGCTCAGTGCCAGCATTACAGACGCTGTCATCGACCAGGTGTCTAAGTGGTGTGATGATAGATAGCAAGAAAGACCTATCTGTGAGCATAAAAATGGCAGCATTAATCCCTTTAAACTGGCGCCCATATTCCATGTTTTTCGGGTTTGTTTGTTGTTGTTTTTTACTACTTCATTATCCCTTTCGGGAAATTCGGGCTGCTTCCCCCGGGGGAAGCGCGTCGCCGCGGTGCAGCGCCACCCAATACCTAGCATATAAGCTTTGCAAAAAGCCACAGTTTGTATTTGGGCCAGTTGCACTTGTGAGTGTGCCTGCGCGTTCGATATAGTCTATCTTCACGATTAATAGAGCTCTTAATGCCGTTCCCTGCCGTGGCAAGCTTGTGAGGGCGAAAATTCACTTGGAACCGCACGCAGATCTATTCAGCGGTTGACCGCAACACTTAGTTGACTCCTCGCTTTTCGCGTCGCATATACCCTCTTGTTGACTCCGTCCAGTGCCAGCCCGTGCGATGTATGTCCTACCGGTGGATACACGGACAGGACGCCATCTAAAACGATACTGTGATGTCGTATGGTTGAAGGACTAACATAAAGTTGCGTCACGGTCTCAGAAAAAAACCAGAATGAAACCCACAGTACCCCCCCCCCCTTCCAAAAACAAACAAACAAACAAACAAACCATAAATAACAAACAAACAAACAACAACACCACCAAAAACGCAAAAAGGAAAAGGAAAAGACAAGAAAGCAAAATACTGCAGCTGAGTTATCTCTTAAACCAACATTGTAAGACTATCGTCCGTTATCACAGTGTCGATTCCGCCCATTCTACCGCTTGACATTCATCAGATAGCGGAACACCCTAGCTACTGTGTAACACTCTCATTAATCTGGATGGTGAATGTAACGGAACTGATAGGCTCACGACAGGAGCACCACGCTGACGCAGACTCATCGCACACTGCAGAAAATGTAGTGTTAAAGCCCGCCGGTGGGCTGGGTCGGTTTGGCAGCTGAGCCTTAGTTCGATACTAGTTCGTATCATACAAACGCAGGAGACAAGAGTTTCTGGCACACTGTTGGGAAAACACGATTGGAAATCTTCTGTCCGAGGCGCATCCAAGGGAGCCGGGGTGGCCGAATGGTAGAGCGTTGGACTTCTAATGCTCGGGTCGTGAGTTCGTATCCCGGCTGGGGCCAAATGTTTGTGCTGGCTTTTTCGTCGTTGCCCCGTCTTTGATATCACCCGTATGTAGTGGAAAAGGGTGTTAAACCCCCAAACACCCACCCCACCCCCGTGGCGCATCCCAGTTCGCGCAGCACGGAGCAACCAAGCAAAACTGAAAGCCGAGGAAGAAGAACCTGAACAAGAATATATACATGTATCTTACTGTTGAGAGTTGTTTTGGAAATGTTCAGCCCACAACATTTGAAAAATAAATGCAATTCTAAATTCCGAAACTTCAATAGCTGAGCTGACCCTTCGCACCACGTGATTGTAATGTGTTTATGTCCAGTGTGTGAGAGAATGCGTGTGATTCACGTGAGCGTGCGTGTTGGGTTCAGTTCGCGGCGCTTTGAGCCGATTCATGAAACTGGGTAAAGCGCCGATACATTATTATTATTATTGTTTACGCGCGGGTAGATGAGTGCTTCAAGCGTTGATTTACGCTCTTGTGGTGACACTTTGTACCAGCCGCCGCCAGTACACAGTACAGTCCCGTTTCGTCGTCTCGGATTTCCCACACCTATAATTTCAGTCTCTGCGGACCTGTCGGGCGACAAAGAACACGTAATTTGTGTCCTTACGCCTGACCACCGGCCTGCTTTAAGTTTGCATGTAGGTCAGTAGAGTAGCTGAGTTGTTGATACTCTTTACTGACTTTCTCGCTGTTTACCCAGAGCCAGACACGCAGCCAAAACAATATGGCGAGAGTGCCGCCGCCTGGTTATCTCAAGCTCATAATTATTGGTTTTGGTCCACCGTCAGTCCACAATGGTGTTTTGACGAAATAACTCTATAGTTCACAAATAGGAAATCAATTGTTTTTGCAGGTCGGGTTGCTGACACGCGACCCGGTACTGCCGATAAGACAAGCAGATAGTTGTGTCGGCGGCCCTGTTTCAGTGTTTGTGAAGTGTTCCATTCGCAGCTCCTGGAGAAACACGTATCAGATCTTTTACCTGTAGGCAGCCATCTCGCCATGTAACAAGAACAAAGCGGATACCATGATTACCATCTCCGCCTTCTGTAGACAACGCAGAAGGTGCGCATAGTAACTGGGAATAGGGGAATATTTGTGGAGGGAGGGAGTGAGTTAGTGGTTTAGGGCTGAAAGCCGCGCAAGCACCAAAGACTAAATCGCGGCTAAATGTGCCTGCACTACGTGAAAACAAAACAAAAACGTAACGTTGGACAAATGATGCAAACTGGTCTACGGGGCAGTATACACCTAGGACATGCAGGAGACGCTGCACCTTCATGCTAATTTATCGAGCTCCCGATTACCAAAAAAAAAAAAGCGTAGAAAACAAATAGCAATTACAACTAGGTAAAACCTAAAAACAAAAATAAAAAAAACAACTAGGTAAAACAAACATAAATACTAAGCGTATATACAGCATATATATATATATATATATAAGCTTACATGACTGGTTCGAGTGGGTTACGGCAAAACACACCACGAGACGGTTCAATTTTTGGCGTAGCTGCCGAGCCTCCGTAACTAATTGTCCATTTTCAAACAAAATTTTTTAATATTCTTCAGGTGAAATTGTCCACATAAACGTGTGTGTGTGTGTGTGTGTGTGTGTGTGTGTGTGTGTGTGTGTGTGTGTGTGTGTGTGTGTGTGTGTGTTTTGTTCAGTAACGCCAGCTGAGAAGATAATTATGCCGCGCTGTAGCTGCTTCAGAAAGTACCTGTTTTTCTCCTACGATCAGAACAGTATTGTCTCTCTTCAGTTCAGCTTATCCTTCCCCTCCCCTTCCCTCTTCCCCAGCCCACAGATCCCCAGCAGAATCGCTGACACGGACCCCAGCAAGAACCCCTGTAGTGCGATATTGCCCAATTTCTCCGTGTCGGGAGAAAGCGCTCTCGTTTTTCCACATTCTCGCCGATGCTACGATGTGATAAGCCATACACAGAGGCAGGTGAAAATAACGGTGAAAACTATTCATTCTATTTTCTCGCATTACTGACAACGAGCTAACCCCCCCCCCCCCCCCGCCCCCTCCTTTTTTTAAGCTACGGTCGGATGTTGTCGGCAAGATGTGCAGACAACCTTGCTTCATTTCGATTACCAGAATGTTCGCTCTCGCTCGCGCAAATGCTGATGTACCCATCTGTACACAGAAACAGCCGTGCACACAAGATGGGGACGATATATTAAACGAATTCGCTCCAGGCAGCGACGGCGGAATTCAGGTTGGATACCCTGTCCCTAGGTAAAACTACACTTTCGCTTCCTGCAGGAAAAAAAAAAAAAAGAAAAAAAAAGAAGAAAATTCCTGTGCTTTTTCTCTGCTGTTATGTATCTATGCTGGATGCACTTAGGGAAAAATCGATAGAAACGTAATTATGGAAACTGCGGTGCCGCGCGAGTTCGACAGACTGAGGCACAAGAAAGTTGCAGCAGTAGAGTAAGTATCGAAACGGTAAGCTGAAAGCGGATCACCTCAGCTCTGGAACTTGGCTCTAGATCCTTTCCACCACTCGGGAATCCCAGTATGCAAGTATAAAACCAGAGGTGACAGTTCTTTTGTTAGAGTGTGCGAAAATTGTGTGTGTGTGTGTGTGTGTGTGTGTGTGTGTGTGTGTGTGTGTGTGTGTGTGTGTGTGTGTGTGTGGTTTGGATTTAGAGCGCAGCGCTCTGTAAAAACTATGTATTATTATTATTATTGTACATCTTGGCCCTATGATCTAGAACTCGCTTCCCAATGAGATCAGGCACTCGCAGTCAATGGTCACATTCAAATATGCTTTCAATCAACCCCCCCCCCCCCCACACACACACACACACCTTTATTTTTCTTCTTTCCCCCGTTCAGTTGTGAGACGCTTAGAGTTTCCCAAATGATAGGCGCCATTTAAAAAAAAAAATCGCCGCCCTTATTATTATTATTTCTAGTCTTCACAGAAGCCAACTCATGTTTTGGAACCCTTGCACTTGTGAGTGCGCCTGCGCGGCACTGGAAGTAGTTCATCATAATCAGCAGTGCTCGGAATGCCATACACTGCCGTCGACAGGCTGTGCGAGCAAAAATTCAAATTCTTTTACTGACTCAGCGGTTGCCCGCAACACTTGCTGACTCCTGGGTATTCGCGTAGCCTAAAGCTTTCTGTTGGCTGAGTGCCAGCATGTGGGGGTGCAGGAGTCTAAGTGGAACCGTACACAGACACCACCCAAAAAACTCAGAACTTACTGACGAGGAGTGGATCTTTAAGTTGTATGTTGGGAGCACTTCGTCTGAGCTAAATTTAGACTGACTCTACCGGCTCCCATAACTGAAGCATACAGTGTTTGTTATGCTATATATACGAGAATACTCTTGCCGTCTGGTAATGCTCTCTCTCTCTCTCTCTCTCTCTCTCTCTCTCTCTCTCTCACACACACACACACACACACACACACACACACACACAGAGTCAAGTCGAAATATACTTTGGTGATTGTATATAAGCACGTGCGCGTTTGCGTGTGTGTGTGACGGTTTGTGTTGGGGACCGGCCGCGGGGGGGGGGGGGGGGGGGTATGATGACAACTGACCTGGAAGACCCTTGGGAAAACCATTGTAACGTTTCTTAAAACTAAACACGTCACTATGACAGTCCTTCTTAATGTCCCCTCACCCCCCTCACCCCTCACCACCATCAGTCACCCACCTATCCCATCGTCAGTGCTCACCCCAACTCATCACGAATAACCGCCGGAACAAGCAGCATCTGATGCCTATTCTAGATAGGGCAGACCGACACTAGCGCGCGATGTTTTGAGAGACTGTTTGCATATAAATCACACCCCACCATGATTCCGCCAGACCGGCTGGCCACGCAGTTCGTGTTGAGGAGATCAGCAGAACACAGGAGTCTGGGAGAGTCCTCGCCACGCTCCCTCAGAAAGGCAGGAAATGATGGCATTGATCGTGTCTACAGAGTACGTGCCCAGGCATCGTTATGCTCCACGGGCCGGGCCAGGGCTGAGACTGAGACTGAGTAGTATATACTAGTGGTTTAAAGACGGCAGCACGGTGATACTCAGTGCTGGATCAGACGGACGGACATTATCTCGCCATAGACATTTCGAAATTTGGCAGCAGAACTTTTGGGGGGCGGCTGTCTCCTGTTTCAATAGTGCGGGGCAAAACTGATATATGTTTCCGATCTTTGGATACCTTCTACCCACTCAGTGTGAAAAGGACTGATCTTTTGGGGCCACCTGGACGGCAACTCCCCCCCCCCACCCCACCCCCGATACACACACAGAAGGCAAGTGTATCTGAGGAGGAAAACGGGGTATTTCTACACCCCCCTCACACCCCCTCCCAAAGAAAACAAACAAACAAACAAACAAACAAACAAAAACAAAAACAAACAAACAAACAAATGAACAAATAACAAAACAAGACAAAAACCCAAAACAAACAAAGAAACAAAATCCCAACATAAAACACCACACAAACAACAAGAACAAACAACAACACCACCAACAAAATTCAACCCGGCAAACAAAACCCAAACCAAAATATCAAAAGCCCGAGTCAAACTGAATAAACTCTGTGTGTGTGTGTGTGTGTGTGTGTGTGTGTGTGTGTGTGTGTGTGTGTGTGTGTGTGTGTGTGTGTGTGTGTGTTTCCTTTGCTTCTGTTTCATTTCCTAAATCTCCGCTGTATGTATATCGCGGAAATTTCAGAAGTGCAACAAGCAGGAAATGCAATTAGTAGAGCCTGATTTCCAGCAGCACGTGAAAATGTTAGAAAGGGATTCCTGTAGACACCTAATTTAAAAATCTGAATGGAAATTAAGCTCTCTCTTTTTTTCAGCAGCGGCTGCCTGCTGCTCCCATAGCAACCAGAAGCGGCGTGTTTGGCATGTGATGTGGAGACAAGACGTGGGGTATAGATGGCAGACCTTAAATATATTCTGACCTCGTTGGCAAAAAAAAAAAAAAAAAAAAAAGCGTATTCAAATTGACTGTCGATTAAAACGCCATCAAACGACCGTGTTGGTAATAACCTCTTCAATTTGACCTTGTTGGTAAAAAACTTGACCCTGTCGACCCAAAAAGTCCTCAACTTGACCTTGTCCATACAAGCATCTTCACCTTGACCTAGTTGGTAAAAACATCTTCGGCTCGGTCTTCTTCCTATGACGATCTTCAATGACCTTGTTGACTATGCTGGTAAACACGTCTTCAACTTGACTATGTCGGTAAACACATCTACAACTTGACTATGTCGGTAAACACGTCTTCAACTTGACTTCGTCAGTAAACACGTCTGGTGGAAAAGGACGTTAAACTCCCAAACACCCACCCAGTAAACACGTCTTCCACTTGACTATGTCGGTAAACACGTCTTCAGCTTGACTATGTTGGTAAAAATGTCTTCAACCTGGCTATGTAGGTAAACACGTCTTCAACTTGACTATGTCGGTAAACACGTCTTCCACTTGACTATGTCGGTAAACACGTCTTCAACTTGACTATGTCGGTAAACACGTCTTCAACTTGACTATGTCGGTAAACACGTCTTCCACTTGACTATGTCGGTAAACACGTCTTCAACTTGATTATGTCTGTAAACACATCTACAATTTGACAATGTCGGTAAACACGTCTTCAACTTGACTATGTCGGTAAACACGTCTACAACTTGATTATGTTGGTAAACACGTCTTCCACTTGACTATGTCGGTAAACACGTCTACAACCTGACTATGTCGGTAAACATGTCTTCAACTTGACTATGTCGGTAAACACGTCTTCCACTTGACTATGTCGGTAAACACGTCTACAACTTGATTATGTCGGTAAACACGTCTTCCACTTGACTATGTCGGTAAACACGTCTACAACTTGATTATGTCGGTAAACACTTCTTCCACTTGACTATGTCGGTAAACACGTCTACAACCTGACTATGTCGGTAAACATGTCTTCCACTTGACTATGTCGGTAAACACGTCTACAACTTGATTATGTCGGTAAACACGTCTTCCACTTGACTATGTCGGTAAACACGTCTACAACTTGATTATGTCGGTAAACACGTCTTCCACTTGACTATGTCGGTAAACACGTCTACAACTTGACTATGTCGGTAAACACGTCTTCAACTTGACTATGTCGGTAAACATGTCTCCCACTTGACTATGTCGGTAAACATGTCTTTAACTTGACTATGTGGGGAAAAAAAAAGTCTTCTACTTGACTATGTCGGTAAACACTTCTTCAACTTGACTATGTCGGTAAACACATCTACAACTTGATTATGTCGGTAAACACGTCTTCCACTTGACTATGTTGGTAAAAATGTCTTCAACTTGACTATGTCGGTAAACACGTCTTCAACTTGACTATGTCGGTAAACACATCTACAACTTGATTATGTCGGTAAACACGTCTTCAGCTTGACTATGTCGGTAAAAAAAACCAAAAAACAAAACTCAAAACCCCCTTTATGTCAGTGTCGGTACACACGTGTTCAACGACCTTGCAGCTAAATTGTTTGTGTAATGCAATATACAGGTTTATTATTCTTGTACTCGCTCGACAATATTATCCTAACACGTGTACACGGCGAGGATTGTGGCCCGGAATAATCAAATGAACATTCAATTGAATGCCCACACGATGCTGTTTCATTAACCCTTTCTGCCCTGAAAGAATCTCATTAGCGATAACGCTCTCTGCCTGGGAGTTTTCCAAGTGTGCTAGATCTAAAGTTGGGCTCTTGCATACAAAACCCTATTTCTCAAGAAGTATTGGATCCATCCTATAGGAGAATCTTCCACTGTGCAGAGCGTATGAGAGTCGGTCACATGCACGCATATTATTGTTAGGGTCTGCGAGACCATAGGTGATACGGTGGCAGGGCTGAAAGTGTTAACACATTTCGTACCGCGGACGAGTATCCTACGTTTTGGACTCTTTTTCAGTTTTGGCCCTGTATGTGAAAATCAGGCCAGATTAACGGTTCCTAAACGGCTCTTACTGCAGCAAACACGAGTATAATCAAAGTGCAACACTCCCACTAAGCCAAGGGGAGCCGGGGTGGCCGAATGGTAGAGCGTTGGACTTCTAATGCTCGGGTCGTGAGTTCGTATTATATCCCGGCTGGGGCCAAATATTTGTGCTGGCTTTTTCGTCGTTGTCCCGTCTTTGATATCACCCGTACGTGGTGGAAAAGGACGTTAAACTCCCCCAAACACCCACCCACCCCACTAAGCCAAATTTAAATCCATGCAGACGTAAATTACATACAATTTTTTAAATTATTATTATTGGGGGTGGGGGGGGGGTGGCACTGGTGCACAACCCCAGAGTTACTTGGTAGGAACTGAGTTAAATGCAGTGATGCATGCGGCGTTAGCGTGATGAATTCCCCTTTCCCTGTCTCCACATCCCACACACCCCTCCTCCCCGGCCCCTGTTCCTTCCTCCACCCCCACCCCCCAACCACCACCAGGCCGCCCCCCCCCCCTCATCCCCTGTATATTCACAAAAACTACCCCTTACCTTTGTTTCGCATTTCCAAACCTTTCAGCGCTTTCAGAACAAGGAGATTTGATTGGCTCGACAGCTTCACACTATTGTATAGCCTTTCCGGCGCAACGTGCGCCCCGTTCATTTGCACACCTTGACAATGCGGCTCACCGGCTCCGTGGAAGGTCACGGCCATTAGTTGTTCATGTGGAAAACAACATAGGAAATGCCCAGTGGGAAAATCAATACAGAACACTCAATATTCTGGCGGTATGCACCACTTCGCACAAGGTGTTACCAAAACGCAGTGTTCAGCCCTATAGGCACCAGCTTGGCAAAGAATCGTAAATTAGTTTTCTGAACGACAAAAAAATGACCTACTACACTCTCCCGCATGACGCTGTGAATACCTTTGTACGTGGTCGAATTCTCGCTGAACGACAGCAACAGCTAAGTACAAGTTCAGCTCTGAAGTTGTTATTGTTCTAAATTTAAAACTTGTTGCACGTCTGCAGCGTGTTATCTCTTAAAAAGCGCATCTCACTGATAAGTAGAGCTGTGATTGCAATACTCTTCTTTGGAATTCCAAATTTTCACCCTTCCGCGCGCGAGATGTCAGGACTACTGCCCTCCTTTGCCTGTACTGAACTTTTAGAGGTCTCGGGGGATTTGGCGAGACTTCGGGCCTAGACGCATGGGCACCTGTAACCCATTTTGTAATTTCGAATGCCCATATTGGTATGCTTGCACGTAGTAACAGAGGGTGGGGGTGGGTGTTTGAGAGTTTAATGCCCTTTTTCCCCACTGAAGAGGTTTAACAGACACAACAACAACAACCACAACAACAGCAACGACGACGACCCCCCCCCCCCAAAAAAAACACAAAAAAAAACAACCAAAAAACCCCCCAAAACTGACAACAACAAACAAACAAACAAAAACAAAAACAAAACAAACCCAAAAAAAGTGACAAATTCAAACAAGGTGACATTGTTCCTGTCACATGATCACCTGTAACCCAGTCTGGCGTCACATTTACCCGGCCATTAGCCGGAATCAGACGGTTGACAGGGAGCCCCTAGGGCGGATATCGCATGAACATCCACACAAGATCGCAGCTCAGTTCTCTCTCTCTTCAGGATGCTGGTGCTCCAGTTACTGCAGCCATGTTTCCTTGATGTCAGGGTTTTTTTTTTTTTTTTTTTTCCAGCATCAGTCAGCTGTCTGAGACAGGGCAACTAATTCATCCTGCTATACTGAGAAAACTGACTTTGAGGTCAGTGACTAAGCAGCCAGAGAGGCAGGGAAAGGTTAAAGGTCAATCACTTGGATCTCGTGAACGTCCACTGATCCCACGTGACTTGTCAGGATCCCAGTCAGTGCGCGATGAGCGATGCGCAGTGAAACAGCAGCATCGTATGCACAGTGTCATCGGCGGGAGATGACAAAATGGCAATGTTTCTGCAGAAAAAAACCCCAAACCCAGACTTTTCTTTTCTTTTGTTTTGCTTTTTTTTTTTGCGGCGGGGGTGGGGGGTGGAAGTCAAAACCTGACTCTTTGGATCAGCCCTTGAAAAAAATTGTAATGAGTAGAAAAATAGTTTTATTCCATAAAAATATTGCCGTTTTGTCATCTCTCACTAATCATGACACAAAGCCTGTTTGTTACCATATACTGAACTCACAGAGAGAAAAAAATATCGTAGCAAGGGGGTGGGGATGTGGTTTGGAGTTTAACGTCCTCTTCCACCACTTAAGCGTGATATGAAACTGAGACACTTCAACGAGAAAAAGGCCAGCACAAATATGTGGCCCCAGCCGGGATTCGAACTCACGACCCGAGCATTGAACGTCCAACGCTCTACCATTCGGCGATCCCGGCTCCCCCCATCGTGGCGAGGCTTGGGTGGACCAATATAACGCTTTTTAAACGGTAAAACGGTTAATTTAAAATATTAGCCAGCAGTGATTCTGAGAAACAAAATGCAGAAAAAAAAAGACTTGAAAATGCCCGAAGAAGCAAACCTGGCAGACCAATAAGCCACAGATTTGAAAGTTCAGTTACCCGCCCCTGCCTGAGTGTGACAGAGATGATGATGATGATGATGATGATAAACTGCTATGTGCCGAGGCGGTCAATGTGGACAAAGCCAAATTTATGATGATGATAATGAAACTTTATTTATCAACGGTAAAAGTTTTGACAGAAATTCAACAGTTTGCAAACTTGCCGTTGCTAATGCTACAGAGACTACAAAAAAATTAGATTAAAAAAGATAAATCAAGACTGAAACTTATGCACTAAACTACAAGAAACAAAACCATAGAGAAAATCGTCCACCAGGTCCAAACGGACGGAGAGAATTCCATTGTAATGCGAGAGAGAGAGAGAGAGAGAGAGAGAGAGAGAGAGAGAGAGTGTGTGTGTGTGTGTGTGTGTGTGTGTGTGTGAGAGAGAGAGAGAGAGAGAGAGAGAGAGAGACTGCTCTGAGCCGAGGCGATCATTGTGAACGAAGCCAAATGAACGATTACCCGTGTATGATCACTAGAGAGAAGCAAGGCCCGCAGAAGTGTGTGTGTCACTGACAGTAACCAGTCCCCCTACTGTGCTATCCAAGGCGACACAAAGCCTACAGTTAATGAACTATGCATCTTACTGATGTCGCTTGATTGACCAGTAAAAAGATGTGGTCACGGCGCCTCACGCCCTTGAGTGCTGGCGCTTGTCTGTTGTTGTGTGCTAAAAGCCTGGACAGTCAGTGAGGATGTCTGTTAATTGTACACGACCATATTGATCGTTGTCCCCTTGCGGACTGAAGGAGGCTGAAATTGACACGGTTATTTGACTCTCCGCGCTTCTCAAGGCTGAAGCTGTGTTAAGGATGGGGACTACTATGGAATGATAGCAATAGGGACGGACATTTGAACTTAGGTTTAAACGAACACGTGTACCATGCACGTGGTGCAAACAACGATACACTTAGCGCTATCAGTTGCTTTGCTGCGAGAATAAGCGCTAGATAAGTACTATTTATTATTATTATTATTATTATTATTAAAATGGGTAATTAAGGGACGCCCTCCCTCTCGCGGGAGCTCAGGGCGCCTTACAATCAACACACACGCACTCACCCAGAAACACACACAACATGCCTCCACACATACATTTAACCAGAAACACATTATGTGCAGCATTATGCAGGGGCTGCCCCTGGCTTACACACACACACACACACACACACACACACACACACACACACACACACACACACGCACGCACGCACGCACGACCAGCAGGCTGATGATGTGGCAACAGTTATTGGTTGAAGGCTGTGAAGAGGTGGGTTTTCAGGCTTTCAGAATTTTTATTAAACAAGTGGGTGATCCCGTGCATTTCTTTCAGTATGGTTAAAATCAAAATCGGGCTGACATATTCAATGCTGAACATTCCAGTTGCTCTTTCACGTTTTCCACACATATTTCTCATCCTGAAAGATTTTCTTTGGAGAGAAATTAGTTGTGCTGAAATCTCCACAGCATCATCTTACCATCATCCTCATCTCCATCATCATGCATAATAAAAATTGCGCCAGCTTTCGAGCCCTCCGTGGATTTACTGGGCCGGGAGTTAATCTCGCATGCTCACTACACCGGCTCGCCCCCCCCCCCCCCTTCCGGAGCTTAAGCCTACGGCAGACGCTGCGAGCCTGCGGGGCCTTCGCACGCTGGTCGAACGGCTTTTCTATTTACAAGCTAGGAGCGTGCAGTGAGCGGACTGCGCTGCCGGCCTGGCGCTGGACAATACACAAAGAGCGCGCGGTCAGCGGCGATTGACTGGCGTGGCGAGAAAAAACATAGGTCCGTTTTCCAGTCACTGGCGAGCCGATTTCATTGGCTAGGGGTGCATTTTACCGCTGGTATCAGTCGCCATGTCTGACGGAGCCCTTAAGACCGTTCTTAACCGGGCGAACCACCAGTCCGGCGAACTTGTTCGACGAACTGTGTATTGTATACGAATAGGGCGAGCGCGCACACCTACGTAGTTCCAGAGGTTCGGCCGAACTAGTTCTCTTTCTTAACCGACCGTTAATGATATATATGCAT
Source organism: Batillaria attramentaria (assembly GCA_018292915.2). Lineage (NCBI taxonomy): Eukaryota > Metazoa > Mollusca > Gastropoda > Batillariidae > Batillaria > Batillaria attramentaria. The sequence goes on from JACVVK020000098.1 coordinate 849,916, forward strand.
ACGTCATCGCCCGAACAAGGCGGACTCGGAAGTTGAGACAATCGGGTTTGGGAAGAAGGGTTTGGCCGGTTAAGAAACAACGTGCGCGAATCTAGTTCGCCGTACTCTTCGAGCCTAGTTCGCGAACCAAAAGTTCGCCCGGTTAAGAACGGCCTTTACGAGTCCTCATCCCCCCCCCCCCCGGCCGTCCGCCCCCATCCAATGTTTCCCCCCCCCTCCCCCCACCCCTGCGAGCTCTTCCAGTAAACGCTGGATTTGCAAGCTTAGCTCTTCTACCGTCCACGTGCCTGAATGGGGCTTTTGTTTTCAAAGTTTTCCGACGCGGACGGAGCCGAAAATAAATTGCGAAATGAATTGCACTTGTCGTGAGGTCATCCCCCGACACACCTGATACAGCCGCGGGCTGACGGGCGGTAGCGATGTTGTCTGCGGCCTGCCCCGTGCCTTTCCCTCCCTCAGCTCCATCTATCACGTTGACACGTGCAGCCCGTTTGGGAGCTTTGAACACGAGTCCACAATTACACATTCTCTTTGTGTCCCGCGCGCCCATCACTCACGTGCGGAAATAATTAAGGAATTCCACCTCCTGACACATCTGAGGCGCGTGCGAACTCGCCAACCTGCATGTGGCGACGGCAATGCGCGTGCCTTTCGCGGGCGTGCGCGCAACTGAACGCAACGAAGCGCATAACTGACTTCAAGTTTCATGAAAGCATGAACGCGGGAAGCCAGTGGAAGATACGAGCAGTTCTCGCGGACGCAGACCTGCATCACTTCTCAGCACCTTGACCTTGAAACATGACCTTGAAAATCACACTAGTGAATTTCATCGCTGACTTTACTAGAAAACGCAATTTTTGAAACTCAGTCATGCTATATCACGTGTTCCGTCATACACATAAGAGAAATCCCGGATTGTTTGGGAGTTTAACGTCCCTTTCCACCACGTATAGGTGTGGGTGATATCAAAGACGGGACAACGAGAAAAAGGCCAGCATAAATACTGATTTGGCCCGAGCCGGGATTCGAACTCACGACTTAAAAGCCGAACGCTTTACCATTCGGCTATCCCGGCTCTCCAGGCAAACCCCGGAGTTTCATCCAATTCTGCATATACCGTATACGGCATGATGATTGCCGTTTTCAGTGTTTGACGGTCTCTGACGCACTTCAGTGACGTCAACGTAAACAGTGTATGACGTAACGCAAACATGCAGTCTCTAATCAGTTGTCGTAACTTGACACAAACTGTAGGCCTCCTTTAATGACCACGAGATCCGACTGGACTGTGTGGATGAAGTGAAGCAGTTGTTACTCATGGCAAACCTTCCTTGAAGTCCATACACGCAGTCACTTTGGATTGGAACAGACAAAACGAACAGCAGCTGCCTCAGCCAAGCACAGGATTCACACGAGATTATCCGAGATAAGGAGCCACGTCTACCTTCCTCACACACCCCGTGTACTGCAGGCAGACGGTACAAGCCAGTAGGTACTGATGCAGACGAACTCAATGGATATGGAGACATTGAGGACCGGAGAACTTGAAAACAGAATCTACAACTTACAGCCGCTATGTTCAAGTTCTTAACACCGCTGAGATGGAAGACTGCCGTTTTTTTCGAAGCTCTAAGGCTGTCTGCCAGATAGAAGAATGTTTCATTTGGTCATCGCGACCGTTTCCGTGACTTCGTGGCTTCTACTATTAGAGAAATACGAATTTCGTTGAGCGCGGCGAAGGCCCATTCCTGAACACACTGGGACTCCGGCGATAAATCTAAAAATAGCCACCAATCAGCTGGTCGGTCATCAGTCCGCATCCAAGTACCGACAGTCGTCTGCTCAGTACGCGGTATACTTCTAGACTGAAGAACATCATGTCGGTGTACGCCGGCCAGGGTGGGGGGGGGGGGGTGTTTGGGTGTTTTCCACCACATAAGGGTAATATCAAAGACGGGGCAACGATGAAAAAGCCAGCACAAATATTTGGCCCCAGCCGGGATACGAACTCACGACCCGAGCATTAGAAGTCCAACGCTCTACCACCACCACATAATGGTGATGTCAAAGACGGGGCAACGCGGAAAAGGCCAGCACGAATATTTGGCCCCAGCTGGGATACGAACTCACGACCCGAGCATTAGAAGTCCAACGCTCTACCACCACCACATAAGGGTGATATCAAAGACGGGGCAACGATGAAAAAGCCAGCACAAATATTTGGCCCCAGCCGGGATTCGAGCTCACGACCCGAACATTGAAAGACCAACGCTCTACCATTCGGCCACCCCGGCTCACTACACTTCTAGACTGAAGAACATCATGTATACTGACGCCATCCAGAGTCACCACAATGGTATCAGATGCTATATTGTGACCCAAGTGACTGATTCTGAGCATGCGCAGATCAAGCACATTCGATGAAGTTTTCCACACACTGCTGTAGGCCTGTCAGTACAAACACAGACCGTTCATTCGGGCCGATCGTCGGGGGTTCTCTCTGGGTACTCCGGCTTCCTCCATCCGCTCTGCTTTGGAAATGTTCAGCCCACCAAATTTGAAAAATACATGCAATTCTAAATTCCGACATTCAAGTGAAATAGCTGAGCTGACCCGTCGCACCACGTGATTGTAATGTGTTTATGGCCAGTGTCAGTGTGAGAGAATGCGTGTGATTCACGTGAACTTGCGTGTTGGGTTCGGTTCGCGGCGCTTTGAACCGATTCATGAAATTGGGTAAAGCGCCTTTACAATACTCATTATTATTATTATTACTACAGGCTGCTCCACCACTCTCAGCTTGCCGCCAGTGTAATGCAGTGGTTCAACTGTTCAGTCGTCAGTCGGTCTGTCTTAATTCAAATGTAACACCCGTTAATGCTGGAAAGTGCAGTCGTGTCCTTCCAGTAAACTCAGACACGAGTTGTACTAGTTTTCCGGCGGTGGAGGTGCAGCTAACAAGACAACTGATCAGTCAAACTGACGATCGCCAGTCCGTGCCCTGACAACACCTTCACTAAACCGCAAGACCTCACCTGGAGTTTACGACAAGGCATCGGTTTAGTATAGTTCGCCCTCTAAGACCATTTGCACCGCCGTGTGTAAACTCAGTGATGCACTTCGTCCATCTACGGAGTCAACCGCATAGCCATGGTGGCGACTACACAACTGCCTCCACGTAACAACTGAATAGCCCTGAACTTAACCCTAACCTGAACCGAACCGTAATGGACGCCGAACAGTCAGTACATGTTCTGTGTGTGTGTGTGTGTGTGTGTGTGTGTGTGTGTGTGTGTGTGTGTGTGTTTAGGAGTTTAACGTCCTTTTCCACCACGTACGGGTGATATCAAAGACTGACGGGGCAACGAGAAAAAGGCCAACACATATATGTGGCCCCAGCCGGGATTCGAACTCACAATTCGAGCATTAAAAGTCCACCGCTCTACCATTCGACTATCCCGGCTCCCCTCCGCAGTACTGACTGGGTAAATGGGTGCACCTGACCAGGTGAATGCCCACTATACGGCCATAGCCCCAATGCCCTGGTTCTCACAACGCCTCGCTCCGATGCCGGCCGTGTTGACTTTGATGACGACTCATTAAATACGGACAACACTGTGATGACGACTGAAACAAAACCCACAGATCGCGATATCCGGCGGCACGCGGCCTGCGAATTCTGGAAGACGTCAGGGGAGATAACTCTCCTCAAGAGGAATGTCCAGCACGCGCCGTACGGACCGCCAGGCGCGCGCGCAGGTCACGTGATGCCGATGGCGGACCGGGCAGACAGGAGGTGCACCGTACGGTATCTCCCCACACAGCCGATGCACCTGAAGAGGAAACGGTGCAGTGCTTGCATTCCGACATGCAGCTGTTTATACATAAATGTGTGAATGACTACGCGGAGTGTGTGAATGTAACGATAGAGAGCAGCAGACAACGTCACAACTGATGGCTGGCAGACGGGGGCCACACACGCCGGCCTGACACTGCGATTACGATAGTCAGTGACGGGCGTGCAGTATCGTTCTCCCGGCCAATATCCATGTCAGAGAACTGCACGTTCAGAGCACGGCCGGCCGGCAAGCAGGGGAATCATTACGATGTTTTGTGACAGGACACCGAGCCTCAGATTCTCTCGGCCAACAGCCATGTCAGAGAACTTACGTTCAGAGTATGCCGGGCAGGGGAATCAGCCATAGTGACAGAGACTGGAGCAAGAAAAGCGGATGGGGACGAAGATCAGTGTTCTTTGACAGAACACGAAGCCCCACTACTAGTTTCTCTCCAGTAGCCATGCCAGAGAACTTACATTCAAAGCATGATTTGGAATGACCGTGCTATGAGGATGAAGATGCTCTTTGACAACACACCAAGCCCTAGACTGAGTTTCTCTCCAGTCGGTAGCCACGTCAGAGAACTTACATTCAAAGCATGGTTTGGAATGACTGTAACACTGAGAGAAATGGAGTAAGGAAAGATGAGGATGACGATGCTCTTTGACAACACACCAAGCCCTAGACTGAGTTTCTCTCCAATAGCCACGTCAGAGAACTTACATTCAGAGCATGCTGGGGGAAATGACCGTAACAGAGAATGGCGTCAGGAAAGAAGATGACGATGAAGATGTTCTTTGGCAGGATCAGTGATCCGTTTTGTCAGTTTCCCAACTTCAAGTTCTCTCCAAGAGCCTTGTCAGAGAACATGCATTCAAGACTGGAGGAAGCCGGAAGAGGATGAAGATGTTCTTTGACAGGACATCGGCTGGTTTCCCAGCTTCAAGCTGTCACCAACAGCCACGTCAGAGAACATGCATTCAAAGCATGCCGGAGAATCAATGGAGCGGCAAGGGAAAATGAGGCTGAAGACCGGCTTGTTTCCCAACTTATCCCCAATAGCCATGTCAAAGAACTCGCATGTACATTCAAGACAAGCTGGAGAATCACTGTGAGAGAAATGGAACAAGGAAAGGAGACCGAGTCTCGTGTCTGTGTCCGCTGAGATTTCCGCGGCGATCGTAGTAATCCATCTTCACACCACGACACTGACGAAGGGGCCATCATCCGGGTCGTCTGGACCTCGTTAGTGGCTCTGTCTACGTCTGTTTCACATCAGTGTCAATGAACGTCTGTCTCACACGTCTGAGTGTCTGTCTCACACTTCTGAGTGTCTGTCTCACACGTCTGAGTGTCTGTCCCACACGACTCAGTGTGTCCGTTTACCGTTCACACGTCTATATCCATCTCACACGTCTATATCCATCTCACAAGTCTCTGTCTGTCTCACGTGTCTGCCTGTCTGTCTCACGTGTCTGTTTGTCTGTCTGTCTCACGTGTCTACCTGCCTGTCTCACATGTATGTCTGTCTGTCTCACGTGTCTGTCTGTCTGTCTCACGTGTCTGTCTCAGTGTCTCACACGTATATATCTGTCTCACACATCTACGTTTAGTGTCTCACACATGAACGCCTGTCTCTGACGGACTCACCGGCACGGCTGTTGGGACAGACACTCCCTGCTGTGACAGACACTCGCTGCTGGAGACACTAAAGTCAGGATAATCTCGCTGTGCCGCCATCCCGCGGCAAATTCTTGGCTCCGGGGAAAAGCAGATGGAAAGAAAATGAAGTGCTGTGTTGCAGACCTGCAGTGCATGGCGAAGATCATGATGTGAAGGTGTGAGTGACATTTTGCCGTGTGTATCGAGATCAGTCGCTACACACAGGACGCCAGGCGTCAGAAGGTCGTGCCAACATTGTGGGTGTGGATACGGCACCCTTGTTTACACCCCGAGCCGGTCCCTATCCTCCTCCTCCTCCTCCCCTACGACCTCCACCTCCCATCTCTCCCCGCATCTCACCCGTTGGCTCTTTGCCTCCTCAACCTAAACACCAGGCTTGATGATCCCAGAGTGTGAAGATGATGATAGGGAGGGTCTTGCGAATTGAGGGCGTGATATACAGACACACAGACAGGCACAGAGACAGAGACAATCAGAGAGAGAGAGAGAGAGAGAGAGAGACAGACAGACAGACAGACACACACACACACACACACACACACACACACACACACACACAGAGGCAGACAGACGGGGAGGGGGGGGGGGTTAACGTCCCTTTACCACCACGTGTGGGTGATATCAAAGACGGGGCAACGAGAAAAAGGCCAGCACAAATATTTGGCCCCACTGGGTCGAGATTCGAGCTCAGCACCCGAGATCTATTGAATGTCCAACGCTCTACCATTCGGTTATTCCGGCTCCCCGACAGACAGAGAAACAGACAGAAAAGGGTTTGAGAAAAACGGCCGTGTATAGTATACACGCCAGTATATTTGTAACATTGTACCACGCAGTGTCAGATACATGCCGCAGTGTGTGTGTGTGTGTGTGTGTGTGTGTGTGTGTGTGTGTGTGTGTGTGAGAGAGAGAGAGAGAGAGAGAGATGTGCCCTTATGACACAGCCCCGATGACCACAGAACACGTACTCCAAGACTGCCCACTGCAGGATGATCCCAGACGTAACGAGACACATGACCAGAGCCAACACCCATGACGGAGAAATGCGACGGCGACCTGGAGACCCCCCGGAGGACCGCTGCATACGTGAGGACAACTGGCGTCCCTATCTGAAGAAGTTTCCGACGACGAAGAAGAAGAAGGGAGTGGGAGTGGTAGACAACTGTTCCTCGATCAGAGAGAGAGAGAGAGAGAGAGAGAGAGAGAGAGAGATGAAATGAACTTTATTTTCCAAGGATAAAAGATTAGGTAACATGACCTCTATCAAATCTTGTCCTTGCTAAACTAATCGTCACACACACACACACACACACACACACACACACACACACACACACACACACACACACATAGAGTACAAGCAATCGTTAAGAAAAAAAATTAAAGCATTAAGGAAAACGATGTGGTTACATAGGTGAGTGAGGAAAGAATGTAAACAAATACCGGGTGGAGAGGTCTGTTAAACCAACGAAATGAAGAGAGAGAGAGAGAGAGAGAGAGAGAGAGAGATGTAAGACAGGAACCGAAGGAAGGACAGAAAGAAGGACGCTCAGAGGAAAAACAGCGACTGATTCCCGACCCTCGTTTGATATCTTTACAGATGGGAATGACGTTCGTGTGCTGACTGCGGAGTTCAATCATTTGTTTTCTCATCAAATTCTCCTCTCAAACTCGTTGGCCTGCTGATCGTGATCGTTCTGGCTGGAATCCATTGATTGCAGTCACAAGACGTCATCAATGTTGATGCCAGAGGAACTCAAACAAGCATTATACAGCCTGAAAAAGCCATTGAAAAGAGGAAAGATTTGGCAAAATAAAAATGCAGTCACTGTCTCTGTCTCTGTCTCTCTCCAGGGGTGAGCAACTCCCGATTCTGCAGTGGTTACGGGCCGTTGGCCTCTATGCACAATAACGAAATTTTCATCTCTCTCTCTCTCTCTCTCTCTCTCTTTGTAAGAGCTCTCTGAGCACTGACGACCGACTTAATCAGTTGTTCCCCCTCCGTAAACACTTGTTATTCAATAAGGGTGTGGTGATGTGGAAAGTCCGCTCTTCTAAATCTCCACCGTACCTTTCGCGTCTCTTTAACACCTTCACTACACCGTACAAGACCACGAGGAACAATCTGGTGATGGCAAGACCCCGCATAGATCTTTTTAAGTCTAGTTTCTCATATTCTGGAGCCTGCATGTGGAATTCACTTTCGGCACACATTATTTCAGCTCCAACCATCAACACCTTCAAGGCCCGGTTATCTGTCCCTCTCATAAACTCTCTAACAACTCCCAAGGTTTCAGTTTTCTACAGTTTTCCTTTATTTTGTTTTCTTCCTTTATTTTCTTCTCTTCATTACGAGTTAAGTAATTATGTGTTTGTACTACATGTATTAGTGTGTGGTGTGTGATTCTGAATTTTGACACGTGCTTTGCCTTGTTTATATATTACTGATTATGAGTTCACCTTATTACTGTAGCAACTGATAGTAGTTTAGCAACCGTGTGTGTGTGTGTGTGTGTGTGTGTGTGTGTGTGTGTGTGTGTGTGTGTGTGTGTGTGTGTGTGTGTGTGTGTGTGTGTGTGGAGTAGCAAGGACAAGATGTAAGACAGGTCTGCGCACCTAATCTTCTATCCTTGGAAAATAAAGTGTCATTGTCATTGTCTCTCTCTCTCTCTCTCTCACACACACACGTATGTTTTGGTTTGTTTAACATGTGTACTTTTCTCTTTTGCCTTTAGATAGTTAGTACTTTTGTTTTTTCCCTCTCTTTTTTCCCTTTTCCCCTCTTGTTTTGATGTTGCCCTTTTTACCCTTTAACGTAGAATAGCAGGGCAGCTTGTAAGACGGCAGCAATGCCTAAATGCTCTATTCTGAATAAAAAACGTTTTTTTTTTCTCTCCCCCCCCCCCAATCATCCCAATCAAACGACCCCATACCCGCAGGTATTGATTACAAATGTGTGTGTGTGTGTGTGTGTGTGTGTGTGTGTGTGTGTGTGTGTGTGTGTGTGTGTGTGTGTGTGGATGGATGGGTGTGCATGAGCTAATGAAAATGTCGATGTGTACGTAAGTGTGCAGGAGCCAAACGTCCATTCTTTGACTTTTGGTTTTAGTGTTATTACTAATTCTGATCTTGCTGTTGTGGTTTGTTGTTGTTTTCGATTGACTCTGTGTCTCATAGCTTTATCGTTTGCGTATCTCGTAGGCTTGTATTACTTTCTTGTCTAGTCAGTGTTTTTTTGTGATTAATTTCAATCAGCCGTTGCTACAATAACAGCAGCAGCAACAACAACAACAACAAAACTACACGAGCACAGATGAAAAGGAATACAAGAAAGGAAACGAAATAGAAAATGGCAAGGCTAACGAAACAGAGAGAGAGAGAGAGAGAGAGATTGGTTTCACGGTTGGCACGTGCGACATGCCAGTGAGCGAGGTGATGACGTGATCATGGGGAAACACAGCCAGCGCCAGACACGGGGAAACCGGGGTGGCGGGGCAGGGAGAGGGGGGTGGGGGTGCCACCACCTCTGTGATGCTTGGCCAAACACACGGTGAGATGCGCTGCCAGACTTGTGTAGTGTTACAAAATACACACCAGTTTTCTAGTCGTAAGTCTGCTGTGCTTATCGAGACACTGAGGTGGGGTCTGTAAGGCAGCGCCTTTTAATTCGTGTCAGTTTCATGCTGATCAGACATCTCACCATGCCTTGTTAATGTTGTCACTGACAATGGCCGACCCACTGATAGCTCTGAAGTGAGAAAAGAGCCTGAGAAGATAAGCCGGCGGCTGTGAAACAAAGACACTGACTTTAATCAAACATCTTGTTTTTGTCCGAAGCCGGTTCGCCTGTATTGCCCCAGTTTCTCGCTGTTGAAGTTTCTCACTGCCCCAGTTTATCTTCTTCCAGTTGTTGTTTCTTGTTGATGCAATTTCTCACTCTCGCAGAATCTGACTGTTGCAGTTTCTCAATGCTGCGGTTTTTTTTTTTTTTTTTTTAACGGTTGCAATTTGTCACTGTTGTCGTTTTTCATTGGCCCCATTTTCTCTTTGCCCAAATTTCTCGCTGTCCCAGTTTCTGGCTGCTGCTTTGTCTTTTCCCTGTTGCTGTTTCCCTGTTACTACATGTATTACAGTTTCTCACGGTTGCCGCCGTTTATTTATGTTGGTTTGTTGGTTCCATATAATCAAAACAACATCATAGGGGGACGGGCTGAATTTTCCACGTTCAAAGGCAAGATTTTGTGCTACAAACTCACGTCACTGTCATTTTTAATTCAGTGATGTTTGACTGTTGCTGTATCCGACTCTTGATATTTCTCACTGACCCAGCGGTTGTCACTGCTGTTTTGTCTTCTCACTGTTGCAAGTTCTGAGTCTGGCAATATCTCACGCTTGCTGTTTCTGACACGCTGTTTCTCATTGTTGCAGTATCTCACTGTTGCAGTATCTCACTTTTGCTGTTTCTAACTGTCGCGATTCCTCTTCTTTTACAGTTTCTCTCTTGCTGTTTCGGGGAGCAGGGATAGCCTAATGGTAGAGCGTTGAACTTTCAATGCTCGGGCCGTGAGTTCAAATTCCGCATGGGGCTAAATATTTGTGCTGACCTGTTTACCGTTACCCCGTCTTTGATATCATCCCCCCCCCCAAACACACACACACACACACACACACACACACACACACACACACACACACACACACACACACACAACAAAATCCATTAAACTCCCAAACACCCACCCACCCTCTTGCTTTTTGTCAATGTTGCTGTATCTCAATGTTGCTGTTTCTCAATGTTGCTGTTTCTCAGTGTTGCTGTTTCTCACTTCTACTTCCGATTATCACTCAGTGCTGATCTCATGTCTCAAACCGCGTCAGCTGTACACATCACAGACTGATTTGTTTGGCCCTAAATTGACGTCAAGTCAGACAGCAAAAGCTGAAGGGAGGAAACGAGGTTTGAATGGACACATTATTTCAATACTCCGCATCGGAGGATCGTCGTTGGGTGCAAAATTACACTCTTCGTCCCAACAAGAACATGCAGACCGGATTGGGTGGCCGTCTGGAGTGGTAGGTAAATAGACACGAGGACGAACCTCATCCCACACACACAATTGACCGCAGTTCCACTCAGTCGGGACCAGGGGGTGTAAAAAAAATCGGCAGTAATGACCCTCTCTCTGTTAGTTTTTATCGCATGGAGTGCGCGTATGATTTTTTTTTGTGTGTGCGTTTGGAACGTTGTCCCCTCTTCAATCTGATTGGTTCATAGATTTTTGAAACGCTTTCGGGGTACGGGTTGTTTGAGTTATATTTTGAGAAATGGGGTTGGCTGTGGTGGTGACCCGAGGCAGATGACAGGTGTCTTTGAAATTTACATTCCATGACTGTGGTTCTGTTTCTGGGTTAAAAAGCAATCAGTATAAACTAAAAAAAATCCACAGCCTAAACCCTCATATTCACAAGCTCACTGTAGGCTTTACAGAAGTTAGCTGCGCCCGAAACAGTCTTCCGTAATTATTAGTAGAGCTCGGAATGCAACACACATACGTCTGTTGGCCGCGCGAATTTACAGCCGCCGGGAAGCTGTGCGCTGGTGAAAGGGTGACAGCACCAGTTTAATAGACGCATTGTTTTTCGCTTTACGTTGAGCCTTCTGTTGGCCCAGTGTCAACATGTCAGCGGCTATAACTCAGAAGGATTTGTGAGCCCATATAGGTTATATATACACTGACATGGGATACGTGGTGGAAAAGAATGTGACACTCCCAAACACCCACCCCCCACCCCAGAACATGGGTCTGATGAAAGTGGTCCGATGGATATGTTCAGCCCACCAAATTTGAAAAATAAATGCAATTCTAAATTCCGAAATTTAAATAGCTGAGCTGACCCTTCGCACCACGTGACTGTAATGTGTTTATGTCCAGTGTGTAAGAGAATGCGTGTGATTCACGCGAGCGTGCGTGTTGGGTTCAGTTCGCGGCGCTTTTGTTTTTTTGTTTTTTTTTGGAGCCGATTCGTGAAACTGGGTAAAGCGCCTATACAATACTCATTATTATTATTACTATGTTAGATACCACGAAAACAGTTCAGAACGATTTGTGAGCATAACAATCATAAATATTTTCCCTTTGAAGCGCAAAGTCTGAACTGCAAAATTCACAGCCAAAGACGCCCGTGTTAAGGCCGTTCTTAACCGCGCGAACGTTTGGTTCGCGAATTAGGTTCGAAGAGTACGGCCAACTAGATTCGCGCACGTTGTTTCTTAACCGACCGAACACTTCTTCGCAAACCCTGGTTCGAAAGGTTTGAGGTCTGCACAGCGTGTCGTGGGAACCCTCGCGATCCTTTGGCCGATCCTGCGCTCTGATTGGTTGCTCGGGGAGAGCTGTTGTGCGCATGTGCAAAGTTGAGGAAAATGGCGGACGGCATGGCGGCTATCGACTCACTTGACATTTCCCCCAACGAAGAGGAAACTATGCTGTTTGTCGACTTGTGGGAACAGTTCCCGTGTTTATGGAACTGTCGAGATAAACAGTATAAGGACAGGACTGCCATTTTGGTTGTTTACGATTGTCTCAACTTCCGCCTTGTTCGGGCGATGACGTATGCATATCATTAACGGTCGGTTAAGAAAGAGAACTAGTTCGGCCGAACCTCTGGAACTACGTACGTGTGCGCGCTCGCCCTGTTCGTATACAATACACAGTTTGCCGAACAAGTTCGCCGGACTGGTGGTTCGCCCGGTTAAGAACGGCCTTTAGGAGAATCCATTCTCCGCACACCCGTGTGCAACAGTTAGGACTTGTCAACAGGCTAAAAACTACACATAGTGTGGTTATCTGTGGACCCCGTGTTTGTATTGGATGTCACGACAATGCGCGTCATAACCAGCATAATATGTTTTTAGAACAAACATATTGCCGCCTGTTACTGGCATAAGGATAACAATTAGACGAAACTCAGTCTACATTCACAGAACATTGACACTTGTCTGTTTTCCCTCCTGGTGGCAACTTTACACCAGTTCCCTGTATCTTGTAGCAGAATACCACGAAGTTGAAATGTCAAAACAGTCATAGATTTTTTTTTCTGGTGAGTGCCAGTCACTAATTATCTTCCTATTGTGGATATTCCGGGTGTTTGATTGGTTGGTTGGTCGTTTTAGACTTTTAACGTCCTTTTCCTCCACGTAAGGGCGATGCCGAGGAGGGGGCAACGAGGAGTGAGTGAGTGAGTTTTTAGGGCTTAAAGCCGCGCAAGCCACAAAGACTAATTCGCGGCTGAGTGTGTCTGCACTAAATGAAAAAAAAAAACAACAAAAAAACATGTAACGTTGGACAAAGGATGCAAACTGGTCTACGGGGCGGTATAAACCCAGGACATGCAGGAGACGCTGCACCTTTATGCTAATTTCTCGAACTCCCGATTACAAATGTTTGGCTTTTAACCGGGATTCGAACCCACCACCCGACCATTGGCAGTCCAACCCTCCATCATTGGACCATCTCGGCTCCCTCCGTGTGTTTTAAATAGACGGCTCCACTCGACAAGCCTAAAGACCTAAGAACCGCCCCTTTACTCTGCCGTGTACTGTCATGACGTCACTGTATGGGGAAAAGGGTTGATTTCAAGATGAAAGAGATTGACGTAATGGTCTTTTTCCTCAAATGACGTCAATGGACTTTCTGCTCTCTTTCCATGTTTCAGTCATATCAAACTACATGTGCTTCCCTTGCTGTTGTGTCTGGCAAAAAGTTTGCCAAACCATGTCATGTGTTGTGCTCATTATGCCGCGGGACGTGATTGGCTGAATTCTGGGGGCTCGACCCTTTTGATTGACAGGGGTGGAGTCGTTCATTGTGCACGAAAGCTTCAAGGGTGGGTGGGTGTTTGGGGGTTTAACGTCCTTTTCCACCATATACGGGTGATATCAAAGACGGGGCAACGATGAAAAAGCCAGCACAAATCGTATTTGGCCCCAGCCGGGATACGAACTCACGACCCGAGCATTCACGAAAGCTTCAAAAGTCATATACACACAAATCTGGTTGTGTAACAATGTTAGCACACAACTAGTTCACATAACCGTCATTTAAAATACAGGGTTTTAGCAATGACCAAACACATCTGCGTCACACAACTCTCTAGAGACCTGCTTGTACCACGCTGCACAGCCGCGGCACACAACCCTTCCCATAATTGTCAATCCTGGTACCTCAACACCAGCGATGCTTCCGTTTTTGTGGAGTTTTGCAGACTGTGTGTGTGTGACTAGCGGCCTAGGCACCGACTGGAGCAGCTCAGTCAAGAAGTGTGTGAAAGAAATCGTCACTGTCAGGCTGGTGTGGAAATATGTTTTTACAGCGGCGGCAAGAGGATTGAGTTCCACCGTAACAACTGTTCGACCTTTCTAAACGGCACGCCAGCTGTTTGCCAGGCAACCAACACACTCCACATGTTGTTCTGCTTCGTCGGATTTACACATACTTACGCACGCACGCACGCACGCACACGCACACACACACACACACACACACACACACACACACACACAACACACACACACACACAAATATGTGTAAAAGTAGCTGAAAATACAGACTAAGAGAAGGTGTTCCAAATTCCCAAAATAGCTCAGCCAAACGGGCTAAGAACGGTTTGTAAGAAGAAGAAAAAGAAGAAAAGTAAGAAGAAGAAGAACAAGAACAAGGCGCACAAGAAGAAGAACCAATTGAGAAGCACAAGAATAAGAACAAGAAGAACAAGAAGCACGAGAACAAGAACAAGAAGCGGGTGGGCGGGTGTGTGTTTGGGGGTTTAACGTCCTTTTCCACCACACACGGGTGATATCAAAGACGGGGCAACATGAAAGAGCCAGCACAAATATTTGACCCCAGCCGGGATAGGGGAGCCGGGGTGGCCGAATGGTAGAGCGTTGGACTTCTAATGCTCGGGTCGTGAGTTCGTATCCCAGCTGGGGCCAAATATTTGTGCTGGCTTTTTCGTCGTTGCCCCGTCAGTCTTTGATATCACCCGTACGTGGTGGAAAGGACGTTAAACCCCCAAACACCCACCCATCCCCAGCCGGGATCGAACTCGAACGACCCGAGCATTAGAAGTCCAATGCTCTACCATTCGGCCACCCCGGCTCCTCAGAACAAGAAGCACAAGAAGAAGGAGAAGAATATAAAAACAATAAAAATAGTAACAATGGAAAAAATGGAATAATAACAATAATAACAATACGAAGAAGAAGACGAGGAAATCATGATGGCTCTTATAATGATCCGTGTAGCGCGGTCTCCCAAGCCTACTGGACTTGATGCTTTTTTTTTTTTTTTTTTTTTTGCCAGAAAAAAACAACAACAAAACATGTAAACATGTGAACACAGAACAGGACTGTACATATTATTTCGGAAGCTGGGTCTTAAAGGGGCTAATGCCACCATTTTTATGCTCACAGCCTCGATGTGAGCTGTTTTCCTAGTATCGACCACACCACTTAGACACCTCAGTCGACAGTGACATCGTCTGTAATGCTGGCACTGAGCCAGCAAAAGCGTGTTCGATGACGCAGCGACCACTGTGAGCCCTCCAGTAGTGGTGTAACAGCAGTCATAGACTTTGAATGTGCGACCGCTCGCGCAAAGCGTATCGCATTTAGAGCTGTACTAATCATCAAGATAGAGCATTTCGAGCGTACAGGCGCGCACTCACGAGCGAAACTGTTCCAAAACAGAAGCTGGCACAGCAAAGATGGAGTTAGGCCGTCAGTTTCACTTTCATGACAAGCTGTCACTACAAACAACGTCAGTTTCAGACAAAACAGCATCATCTGGGCTCAAACAAAAGGTGTGGCAGATATATATCCAAAGAAAGGGAGACAATGAGCCACAGGGATCACCCACGGCAGCCGCATCCGGGCTCTCGCACTGCGGTGCCCTCAATTAGGCAAGTTCGCTATCTATAACAAAGACTTTATGTCCTTCTTGCGAAATCCTCCGTGACTGAGGCTCTCGCGCCGTACGGACAACTGTTTACGCGGAGACTGAACAGCTGTGGGTATTGAAGGTTTGTGGCATGGCTTTAGTATCCCGTGATGCCACGTCTCTATGTTAATTAGGAGAAGGAATGACGTATACGAGGCTAAGGAGTGACGTTACCAGACTCTCAGATCCCAGAGTTTGGATTTTATGATGTGGGTGAGGTGTGAGATTTGGTTGTTCAACATTCTTTAAAGCTAATTGGCACATTGTTTGTGCGCATTTGCATACCCCGTTTTTGTGCGGAGTTTTTGAATTGTACACACGCACTGGTTCCTCAAGAACAGCGGATTTTCTACCTCATATCAGTTTCACTCTAACACACACACACACACACACACACACACACACACACACACACACACACACACACACACACACACACACCAGTGTTTATTTGAAGGATCACGTCTGGCTAGTGTGCTAGTTTGTAATGATTTTTGTTGTCACCAAAAGCACGAGTTTCACTGTTTTCGTGATTCTTGTATTTGCAGGGCAAGGTGAATGCTACGGGGTTTTAAAAGGAAGCAAACTGCTTCTGACCTTTTGCGCACATGGCAAGCAGAGGTGACGTGAGTGGATTTAGGTGAAGTGGCTTTCTGGTCTAAATAGAACGTGGAATAGCATTACTGCAGTGAAGCCTGAGCGGAAAGGAGACATTCGAATTGTTTAAAACTCATGCCAGGTGCGTACCCCTACATGATCTGCGCATGGTAAATTTTGTGTCTAGATTGAAGCATTTTTAGGGATGTGTATGATGCCTGAGGTTAATAGGAAATGTAAGGCGGCTTCAGACCTTGAGCATTTGTGGTCTTTGACTAATAGGAGCGCTTACATTCGGCGTCAAAGACAGACGAAAGGTAAAACACAACAACAACAACAAAATGCAGTTCAACACGTGAAAGAAGATAAAAGAACTGTGAGTTTGCGCGACTGAGGAACAAGAAGCAGACCTCAGGAAGGGACCTGGAAGGTTGATCATGCGTAACCAAGTCACGTGGCCACGAGGACGAGAGGCGAGTTAACCGACGTTTTCCGCGCGCGCGCAACGGAAGGATGAACAATTAATGAGGCATGCTGGGAACATAAAGAGGCCTAAAGAAAGGTTTACCGGCGTGTTGCCCTACTCGGCTGGGGCCTACTTGTCTCTCTTTATTGGCAGATGGCGAATTTATGACCAAGACCTGGCCATACTCTTCAACAGTGTGAGCCAAGTGTAGAGCGGGTTTTTTTTATTTCCTGGTAAAACAACGTGTTTTGATGTTATCTTCTCAACTACTCAACAGTTTCAAGTTCTTGTTGTAAAAACCTAAGTTGGAGTGTTATGTCCAAATGATTGTCCACCGTTGCGAGTGATGCCTTTGAGGTTGTTTAAACTTGCACGTTTTACTGGCTTGAACCCTGCTACGGATCCGGGTTGGTGCGGGGAGCCGGTTGGACTTCTAATGCTCGGGTCGTGAGTTCGTATCCCGGCTGGGGCCAAATATTTGTGCTGGCTTCTTTTTTTTATATCGTTGCCCCGTCTTTGATATCACCCTTACGTGGTGGAAAAGGATGTTAAACCCCCAAACACCCATCCACCCACCCACCTGGGTTGGTGTGTTTACATTTAACCAACCCGGGTAAAAAGCCACCCGGGTTCAACCCTGCTTCGGACCAGGCTTGAACCCGGGCCCAGGGCCATCTCGCATGCCAGATCTAAATATACAGCTGGCGTCATGATAATATGATGTTTTCGTCAAGGCATGACGGCGGGCATGACGTCAGTTTTCCTACGTCATTGTCAGGGCTACACTTGCAGAGAATGTCGTGTAAACGCTATGTATTGACCCGAGTCCTACTCACAGACCTAAAAAAAAGATAGACCCTCTGCGGTGCTGGAAGTGTGACGCCGCCGCGCGCCATGTTGCGAGTACCTGGAAGTGCCAGACGCTATCAGCTGTTTACATAGCGCGCATAGCATTGGCCAGACGCTATCAGCTGTTTACATAGCGCGCATAGCATTGGTCCGCTTTATCTTACGTCACATTTCTGATGACGTCTTTCTAAAGAACTTTGTATTTCGAACGAGGCGTCCTGTACACAGAGCGTCTGAGTTCTGGTATTCGCAAGGTGGCCACGATAGCGACACTCGCAAGCAGCGGTGGCAGCGTGCGGCGGTGCGTCTATCTCTATACGTCTGTGGTCCTGCCCCAGTCGAGGTAAACTTTGGGTAAACAACCTCTGTACTGACAGAAGGTCCGACAAATTTACGATCAAGCCCTGGACATCCTCCTCAGTGCGCGAGGAGATCCCCCCTCCCCTTCCCCCGGTTACACAACGTGTTTTGGTATTATCTGCTCAGCTACGACACTTTCACGTTAGTGCTGTAGACCACAAGATGGAGTATAAGACCTTGCCATGCTTATCAACAGTGTGAGCCAAGGGTTGAGTTTTTTCTTGTACTTTTTTTCTGGTCCTACAACATGTTTTGATAATGTCTGCTCAGCTGCTTTTTTTCAAGTCATTGTTGTAAACGTTACGGTGGGAGTGTTATGTCCATCGTTGCGACCGATCCCAGCATCGTACCGCGCAGACGCTTGCACAATGTCATGGCTGACGCTGGGCCAACAAAAGGAGTTCGGCGACTCGAAAATCGAGGAGTCAGCTAATGTTGCGGTCAACCGCTGAGGCGGTAGAGGAAGTTTCGCTTGCACAGCCTGCACGGAGGTCGCGTTTGGCAATATTTTTAGAGCCCTGCTTATAGATCAGTATCATTAAGATAGAGTATTTCGAGCGTGCAATGGGGGAGCCGGGGTGGTCGAATGGTAGAGCGTTGGACTTCGAATGCTCGGGTCGTGAGTTCGATCCCGGCTGTGGCCAAATATTTGTGCTGGCTTTTTCATCGTCGCCCCGTCTTTGATATCACCCTATGTGGTGGAAATGGACGTTAAACCCCCAAACACCCACCCACCCACTTACCCTCGAGCGTGCAATGACACTCACAAGTCAAACTCTTCCAAAACATAAGATGGCTTTGCTGAAGTCCTTTGATCTGGAATACGAGCATTTATACTGAACGCCACTGATGGGGTAGGGAATCCAGTTTGTTGTAATATCCAGCTTCTGAGAAACACGGATGCACCAGCATGTCGTAAACCTGTACTAACTGCACGATTAACGAGGATGAATTCTCCGGCAGGTGAATTTGAGAAGCTTGATCAGTCTGTTGCAACGACGGCTTTTTCTTTTCTTTTCATATCGTTTATGACGTCAGTTGCGGGCTTTCGAGAGATCTTTTTTTGAAGTCAGTCCAGTTTGAGCGCGGTTTCTGCTCCGCGTAGCAGTCTAGAGTTCATCCCGAAAAATCACGTCCTCTGTGGTGCACAGGGCTGAGAGAGTGAGTGAGTTTTCAGGGCTTAATGATCTGAGCTCACAACAAAAACCTTTCCCAAATGTGAAAAAATTTTACGGAGTCGATCGTGCAAGCACAGTCAACAGTTGCGGAGTTTTCAGCGTCCCCGAAGCCCAATAACCGCCAATGGCAGCCTGATTTCACAGCTCATTTTGGGTTTTGACACTGAGCGAGAAAGATCGCGCAGCACTCAACATCCGCTGGACACTGTCGCGATGTGTCTCGCTCACTGACCAAAAGCCAAATAATGTCACGGCAAACTCGTGCTCTGGTTTTTATATGGGTCCCCGAAGCGCTGAAAACTCTGCAACTGTGACAGAGTTGCCTGGGTTATGCACAGTCGAAGGAGCCGCAATGTTTGCGGCTTTTTGCTGAGATGCAGATCTTTAAAACCGCGCAAACAACTGACTAATTCGTAGCTAAGTATACCTGCACTACTTGAAAAAAAATTGTAACGTTGGACAAGTGATACAAACTGGTCTACGGGGCAGTATAACCTCAGGGCTGAGGTAGATTGTTCGGGATGAACTGTAGACTGGTAGGTCTCCTAGGATTTACGCCCGATCCGCGTTCTCGTGTGATGCACGCCAATTCTGACGGCAACCGAAGGTTCTTTTTGTAAAACCAGTCAGTTGCTTGTGGGGTGTGGAAGCGATTGTTTCTTCTTCCTCTAAACGCCGCTAATCCCTAGGGTTCATTTAGCGCTGATTACTGCCTTCCTCCGCAACAGCGGAAAGTTCCCGTCTGTCAGAATAATGAGCTGTGGATTGCCAGTGCACGTTTTCTGTGGAGCGTGATGTGAGCTTTCTGAACGTGCTCAACGACCAGGCTTCGCTAGGTCATGATGACCGGGAACGGTTCAGACCCGAACTAGACTCTGGGCTGGAGTCAAGTTCCAGCACTGTTGTTGCCTATGTGTGTGTGTGTGTGCGTGTGTGTATGTTAGTTTTCTATGAGTATTTTGCATTTGTTTCTTGGTGTGTAACATTTCTTTTAACTGATGTGGTTGTTTTATGCTGCCTGTGTGTCGTCGACTGTACCTCTATGTGTGTGTGTGTGTGTGTGTGTGTGTGTGTGTGTGTGTGTGTGTGTGTGTATTCTCTATTAGCCTCAGGCATCAAGGCATCATAGTCACCCCTAAAAAATGCTTCAATCTAGAAACAATTACTACCATGAACAGACCATTCAAAGGCACCCATCTGACAAGGGTTTAAAAAAAACTGAATGTCTCCTTTCCGCTCAGGCCTCACTGGAGTAATGCACGTCTACTTTCTCTTTAGGCCAGAGATGCAGTTCACACAAATCCGCTTGCCTCCCTTGTGTCCGACCTCTGTACAAAAAGTCCCAGCTTCACTGGCAGCTTGCCTCTTTTTGTGACCGCCTGGCATGCACCTACACCTACATAACACAAAAAAATCACGAAAAGCACGCTTTTTCACGACAACAAAAATCACTACAGACTAATACACTCAGTTGCCAAACAGGGTACCGCAAATAAACATCAAACATGACCCCACGGTCAGTTTGTGTCCTTACGCCTGTACATGCATAACTGACTGCCCTACAAGTCTCCTATATTCTTCTTCTTCTTATTATTACTATTATTGTTATTATTATTATTGTGAACACTGACGCAAGGGTGCAGCCTGGTATAGTCACAGTGGCGATTTAACTGTTTAGCTCAATTCCTACCAAGGACGTTTGGGGTTGTGCACGCCGGCGGAGTGGTCTAAACCCATCTTAATCGCTTTATGTCTGCATGGATTCCGATTTGGCGTAGTTGGAGTGTTGCACTTTGATTATACTCGTGTTCGCTGCAATAAGAGTCGTCAAGGAACCGTTAATCTGGCATGATTTTCGAATACAGAGCCAAAACCAAAGGGAAGTAAAAGAAATGTGGGATACTCTTGCGTGGTACGAAATGTGTTAAACATTGTTTTATACTGATGATGATGATGATGATGATGATGATGTCGTCTTGTAACGCGCTGAAAACACACTGAAAGACTCGGTGGAGGTGCTGGATTTCAAGGAAGGTGGCAGAGCGTTCCACAGAGCAGGGGCAGAACTCTTGAAGGAGCGAGGAGCTCCAAAGCGCTGTGTCTCCCAGATCTCCCAAATTCGGACAAAAGATACTACAAGCAATTAATAACAATTTTTAAAAAAATCATGATCTCGAGAGTCCAGATTCCTGTCGGGAACACACGAGGGTGGGTGGGTGGGTGTTTGGGGGTTTAACGTCCTTTTCCACCACATAGGGTGATATCAAAGACGGGGCAACGATGAAAAAGCCAGCGCAAATATTTGGCCCCAGCGGGGATCGAACTCACGACCCGAGCATTAGTAGCCCAACGCTCTACCATTCGACCACCCCGGCTCCCCGGGGGGAACACACGAGAGTCGAGTGCCTCCTGGTATGGTCACAGTGTCAACCATTTACTATTTCTTGACATTTCCGACCGAGAATACAGGGTGGGTGGGGTGGGTGTTTGGGAGTTTAACGTCCTTTTCCACCACATACGGGTGATATCAAAGACGGGGCAACGATGAAAAAGCCAGTACTGTGACAATATTTGGCCCCAGCCGGGAGACCGAGAATACAGAAAAATGCTGTATTTTCATGTGCTACATAACGCTACGCATAACACCCTAGAAATTATAAAAATTCACCCCCCCCCCCCGAAAATCCAGGAGCCAAGACTCATGTGTAGGGTACATTTTAAACATATTCCAATATTCCACTCTTTTGCAATGCTAGCAGCGACCACCTACCCCCTCATTCCTCTGTCGTCTGCTAGCAGTCTTGTGCCAGCCGCGCATGAATACAAACAGTCCACATGCCAGACTCAGTTTTCACTGTTTTACTGTTAGCTGGCATGAAGCTTATTTACAAAGCCAACACACAGCCCCAGATTGCCATTTTTAAAGTTATTTCTCTATAGAGAAACAACTTCATGGGATGGGGCAGATTTCGCTGCGCGCAGCAGCAAGTTTCAGTGGTACAAAACAAGGCTGTGACGTTTCTCCAGACAATACATACTTTCGCGCACACTGTGACGTAACGAAATCTGCGTCATAGACACTAGACGTGCACACTACGCTGCTGCGTTCTTTTTGGCGGGAGTTGTGAGACATGTGTGTGTGTGTGTGTGTGTGTGTGTGTGTGTGTGTGTGTGTGTGTGTGGACGGATGTGATGATGGCTATCTCCTAAACCACCTCGTTTAAACTCAGTCTGTACTGGCACAAATTAAGAAAAGGCCCGGCATTGAAAATTCTGGTACTATATCATATAGTTTAGCGGAATTGTGACGACATATGCCCGAGAAACTATTATAGTGAAGTGTAACCTGCACCTCGTTAGCTAGACTTGAGCTCCAGTCTGTAGCTGACAGACACATGGTGGTGGTGGTGGTGGTGGGCGTTTGAGATCTAGACAGCTGCTGAAAGAGATGGATTTGTGTGTATCATGGCGTTTACCTGGCACACCTGAACACCTGAACTCCATTAAGCCGCTGCCCGTGTTTGTGTGCACGTGGCACCCGAGGCTGTGGACACAAGACGGTGCAATCGCTGTCATCAGGAGGCGTGGAAGCTTCTAGAAACTTCTGGGTGTGTACACTTTGTCCTCAGTCACTGGACCTTGGGGGCAAGAGGACTTGCTGGCACTGTGACTCAACTCTGAACCATCGAGTTTCACTACGCTTACCCTCTGCACTGACCCGAAATCGGCTACTACATTTTCGCCTGTTTCAGAGATTATTGCCTGCTTGAGTTGTCCCCCTTGCATACACAGAACCGCAGCATGCATGCATTTTTCGTGGCAACTGTGTGCTCTGCCACGTAAAAAAAAAAAAAAAAAAAAAGCGTGCTGTTTGCGGCAAGGGAGACAACTCATGCAGACAATAATCCCTGAAACAGGCTGAAAATGTACTGTGCTGGTGAATGAGACAGAACTAGCCGCTTCTGTGCACACTGTGAAATACCACGTTGACCACAAAGTTGTTCAGAACTGTCCACTTTCCTTGTCACCGAGTATGTTTTGTTTTTTCCTTCTTAGGTATCACTTGTCTCGGCGCAGCGGGTCTCGGCTAGCCGATTTCGGGTCAGTGCAGAGGGTAAGCACAGTGAAACCCCAATGGTACAGAGTTGTATGACTCAAAGCCCCTTCGCCACTGACTGTGACCCTCCCACACCACCTCACCCCCTCCCCGTCAGGTTGTCACTGAAGAGGAATATAAACAACAATACTGACGTCTTTCACAATATTCTGGAAGTGTTACTGACAAAAGAGTATGTTACAAGTATGTTACGGGCGTCTACTCAGTTTAGTAATTGCACTCTGACTCGGAAACACGCGGCGAGTGTGCTTTCTCTTGCTCCGGTGCTTCAGTGTGGAACACCTTGCCTACCTCCATCCGTCATTCCCTTACTCTGTCCTGCCTCATGTCCCGTCTTAAAACAATTGTCTTTCGGGAAGCGTTTGATTAGTCGTTCCTGTGTGTGTGAATGTGTGTAGAGGAGGGGGGGGGGAGTGAGTGAGTTAGTTAGTTAGACTTAACGCCACGCAAGACACAAAGACTAATT
Organism: Batillaria attramentaria; assembly: GCA_018292915.2. Classification (NCBI taxonomy): domain Eukaryota; kingdom Metazoa; phylum Mollusca; class Gastropoda; family Batillariidae; genus Batillaria; species Batillaria attramentaria. Next base: position 873,469 of record JACVVK020000098.1, read on the forward strand.
CGCGGTGGGGGGTGGGGGGTGAGGGGATAGTATTGTACTTGTTGTGTGTGTGTGTGTGTGTGTGTGTGTGTGTGTGTGTGTGTGTGTGTGTGTGTGTGTGTGTGCGCGCGCGCGAGTCAGTGCGTGCGTGGGTGTTAAGCGCCTATATAGAGCTCTTCAGAATAGACGCTCTAAAAATCGACAGTGTCATTATTATTATTATTATCGTTATTATCCCGACGTAACTGAACCCAAACCCGAACCCTAACCCTAACCCTAAAGCGGGGTACTAACCAGAAACAGCGAGATAAACACACACTATGCCCGCATCACAGTCGCTGCGCCTGATGTGTCTAAGAACCACAAACTGAAGATCGCAGATTGCTGACCTCACACAGTCTTTCGCCAAGCTAGCGTACGGTTACCGTAGACACAACAAAACAGCGTCGTTAAATGAATCCCGCGTATTCTCATCAACTTTGGTAAGACTCATGTGTAGGGCAAATTTCAACAAATTCCAGTATTCCACTTTTTTGCAATGCTAGACGCCAGCGACCACCTACCACCTCATTCCTCTGTCGTCTGCTAGCTCTTGTGCCAGCCGCGCATGAATTCAAATAGTCCCTATGCGCGGCTCTTTTTTCACTGTACTGAAAGAGTAAGACTACCCAACCTGATTCCCGTGACTCAACCTATTATTTACAGTGATATCTACCAAGCAAAGACCCTTCCAATGACCTCAGTTTGTCGATAAAATTAAAAGGTATTACTGAATCAGGCAGGTTGTCGACGGATCATTGATTGGCACAGAACCGTTGCATCCCCGATAAATTTCTACCGGTCTGACTGTTGTATCAGGATCCTAAGTGTTGCCTTTACAGCGGGGGTGTTGGGGGGAAGGGGGGGGGGGGGGCAGAGCAGATGGCCCTGAAACGTGGAGTTATCACGCTTACAGCTACAGTTATCGGGCGTGGAAGAGCAGTACCGTATGCTGTGTGCCTCCTCTTATCGGACAGTGCGGCGTGCATGTAGAGGGCACAGACCTTGTGCGTCTCCCCGTGAGCATCGCTATCTGCCCCGACACTCACCCTGTACTACCTGAAGACCTGTTTCTGCCATCACCACATCAACGGATCCCACAGGGAGGTGAAACATACGGGTCCCGCGGCTTGTCCGTGCCCGCCTGTACTGAACGTGTCTTTTATCGCTGGGCGCTCTTCTCAAGTGTACATCACGGTACGTGTTCAGGTCGTCAACCTCAAGTGCGGCCATTTTCCGGCGGCCCGACTGAATCACCACAAGACTGTGCTTAGTTTCTGCTTTTCTTGGTATGGTATGGTATGGATGACTTCTCCTCGGCACACGTATTCATCTCTCCTGAAATGCTTATGGCGCCGCAGGGCTGAAGGACGAAGCAGTGAAAGCCTGCTGCCGCTAAGCGCTACTTTACGTGCTATCCACTCTGGTGCGTGCGACAGTATTTCTGTGTCCGCACCACCGGCTACAGCGTACTCCTCTTCGAAAGATGGACGTGGGATTTTTTTTAGCGTGCACACTTGATATTTGTGCGTGCGTGTGTACACGACGGCGTAAACGAGTCTGCACACGATCTTGACTCGATTTGCAGTGAAAAACTCTAACTGAGCAAATTCCTGGAAGCTTAGGATCCGAAGATCCCTTACATCCGTATCGGCCGGGAGGGTCAAGCGGGTTCAGGTGCTATCCACCTGTACACTACACGGCCACCGATGACGTCACAAGTTCATGTGCCCAGCATGACGCTATCAACACCTCTGCCGTAATCAAGACTGCAACACTGACTCATAATCCCCCCCCCACAACCCCCCCCCCCCCCATTATCCTCGATACATATTTACTGTCATTTGGTGGGTGGGTGGGTGCTTGGCAGTTTAACGTCCTGTTCCACCACGTATGGGTGATATCAAACGAGAAAAAGGCTAGCACAAATATTTGGCCTCAGCCCGGGATTCGAACTCACGACCCGAGCATTTAGAGTCCAACGGCTCTACCATTCGGTTATGCCGGATCCCTCCCCCCCCCCCCCGCCATCATGATTTGGTAAAAGAGCCTAAACGTCATAGATTTGATGAGCAGTTGGACCCTTTGTTTTAGGTGACGGTAGATATGCGTCCTACTACCACTACGGCTGACTGACAACTAGTTCGGGTAACCCATGAGTGATCGGGGAAGTCACATCTTGGATTAGAGGGACGACGCCCTGCCCAACTGACAACATGGCTTACGTTGGTTGATCCAGTCGAGGGGAGGATGGAGTGGGGGGGGGGTGTGGGGGGGTGGAGGGGGACCATACTGGCACAGTACGGACACCTTGATGTCTGATCCTATTTCATCAGTTTTGTTACCACCCTCCTCTGAAACAATACATAACTCTTAACAATCCAAGTCCGGCCACCCCTTGCCTACTATATGAGACTTGTTAAAAAGAACGAGCCACTGCACACCAGTCGGAGCCACTTCAAGCCATTATTACGCGAGGCGCGGGCCTTCCTTCTTTTTTCCTCTGAATATATCTTCAGGAATACACCAGACACGCCTCAGTAGATCTAGGTGGATCTAAGAGTCGTCTAGCACGTGACTGCATAATTACTGTATTCTGTGCTGACGTTGCTGCGTATTCCGATCAGTTTCCCCAACCACCGCCAGGCACGTGTCACGCTGTATGCATGTATACTGAGTACCCGGCCAGTGAAAACAAAGGCGTGGAATCCAGCCTCATCATGGTAATGTTTTCATACCTTCATCAGTCGTGCGCCGATCCGCCCTAGGGTACTGTAAGGGGTGTGTGTGTGTGTGTGTGTGTGTGTGTGTGTGTGTGTGTGTGTGTGTGTGTGTACGTGCGTGCGTGCGTGCGTGCGTGCGTGCGTGTGTGTGTGTGTGTGTGTGTGTGTGTGTGTGTGTGTGTGTGTACACGCGCGCGCGTGCGCGGGTGTGAAAAGAGCTGCCGGTTGGATTTCAGTTCTGAGAGTTCTTCGATGAGATGAGAAATCACAGTCCACACCGAAACCAGCGCCCTTTACAACAAATCTCTGTTGTCTGGTATGGTCTTACCTCAGTCAGACGCCACCACAACAGCCAGGAAAAGAAGAAGAACAACAACAAGCCGAACACAACTTAGCTACTAACCAGTTGAAACTATGTAAATCTTCAATATTCAAGATTCAGTACGCTTTATTTTTCAAAACTGAAAACGAAGAGCTTTGTATTTGGTGTTGTAACTGGAATGCAGTGGGTGGGTGGGGTGGGTGGGTGTTTGGCGGGAGTTTAACGTCCTTTTCCACCACGTAAGGGTAAAATATCAAAGACGGGGCAACGACAAAAAGTCCAGCACAAATATTCAGCCTCAGCTTCAATTAACTCATGAACCGAGCATTGAGAGTCCAACGCTCTACCATTCGGCTAGCCCGGCTCCCCGTAACTGGGTGGGTAGGTGGGTGTTTGGGAGTTTAACGTCCTTTTCCACCACATACGAGTGATATCAAAGACGGGGCAACGATGAAAAAGCCAGCACAAATAGTTAGCCCCGGCCGGGATACGAACTCACGACCCGAGCATTAGAAGTCCAACGCTCTACCATTCGGCCATCCCGGCTCCCCCTGCCCGTAACTGGAACGCAGTAAGCAATACACTCAGTATAATATTATCGCAATAAGAAAACCACCATGTAAATACTGGATACTGTTGATAAGAAAAGATACGGAAACCATTACGTGTAGGATATGTGGGAATGTGGGAACCCTGTATGTTGTTGTAGCGCAAGAGTACAGCACAACCCGAACACAAAATACCCGGATTCCCTTCGCCACGAAGCATTTGTTTGCGCTGGAGATAACGTCAGTGGGCGAAATCACGAGCAATCATGTTTCCACTTATCCCAGCGAACTTTTTTTTTTTTTGTTGATAGCGGGAAATGTTTTGCACCTGCGCCTTATGCGTGGGGGCGCCTGTGTCGACTTTTTAACAGAAACGTTCGGTAGATTAGAGCTGAGGGTTTGTTTGTGCAGTAATCGTGTTACGTTGCAGACGTGGATTATTACACCATCTTAGAACTCGGATATCAAGCACTTGAACTGAGCGAGCGGGCAAAACCAATAACATGCGCACAACTGAGCCGAACGGAGGGGCCGGCGAGAGAAAGGCAGATGTCAGAGAAATCGTACACCAGTTAAAATGTGTAAGGCTCTTACGCTACCTAGCTGTGGGACTAGCAGGGGACCTACAAAACACACGCGCGCTTGCACGCACGCACGGACGCACGGACACACGCACGCATGGCACGCACGCACGCACGCACACACACACACACACACACACACACACAATTCCGTTTGTTCACTCAGTGCCGCTTATTCGAGAAGATTCATAGATGACAAAATTGTACACTATGTGGGCTAATCATTGCTTAAAACTGCACACACACACACACACACACACACACACACACACACACACACACACACACACACTCTCTCTCTCTCCTCCCGAACCCAATTGTTCATGGAACAATAAAGAATTTGAGTCTTGAGTCTCTCTCTCTCTCTGAAATCTTGCGATACCGATGCACAAAACTTGAGCCCACTGACGCCTCTACAGCTTCGGTTTGAATGAACTGACAACAAGCACTGGAGATCACTGACCGACCTTCGGTTACACAACACAACACAACACAACACTGACTGCACTGCCCACCTCTCTCTGTTTACGCTCCACTGACATCAAAACCACAGTAGCATGACATCTAACCTCGATCAGTTGCCAAGGCTGCCATCTTTTGAAGTCAGTTTACGTCATCGCCTGGCATCCACCTCATTTACAGGCATATGTGCCCAAACACACGGGCCATAACTCTTCTCGAGGAGGGTAATCACCCGATAAACACAAACACAGATGCTGGCGCACGTTATAGCGGCCTCTGTAAAAGTGTGAAGATGCTCCTGACAGAACGCGAGCGAGCTAAGCCTGGCTACATTCTGGACTCGGGCAACCTTAGCAACACCTTCCTGAAACCTACTGGTTTTTTTTTGTGGTCCCTTCCTGAAACCTAAGGGTTTTTTTTTTTCCCTGTCCTGAATTAGCCCCCCCCCCCCCCCCAGCCCTAGTAAAACACTAAAACAAAACACCAACCATAGGGCTGCTTTTCCGGTGCTATTAAGATTCAAACGTTTTCGATGGCTGTGTGTGTGTGTGTGTGTGTGTGTGTGTGTGTGTGTGGCAACTGTGGAAACTATTTACTGTGCAAAATGGCTACTGGGAGCGGAAAACAACTTCGATTTGAGCATATCATAAGCATGTCTTGTTTATGCTCAAACTGTGTTTCTGTAATTTCATCAGTGCAACAAAATAAATCAGTTTAAACCAAAACAACTTCGATCCTGTCACACAGGTGAGTGGGCGAGTTGATCCTTGACCTGACACTCCTCCCCCCCTCCCCCACCGCCCGACCTAAGTGACTTTTTACTCGACATGGCAACACCCCCCCCCCCCTCCTACCTCCTCCCTCCGGCGTCCCATGGCCCCCACGCCGTCGTCCACCCACTGACGTCTGGTCTGGAATTGAGTGATCCTATTCCACGGACGTTCGTTTAGATCATGAGGAGGTCTTTTATTTTCGTGTGACAAGAAAAAGGAAAGAAAAACTGACAACCCCCTCCAATTCAGTGTTTTTGATTTTCGCCGTATCTCCCGTAAAATGACCATGTACGACCGTTAGATCTCGAACCAGCAGGCTGTTATCGGTTGATATCTGGGTTGGTTATGATGTGATATAGTTTAATATACAATATCATAATAATAATATTGGACAGGCGCTCAACCCAGTTTCTTTAATCGGCAGTGGCAGAAAGTGGTGGTGAAAACCCACTAAGTAAGTACTACTGATTCAAAGTACTTAGTTCTCAAGTACCGCATGTCTTTAGTCTTGTTATCCACTTGGCGCGGGGGGAAAGGGAGATTACTGCAGGAGTTGAGGGAGGTAATTTGTCAGAGCAGCCGGTACAGCCGGTTAGCGTCAGTGATGACGATCTTGACACAAGAAGTCAGCGGGGGAGTAGATTGGTTGTATGGCGAATGACTGTTGTAGCTTTCAAGTTTCCCGTCCACCTCGGAAGGCTCTGCACGCATCCTCGGTGTAGAAAACCATTCCTCATCATCATCATTAGCTTGCTTTACGTCCTATGGCTTTTGGCCCTTAAGGACAAGTTGTTCCTGGCGTGTGTCTTTGGCTGCTTGGCTAGGCGAGTGTCTTTGAAAAAAAAAACAAAAAACATTCCTTGTTTTGTATGTTGTTTTGTACATCAGTGGTGTGTGTGTGTGTGTGTGTGTGTGTGTGCGTGCGTGCGTGCGCGCGTGCGCGCGCGCGTAACCAAAGTATCAAGTAATAGTTTAAAAGTGCTGTAGCGTAATGTATTGTATTGTATCGCATTGTCTTGTATTATGTTCTGCTGTGGTGTATCAGTTGCCTTGTGCGGTTTTCAAACATGACCCTTCCTTCCTCCCCCCCCCCCCCTTTACCCAACACAAAATCCTGTTTACGCAATTTTCTTTGATGACACCGATGAACGTACGTAATATCTATCATTTAGTGATTCTAATTCATTCAGTGTGTGTGTGTGTGACGGTGTGTGTGTGTGTGTGTGTGTGTGTGTGTGTGTGTGTGTGTGTGCGTGCGTGCGTGCGTGCGTGCGTGTGTGTGTCTGCGCGCGCGCAGGTCAGTATAGCCCGTGCCCGCTGTGTGTGACCCTCAGCTCTGAAATACAACACTACAGGCGGAATTAATATTTTACAACTCCTCAAAAGACAATTTAGACCGAAAGCACACGACCGCACGTGTTGGAGCCTGCCGATATTTTTGTGTTCCTGTAAAGCAGAACGCTGAATATTGTCAGCCCTTCCAAGCAGCATTGTTCCTGCTATTAAGCTCTGTTTCAGTTTTACGAGGCAGCTGCGCTATTTCCAAAGGTCCGTGGTATTTTACGACCGTGGCGCTCACGTGCACACGCTTAACTATTGACCAGTGGCAGCAATACTAGAGGCCACGTGCGTAATTAAATATTTTGATTAAGGAAAGACAGGGAGATATGAAATGATATCGTGGGCACAGCTGTGCTCCAACTCAGATCATGATGTATTTGTCGATCGTTTTGTGGAATAAGCTAAAGTCTTCTCAAATTTAAAGCCGGGCCGACATCTTCCGATAATTCTAAGTGCGCAAATCGATCTGCCGTGAACTGTTTTGGTAGTGGCCAACCGCCATCACCTGCACTGTGACAGTATTTCATACGCTGGCACGAAGCCACAAAAGAATTTACGCGGTGTAATTTATCGAGGAGTCAGTCAGTGTTGCGGACAAATGCTGAGTAGAAAAAAATTAAGTTTTTGCTCAGAGTTCTACTAATTATGAAGAGTGATTTTCACACACACACACACACACACACACACACACACACACACACACACACACACACACACACACCTCCCGTTTCACTCAGTGCTGGTTCATACGGCAGCACTCCGGTACGGGAACATGTCTATATTCTCCCAGGTCTTTGTCCCTACAACAACCCTAACCTTAACCCGAAACCCTATCCCTTAGCATGTCATGACACGTAGAAGGAACATAGTCAAGTTAGTTCAGAATGATTTGAGGCTTTACGTCGCCGCAGTACGGTCGGGCCGCCAACAAAGACTATTTCACTGCTAATTAAAGTCTTTTTTGTATGAAGTCCATTTAAATGTAAAAGTCCAACTTCTTCCCTAGCTGCATGCTTGTGGGTCTGTCTCAAGTTTCCATTTCACAGTCCCTCCCGTTTGAAATCAGTGGAGGCCTTCAACGTGCACACATAATACACTTGTAGAGCGCGGAGTTCTGCTTTTAAAGCACTCAATGCGCTTTTGCTCACGCATACACACATAATACACTTGTAGAGCGCGGAGTTCTGCTTTTAAAGCACTCAATGCGCTTTTGCTCACGCATACACACAACATTCACACGCACACATTTATACACATCAATACAGGCGGTGAAATTTAACTTGAACTTAAAGATCAAAAGCTAGTTTGAAAAGATGTGTTTTGAGTTCTGATTTAAACTGTAGGAGGGAAGGGATGTTTCTCAGGGAAGATGGCAAGGAGTTCCAAACGTGGGGGCACTGTAACTGAAAGAACGTTGGCCAAATGTTTTGAGGTTGACCCGGGGGACCTTAAATAGCTTTTCTGAGGATGACTGATGAGCGGAGAGTGCGGGATGAGCTTATCAGAAAGGTACTGGGGAAGTGACTGGTCAAAATGGCGGAAGGCTAATGTGGCAATCTTGTACTGAATACGGTACTGAACCGGCAGCCAGTGAAGCTCCTTGTATGATGTATACTGATGCGTGCTTGTGTACACGAGGTTCGGACAGGCACAGTACGAAGGTCTGTACATGAATTTGACCCGATTTCTTTCGTGTGAAAAAAAAAAAAATCCCGGCCCGGCCGACCGAGCTACGACCCTTCAAGACAGAACTAAAGATATAGAGGATCAGATAGATAAGATTTGTATTGATTGAAAGTCTATATTTTGTAGAAGATAAGAAGGAACATAGAGCCGGGAACAAAGACCAGGGGGAAAACATAGGGCTGACCCACTCCTGTACACACCTTTGTCAGATCCGGCCGGTTCACGCGTATTCCCTGAAGAAGACGCGCGGCTGTGGGCCCTAAATGCTCTCCCCCGTGTAGAAGAGACTAGACTCCCTCCCCATCAACCAGCGATCCTAGCGTAATAGGAAACTTGTGACATTAGCGAGTGCGAGGTCAGGTGGTGACCTACTTTTTCTCGGCACGTGCTAAATCAGGCAGCTCGGTGTAGAAGCCGCGGCATCATTTTTCTCTATTCCGTCTGACAGCGATTGAATGATTGCCACTTTTTTTTTGGGGGGGGGGGGGGGGCGGCGTTATGGTTTAGGGTGGGTGTTTTGGGCTTTAACGTCCTTTTCCAACGCACACGGGTGATAATGATCACAGACGGGCCAACGCGGAAAAAAACCAGCACAAATGTTTGGCCCTAGCCGGGAATCGAACTCACGACCCGAGCACTGATTTAAAGTCCAACGCTCTACCATTCGGCTATCCCGGCTCCCCAATTTACGCCGGTTAGGAATAATTATATCAGTCTGTGTCCAGGTCGGCCTTTGCCGGCGTGTGGCTGCCTTTACAGGAGAGCTGGAATAAAACTGAGTATCTGTACAAGTAAAACCTTACACATGGTGCAACACAGAAATGTGTTCAGTTATGAACCCCGCAGTAAGTCCTGTGAGGGTTTATCCTTCTCTATCTACCTTTCTGTCTGTCTCAGTGCCGTCACTGACGGTCTGTCTGTCTGTCTGTCCGGCTATCTATCTGTCTGTCTGTCTATCCTGTTTCTCTACCTATCTATCTGTGTGTCTTCCTACAGCTGCCCGTCCCTTTTGTTTCAAAAGCTGATGTAACAAACCCCCCTTCAGTCAACTCGGCAACAGTTTCAATAGTTTAGCCGCCCAGATGTGAAATCGGCGAGAGAAAGTCGACCGAAAACGTCGGCAAGCTACGTAGGACAGACGTTTACCTACCATGTTTTCTGCCCCCGAGATACAGGTTCTACACGTGTAGAATACAAACCACAGACGTTTAAACCTAGATCGTTCACACACTCACACGTCAAAATAGTAAAGCTACATACGAGACCTTCGCGCATGCGTTGTGGGGTACTAGCGTCGCGCAAGGCCTGATGGCCGGGGATACCAGACGTTTGACACGCAGACGTAAACAATCCATCAATGTTTGGTCTTTGTAGCTTTCGCAACTTTTCCGCTTACCCCCGCGGGCCTAGTCAATACAAAAGTTAGTCTAGAAGTCTAGGAGAAGGGAGAATTTAGTGGACCTTAAGGTACTACCAAATATTAGTCCGTCGGAATTCAGTTCTTAGGCTACGTACCAGAGATGCAAATTTGGAGGGAAACGCTATATATTCCTCTTACACATAACGTTGCAGATGACATCCTAGAAATGCTTTAAATTTCACCAAAAAAAAATCACAAAAATCAGGCAGCCATAGACTCATGTGTAGAGTAAATTTCAACAAATTCCAATGTTCCGTTTTTTTGGCAATGTTGGCAGCGACCACATACCCCCTCATTCCACGGTCGTCTGCTGGCTCCTGTGCCAGCCGCGCATGAATACAAATAGTCCACAAGCCAGCCTCATTTTCCCCGAATTTTACTATTACCTGGCATGCAACTTGTTTACAAAGCCAACAAAAAGCACCAGATTGCCATTTTTTACTCTGCACACAAATTTTAAAAGGGGCAAAGATTTTCTGCTATACAGCTACTACATGACCCGGAAGCTAATACCGTTCTGTAACCTGTCAGTAGTGCTTCCGAGTCTAAACTCCATGTCGTTTATGCCCTTTTTTTTTTTTTTTTTTTTTTACCAAATGACGGTCACGCTGTGTTGAGCGGTCACGGGTGAGTGAGTATTTCAGTAGGGCTTTTTGTGTGGGGTGCTTGGGAGTTTAACGTCCTTTTCCACCACGAACGGGTGATATCAAAGGAGGGGCCACGAGAAAAAGGCCAGCACAAGTATTTGGCCCCACTGAGCCGGGATTCGAACTCACGACGCGAGTATTCAGAGTCCAACGCTCTACCATTCGGCTATCCCGGTCCCCTATTTAGTGCTTAGAACCGTGTGAGTGACGACGCCAGGCCACAAGGGCAAGTTCCGATACGGCGGAGATGAAGGGCCTACGTTAAAGTTGCTTCGTCCATAAACTCCAGACTCCTGTTTGCAGGAAGCGTGACCAAAAACAAACGCAGCGGTTGGCCACAGACGGATGGGGACGACAGCCAGGAAATAGTTGTGGGGGATAGTTGTGTGTGTGTGTGTGTGTGTGTGTGTGTGTGTGTGTGTGTGTGTGTGTGTGTGTGACGGTGAGAGAGAGAGAGAGAGAGAGAGAGAGAGAGAGAGAGTGAGTGTGTGTGTGTGTGTGTGTGTGTGTGTGTGTGTGTGTGTGTGTGTGTGTGTGTGAGAGAGTGAGAGAGAGAGAGAGAGAGAGCCTCGGAAAGAGAGAGAGAGAGAGAGAGAGAGAGAGAGAGAGAGAGAGAGAGAGAGAGAGAGAGAGAGAGACTGTAACCTAACATATGTTACCTACTGTAATGCACGCTCTTTTTTTTTTTAAACGGTGAAACTTCATACGGGCCAGGCACGGCCTTTCAGGCTACTTTCTGCAGAATCGATATTCACCGTGCTTGAAAGCGTTTGCAGCTTGAACCGCGCTTATGAATGATGTGCAGGAAATGACGTCACTTTGAAAGTCGGTTAAGCTTGAAATTGGACCAGTGGGTCAACACTGGGGAATGACTGAAGTAGGCGCTGGAGAAAACAAAAATCCATTCTAATACTATCTCCATTTTGATTTGAAAGAAACCCGTATATTCATAGCTTCTATAACAAAGGCAATGTACACTGGCATCATTACAATTCTTTTTAACTCTTTGACGACGAAGCACAATTTCTAACACGCGATTTCCTATAGGAAATCGCGTGTTAGAAATTGTGCTTCGTCGTCAAAGAGTTAAACTGAAGTAGGATACATTGAGACTGTTTCAACTGCTGTTACCCACGAAAAGACCACTGGCGCTATTTTACTAAAAGAACAAAGAATAATTGGATGCCTTGTGGATTGTTATGGAACTCTTTGATGTCAGGAGGAGGAAGAAGACAAAAACAGAATGGATTGATTTTCATTACTGAGGTACTTAAACAAGGAAATTAGAACGTCCCTGCTGGAATCCCCCCCCCCCCCCAAAAAAAAAAGTTTTTGATTTATTTTTCCATTTTAAAATAAAAACATTTTTGTTCGTGTTCTTTTTCTTCTGTACCCAATCTACAGTGAACACTGCGGAGCACTGATGACCTAATTTCGTGCCAACGTCGGTGTAGAGTTGCTGCCCCTGGCGTCAGTGTCCAGAACGAGGCAGGCTGACCCACTTGTATACAGTTCCCGTTCGCCCACAATTGGCTTCAGGTCGACCTTTGTCTAAGATTAGAAGGAAGTCACAGAAATTCGGACACGTTTATTTTGAGGTTTTTTTCCCCCCCCTGTCACACGCCCCCGTGTTCACATCTTCCTTGTTGTGTCCAGGCTGTGTGAGAACCAATGAAAATCTTCAACACTGACTGACTGAGATTAGTTACGGGTGAGAGCCAATGAGAACCTTCAACACTGTGTGGCGCCGGCGAGTGGTGTTTTCCCCATGCCGACCTGTGCCTCAGGGCGTCTGTAACGTTTTTGCTTTCTTGTGACTGCAGTCTCGTCGGTGAAGGAATGCCATCGATTGGGAACTTTGTCGTTTTTCTCTCTGGTTCTTTTGGAGGAAGATTGCAAACTGAGACTTTCCTGATTGGCCGGTGAGCTGACGGAGTTTGCGGCACTCACAGTAATGGGCGAGCTTTCAGTGAGGACTGTTGCATGCGTCCCCTTAGGGTAGCGAGATTTCTTTTCCCGCTCCAATTCTGACCACAGCCCCGTGTCGCCGACAGAGGAGACGCTCACAATGTTTACACATCCACCTTCATGGTATTCCTCGGCACACATCATCCGCACCATTAGACGCTCAAGGCACCGCATGGCTGAAGGACGAAGCAGTGAAAGCCTGCTGCTGTCAAGCGCTACCTTACGTGCAAACCTTCACCCTCCTATTCACTCTGCTGCGTGTTTGATATTTGTGCGTGCGTGTGAACACAAGGGCGAGACAGGCACCCCGAACGAGCCTGCACGTGATTTGGACTCGATTTGGAAAGGGAAAAATCCAGCCAGATCCCTGCCCGCCAGGGATTCGAACCAGGTAGCTCAGCATCCGCAGGCAGACCAAGTCCCCTGTCTTGGGCAGAAATCGAGCGGGGGAGAGAAACCATGCTTCCTTCAGGACAGCCCGAGATGTAGGTCGTAAACCTTATACTTCTCTCTTGATCACTGGCTAAGGACAGAACCGCTTCAGAAATTGGAAACGGGATCAAAGAGACCCTGTTCCACCATTACAGCACAGACCCTTGCTTGGCTTTCACTGCTTTCAACATGCTGTCTCAGCAATTTTTCTATTCAGTGACGAGATGAAGAAAGTCAGTCACTCTGTGTGTGTGTGTGTGTGTGTGTGTGTGTGTGTGTGTGTGTGTGTGTGTGTGTGGTTGTTTCTACAGAGGACAGCGGAAAAGGCCATCTCACTTGTATGACTGTGGAGACTGAGTACCTAGCAACCTCTCCGTAGTCAGGGAAACCGTTTCTCTACTCTGCTGAAAGAGATTGATGTTCTACTTGGTGCGCGCCACACTCTCGCCCCCCCCCCCCTCCACCCCCCCTCACCCTCCCCCTCCCCGGCCTCCTTCGGCCCCCAGCATGGTACCTTTAAAAAACAGGTTAATCGAGGACAGCGATGCAAGATGTAACAAGACGAGTAATCAAACCTAGGAAACACAAAGTTCTCTTTACTGGCACTGGCACCGAAGCCGTGCCCGCCCCTCATTCCGCCGTGGTTGGCGAGAACCGCCGCGTCTTTAGACCAGACAATATTCATTAGAGCCGGCGGGACAAGAGGAATTGGCCTAGTGGTTAAAGGTGAACGGTTTGCAGATCTTGAGGTACCGGGTTCGAATAATAATAATAATAATAATGATAATCATTTCATTAATATAGGCGTTTTATCCCAAATATTTGGCTCAAAGCGCCTCGACTAAGTAAACCCAACACGCACGCTCACGTGAATCACATGCATTCTCTCACACGCACTGGACAATCGCGTGGTGCGAAGGGCCAGCTCAGCAATTAAAGTTTCGGAATTTTTAGAATTGCATATATATTTTTGAATTTTGTGGGCAGAACATTTCCAAAGCAGAGGGGGAGGAAGCCGGAGTACCCGGAGAGAACCCCGAGTGGGACTCGAACCTGACCCTTCGCATTCAGGTGACTAAGTCTTAACCACTAGACCAGACAGTATTCATTAGAGGACAAGAGGAGTTGGCCTAGCGGTTAAAGGCTCGGTTTGCGGATCTCGACGTACCGGGTTTGATTCCCTTGGCAGGTGCTTCGTTATTGATCGAGTCAAATGCACGTGCAGACTGGAGTCGTTTCCGGCGAATGTCTGTGTTTCGTGTACGCGTGTCTGGGTAAATATCAAGTTACAAAATCAAATTGCGAACGAGAGGGGAGGCGGAATAGAAAACAAGTACACATCACGCATGCAAAGAATGAAAGAAAACAGAAGGAAAAAAGAAAGAAAGAAGGAAAGAAAGAAAGAAAGAAAGAAAGAAGGAAGGAAGGGAGGAAAGAAAGAAAGAAAGAAAGAAAGAAAGAAAGAAGGAAAGAAAGAAGGAAGGAAGGGAGGAAGGAAGGAAAGAAAAAAAGAGAGAAGGAAAGAAAGAACACAGGAAAGAAAGAAGGACGGAAGGAAGGAAGGAAGGAAAGAAAGAAAGAAAGAAAGAAGGAAGGAAGGAAGGAAAGAAGGAAAGAAGCAAAGAAGCAAAGAAAGACAGAAGGAAGGAAAAAAGGAAAGAAAGGAGGAAAGACAGAAGGAAAGAAAGAAGGAAACAAAGAAAGAAACAAAGAAAGAAGGCCGAAAGAAAGACAGAAGGAAAGAAAGACAGAAGGAAAGAAAGAAGGAAGGAAAGACAGAAGGAAGGAAAGAAAGAAAGAAAAAAAGGAAAGACTGGCAAAGAACACAGGATGGCAGCCCACTCATGGCGGCGCGCTCTACAGGGGGAACAGCCCGAGATTCTCAATACTGGGATGGCAGAGGTATTGTAACACTGAAGAAAGCCTTTCACGTCACACAGGACACAACTGACTCACGCTCTTGCCAGTTAAATTGAGTACTCCCCCCCCCATCCCCCGGGAGGCGATCTATGGTGGGAAAAAATCTCGGAAAATTGGAGTTTCACGTCCTTTTCCACCACGTATCGCCAAACAGGGAGTGGGTGGGTGGGTGTTTGGGAGTTTACCGTCTTATTCCACCACATACGGGTGATATCGCGGACGGGGCAACGATGAAAAAGCCAGCACAAATATTTGGCCCCAGCCGGGATTCGAACTCACGACGCCGGCGAGCATTGCTCTAACATTCGGCCACACCGCCCGGCTCCCCCCAAAACAGGGAGAGACCCAAAAGCACTTACTACACACCACATATAAGTATGTAAGTATGCACTATGACCCGAGTACTTATGTGAATGTATATGCAGTCAGAACGTATGTGCGAGTGAGTGTCATATGCTTTTTTCCTGATTTTGTTTTATTCGGTTTGTGTGTGTGTGTGTGTGTGTGTGTGTGTGTGTGTGTGTGTGTGTGTGTGTGTGTGTGTGTGTGTGTGTGTGCCTATTGTTGGGTGTTTTTTTTTTCTTTGCTTGTTTTTTTTTCCTGTTTTTGTTTTATTTTTGTTTTCCCGCCTGTACCGCCAGAGGGTTGGCAAAATAAACTTGACTTGACATCACCAACCCGGGCAAAGCCAGCAGGTTACATTCGCTAGTATGTCAACTTAACGACACCAACTTTTCACTGCTTTCACCGTCTTGTGTGTACATACTAATTGCTCTGCTTGTCTCCATGCTGGCAAGCACAAGCGGCAGACAGCGACTGATTAGTTGGCGCCGGTAATTGAGAAGGAAAGGTATTTGAACCGGCGTTACCTCACATCACGCGCAACTCGTCAGTAGCTCGCCCGTCAATCCCGTCTTCACCTACCGCCGGGTGCACGTGCACCGACAGTCGCCGGCGGCATTTGGGCCTCTTCCACAGACCTGCAGACCGCTAGTCCAACTCTGTTCTGGAATCGGCTTCACTGATCCTATAGCCTCTGCACTGACGTGAAACAGGCTAACCGAGACCTGAGCCAAGACAACTAATCACTCAGAAGGAACAACCAAACACGCTCGGTGACAGGGTGTGGGTGGGTGTTTGGGTGTTTAACGTCCTTTTCCCACCACATACGGGTGATATCAAAGACGGGGCAACGGTGAAAAAGCCAGCACAAATATTTGGCCCCTGCCGGGAAACGAACTCACGACCCGAGCATTAGAAATCCAACGCCCTACCATTCGACTACCGGGCCCGGCTCCCTCGCTAGGTGACAAGGAAAGTAGACAGTTCTGAACAACTTTGTGGACAACTGACGTGTTATTTCACGGTGTGCACAGAAGCGGTGAGTTCTGTTGCATTCACCGGTACAGTACATTTTAACCTGTTTCAGAGATTATTACTTTTTTGCATGAAATGTCTCCCTTGCCGCAGAAAACAAGCATTTTTCGTGGCGGAGCACAGAGTTGCCAAGCAAAATGCATGCTTGCTGCGGTTTTGTGTATGCAAGAGAGACTCGAACCCGAACGGCCTCTCAGACTCGCCGCATTGGTAGCAGAGTCCTTTCCACTACTCCATCGATTCGCAAACCACAGTTATAGACTTATCCCGAAAACCTACCCCAGCCCGGAGGTAGCCTGGATGCATGCACTAGAGACTGAACACGTCAGTGATTTCTCGGCTCATGCCCAAGACTGAACAAGCTTCTGCCTGTAGCACCAGTGTTCTGTCAGTGTACGTGTAAGATCTAACGCTTGCCAACAGGTACCACAAACTGGCTATGTACACTCGAGTAGCGAGATGAGCCGACAAGGGAGCCTAGGGTTAGGATGAGGCGTCCGACGAGAAGCGACAAGTGAGGCAGGCAGAGCATCTTCTCCGCTTCCTGCCGACTACTTCATTAACCGTAGCCTCGGCCCCCGTGCCGATGAGTACGAGCGATTTACCGCAAGATGCACAAAGCAACCCGACAGAACGACGTGTAGTAGGTATACACTGGCACTCTCGCGTTCAGGAGGCGGAAAATGGTGTGTGACGGGGTTGTCAGGGGCAACGTTTCCGTCTGAGTGACTGTGAGAGCAGCTGATCACCTTATGCTGACTGACTGCTTCTCAGTTAGCGCTGGAAGTGGAACGCGAGCTTGCTACAGAGAAACTGATCAGCATGCACGCATTGGGTAGACCACATAGAGGTCACATGGGGTTGACGGCAAAATGACAAGTTTTCAGAGCTCTAACATAGACTTTGGAAAGACCACGGATAGGCAGAGTCTGTGACGAATCCCCTTTCTCCTGTCCCAGGGGAGCCGGGGTGGCCGTCTGGGTAGAGCGTTGGACTTGCAATGCTCGGGTCGTGAGTTCGTATCCCGGCTGGGGCCGGATATTTGTGCTGGCTTTTTCATCGTTGGCCCGTCTTTGATATCACCCGTATTGTGGTGGAAAAGGACGTTAAATTCCCAAACACCCCACCCACCCACCCTTCTCCTGTCCCAACTCTTCGCCAGCTCCAGTGATATATTCCTCCCAGGTTATGGGTGGAATCCACGGAGGGCTCGGAAGCTTGGAACATTTTTATTTTATTTTTAATATGCACGATCATGGCGTTTATTTATTTATTTAGGGCTTAACGCCGCGCAAGCAACAAAGACTATTTTGCGGCATTCAGGGCTGCATTCAGCGCTTCCTGTCACAAATACCCCGGCGTTAACCAGGCACGGGAACGATAACACCTGCAGTACCGGCGCATCTTGAGATGTGTCGTGACTGACAAGGGAAGCAACCCCAAAAGTCGCAGCCGTGGAGTGGGTGCAGTGAGTCTCGACTGTGTGGCAACAGCCTTCCCACTGAGCCCATAGTGCGCCCGCTCTGGGTAGGAGTCGACCCAGGTAGGAAAAACCCCGCTCGTCTCAGCTGGGATTCGAACCCGGGTCCTGAAAAAGGATTCTTGAAAGTGCCTAAGATCTTGACTAGCAACTCCACTCAGCTGCCGGCTTGGGGAGCCGGGATAGCCGAATGGTAGAGTGTTGGACTTTCAATGCTCGGGTCGTGAGTTCGAATCCCGGCTAGGGCCAAATATTAGTGCTGGCCTTTTCCTCGTTGCCCCGTCTTTGATATCTTTGATATACGTGTTGGAAAAAGATTTTAAACTCCCCCCCTCCCCCCTCTCTCCACTCAGCTGCAGGCCAGCAGAAGAGTTCGTGTTCATTTGTGAATGGAGCACACAAAACAGGTTGATGAGAACATGGCGTGTAGTGCTTCCTGTCAGAGAAAAACCATTATTCTGGCAGCAGCGTTTTCAGGCATTATCTCCGGCAAAACGCCAGGCAATCAAAGAAACCCTATAGGGGACATCACCCCCACGGACTAACGTTTTTGATGGCCGAGTCGTGTCCCCTTGCAGGGGCTGGCCAGTAAATATGGCGAGCTGTCCTGTTCGAGGATTATGAACTAATTTTCGGTCAATACTTTTTGCCTGCTGAACACGCGACCCTAAGACTGACGATAAACTGGGAATAGCTGTGCGGGCGAGAAATTTACGGGCCTGGCATCGACAAAGAGATAAAGTTTCACGACATTAAACCGCTAAGAATGCGCAGCGATCGATCAGGCCTGGTATTTAGGGGCCGAGGGGCGGAGAGAAAATGGCGGTATAAAAAGAGACGATCGTCTCATATCAACTTCAGTTTCTGATTTTTGTCTTTTTTTCTTCTTTTTTTTTGCTCTGACACCTACGGGCAGAGCTTGAGGGACTTGCTGAGTACTGGTCAGGGTGCAGACAGTAGAGGTGTGGGTTGGTGACGAGTACACCAAAAATTATGACTTATCAAATGTTTGGTAGGAATGATGTGCGTGCGTGCGTGCGTGCGTGCGTGCGTGCGTGCGTGTGTGTGTGTGTGTGTGTGTGTGTGTGTGTGTGTGTGTGTGTGTGTGTGTGTGAGAGAGAGAGAGAGGGGGGGGGGACGAACGAACGAAACTTTATTACTTTATTTTACAAGGATAAAAGATTAGGTGCGCAGACCTTTTTTAGATCTAGTCTTTGCTAAACTACAAGAGAGAGAGAGAGAGAGAGAGAGAGAGAGAGAGAGAGAGAGAGGTGTCCCAAGAGGAAACTGTTCACATCAAGAAATAAATATACACGCACGCACGCACGCACGCG